>JAZKJV010011168.1:0-449939 GCA_037367405.1 Ottelia alismoides | reverse complement strand
AGGCCCTTGAAGACACACCAAGTATTCGCCTACTCTACTTCTCTCACTCCCTCTCATTCTCGTGCTCTCTCTCTCTCCAAAGGGTGGCCGACCACCATTGTTGAGAAAGGAGAGAAGTTCTCGCCTTCGCCTTCGACGACTCGAGGATCTCCTTCTTCTTCGTAGCTACTTGCTGTAGAGGAAGACGACGGATTTCGCTTGACGAAATCAGGGGATCTATTGCTTGGATCTTCATCGAGGATTGTGGGAGGAACGCGACTCATCATCGTGCCCGCAAGTGCGTTCTTCGTGGATCGGACTTGAGACAGGAGGATATCTAGTTTGGGATCTCGCGATCACAACCACGCTTCAAAGGTATTCCTTATACTTTGTGGTTTGATGAAACGATCCTAGAAGTGTTCTCGTGATCATGTGGTTTCATCATTTGATTTAAAATTTTTAAATTCTGCTGCATCTTGCGACTAGTACGACTAGTCGCCCCGATCGTATCTGATACGATCATCACGCTTCCGTGATGCGCTTGAGGATTCTCAATATCCTTCATGCAGATCATGAGGAACTCCTGGAGGTAGAGATGGGGCTCCTCAGTGGTGAGCCCGTGGAAGCGGGGGAGTAACTGCAAGGTGTTCGGGGGGGAACTTGAAGTCCCCCACGATGGCTGGAAGTACAACCCAGTGGTGTGTCAGCGTCGATCCGGGGTTGTGCAACTCCCGCATCGGTCTCGGTGGTCCTCCTGCCGCAGCTGTTGTGGCTGCTGCTGCGGCTGCTGCATCTGCATCCTTTAGGATCCTCGGTCCCTCTCTGCGCTCCTCGCGCTCAGCTCGCATCTGCTCCATCTCTCTCCTCATATCGAGCATGAATGCTCCCTGATCCCTCAACTGCTACTGAACGGTCTCTAGTGAGGCGATCAGGGTGGAGTTGATCGCACCCTGGTCCAATATGAAATGCTCAGGCTGACCTCGGGAACGATTCTCAGAACTACCGGCCATGACGTCTGCAAAATCAAATGAGCCAAACTCAGGTGCTATCAAGTCTGGTAATCTCTCCTTTGGCTCATATCTCTCAGAACCGAAAGAAAGGGGATCGAGGGGGAACAGGGCGAAATCATACTCGGGCTCGGAGAACTGGTCTCAACTCTCGCGGGCCAACCTAGATGAATGGGTCGACGTGCCCGAAAGCGGTGCAGCCAGAGGCTGCCTAAGAGAGCGTCTACCCATCATCATGATCTGACGAGTAAGGCGGATGAGATCTGGAGAAACTATGATCGGCAACCAAACCCTCTGTTCACCAACGCAACACGAGCTGAAGATCGTAAAGGCTCGGTCAAATTATCTTGTCCAAATTTATTAGGTGAATAAACAATCTATCAGAGCGCTTACATGACCTATTGGGATACCCGATGCTACCCCAATCGACTGGCCCGCACGGAAGAGTCGGTAGTCAGTCAGGAATAACACCGGAGGGCTCTACCTAGTGAACGGGTCACTCTCTCGCGCAATCAAACCAAACAATGAGGGGGTTGCTCTCCCCAAGACAAATTTTTAAGTCGAGTGTCTTTTAGGGTCAATAGTTTTAGCCAGTCCCAATTTTATGGTTTTTCTTTTTTAATCTTTTTCAATAAAACAAAGGCCTAACGAATTTTTCTATTCTCCTAGTTATTTAGTCAAAAACAAGGGGGGAGAAGACGAAAAAGCCGATGCGCGATGAAATCAATGATGCACGCAGAGATAGAAATGTGTACCTATCTCCAGCGCTCTACATGCAAGTGATCCGTGCAGAAATGTAAAGACAGAAAATAAACTACCTAAATGGTGCAGCGGTGAAAACTGAGTCCTAAACAGGCAATTCTACTCGCAGAACCGTCTAACAGGTCACCGATCCTTCAAGCCAAAGGTCCGGTCTCGGTCTACCCCTCCTCCTCCCGATACATCGGGTTCAGGAGCAGCGCTTGGCAGGGCAGGCTACGGCACGTAGGCTACGAAGGGGATGAGTCAGTTATTTTTTATTAATCAATTATTAGTAGGTCTAATTAATCGCACTATAGGAACAGGGAGATAATTAGGTGTGGGGATCCTACTAATTACGGCACAAGTAAGCAGAAAATCCTAAGTCTAGGGGCTCGATAAAAAGCCGCTGAAAACCAGAAAAGGTAGCGAAAAACCAAAACCACAAAAAAGCCGCGAAAACACCTAAGGGTCCCCCGAGCACACCGGTGCTCGGCGAAACAGACCCGCTAAGAGTTCAAGTCCAAGAGTCTAAGTGTCTGTCCCTGTATTATTACAATAATAATCAAATGAAATAAAACCTAAGCTAAACCTCTCCCACTCAGTCTCTCCCTCACGCTCTCATGTGGCTCCGTACAGAAGGGAGCCGCCTCCAAGTTCCTTGGTTGCATCGGCTTCTCGAAATCGGCCGCCTCGGTCCTCGGGCCCTCGCAAGAAAGGAGACAAGTGGTCAGTCTAACAAAATAAGCAAATAATAGCAAGAAAAATAAATGAAAATAAAATGAGGGTATATGTGCAAAAATGCCAAATAAAATAAACAAATAAAAATCAAACAAAAACAAAAATAAAAGAAAATAAAATAAAACAAAATAAAGCAAAAATAAAATAAAAACAAAAAGCCGGGAAAAACCGCGGACTCTGAAAGAGCCGCGAAAAGCCGCGAAAAAGAAAACGAACATAAAACGAAAACTACTAAGCCGTGCTCCCCGGCAACGGCGCCATTCTGATAACCGTCCTGACCACTAGGGTATAAGGTGCTAAATGGTTGTTGCGACCCAAGCAATCAGGCTCGATCAATCAAGAAAAATAGACCACTAATATAAAAATCAACTCGAAAATCAATAGCGATCTTGCTATTAGTTTAACCTGGTATAGCGACCAGGGTCAAACACAAGGAGCACGAATTGGCCTCGCGGCCTACGAAGTAGTCAAAAAGAAAAGAAAATGAAATAAAAAGGTATTTTTGGTGGTTTTTAAGTCTTTTGATATTTTTTGGATTTTTGGTTAATTAAGGAAATAAAGAAAACAACCAAACAAGGCAATTCAACTATTTATTTAATGCACTAAAAATCAACCAAAAATTCAAACAAAAAATTTTTTGTGTGTTTTGTAACTTTTACTGTTTTTAATGAATTTTTGGGATTTTTCTGATGTTTATTTAATTTTCTAAAAATCAAACAGTGAAAGGAAAAGAAGGTACTGTCCAGCAGAGCTTAAGGGACCTAGATAAAATATCTAGAAATCCCCAATAAGTTTGGAGGTATATTTCCTGTATAGAGAAGAAAACAAGGAAAATTTGAGCACCTAAATTATTATTTTTGGGTTTTTAGTTTATTTATTAGAATTGTTATAAGATTTTAAGTGTTTTTCAATTTTTAGGTGTTTTAGGTAATGAAAAATAGCCAAAATTGGCTAGAAAATCAAGCACAACACAACACACAGTAGAGATTTTTTTGTAATTTTTAGATGAATTTTGATATTTTTTTGTGATTTTCAAACTCAAACAGTAACAAAAATAGATGTTTTTGAATTTTGAAAAATATCAAATCAAAATAAAAATGTCTCCAAAAATCCCAGAAAATTTTACACAATGGCAGGAGCCATGTATCCAATTTTCATTGGATTTGGATTATGTTTGCTATTTTATTTAAAAATAAAGAGGAGGTACTGTGCACAGGGACCTTAGTGCAAATACCAAGAGTCCTTAGGGGTCTGGTGCAAAATACCCAGGAGATCACGTGCGTGGCGCGTGCCTGGGGCACTCACGGACCCAAATGTAATAATATCTAGTTCCAAGGATTATTTGGTAACAGGTACCAAAAGTCCGAGGGCTAGTTTGCAATTAACCCAACAATATACGCGCATGCACTATTAAATTACGCACAGGGGTATAAATGCAATAATCCAAAAGTTTTCATTCAATTCATAACATCTCAGAACTACAAGGTATAAAATGCAAATAGCCCAGAAAACCACGTGTCGAAGCACGTGCTACACCATACATAGGGGCATAAATGTGAAAGAAATAAAGTGCAAGGTCCTTAATGCAATTGTACCAAAAACTAAACAACTAGATAACGTATTTACAGGACTAATACTAAATAATAGAAAAGAGAGGGCCTAAGGGTAAATTACCCTTTATTAATGGAGCCGCTGGATGCACGCCACGTAGCAGATCCAACGAGCGAGAGCTGTGGCGCCTTTGACCTTGAGACGCTTGGTCTGATTGAACAGAGAAGTGGGATGGTCGGAATCAGCTAGAGACGACGGCGGCGCGAAATGGGGATGATCGGAAATTAGCAAAAAGCAAAAGGAATTGGGTCTACCTGGGTGGACGAATCGACTGTGGGCGAGCTTGCACAGCTCCTGGTCCTTGCCTCAAGGAGCGTCGGTCTCCGAGGCTCGAGCTCCCGCTCTGGGCGAAGCACGGCGGTGTATCTCGCCGGATCAGTGGGCCACTGCCCCTCTCCTCGCTGCGACAGCACCTGGAGCGAGCTGTCACTCTCACTCGAGCGCGGGAGGTCACTTGGGGTGGAGCGAATGAGCCAAAGATGGGAATGAAGGTGGAGGAGCTCGAGCTATATACGTTGGAGGGTCCGGGAAGATGAGCGCGGGTAGGGCATTCTGGAGCGCGGATCTCGAGGCGGATACCCCGGCGAGGGTCTCGGATGTATCATAAATGAATCGGATCCGGGGTTTAGGCGAGAGGGGATCGGGTTTAGGTGCGAAATTAGGGAGAAGTCAGGTCGGGCACCTAACCCGTGGGAAGTGGTCCGGGGGGGGGGGGGGGCAGTTGACCGGGCGGTCAACAATCCCATGGACCAATGGGAAGCGGCCGCGTGGCAAATGTTTAGAAATTAAATTAAAAATAGAAAACGACCGAATTATTAAAAAGTCAAAACATGAAATATTTTTGTTTTAATTTTTTCTATTTTTTTGTGTTTTTTAATTAATTTTTCAAAATAAAAATAAGGTATTTACATTATATAGCTATATATAGGTATATGTACAATATAGGGTTTTTAATTTTGATTTTTAATTTGTTATTTTTATACAATTTTATTCTCATTTTATATTTTATTTATTTATAACATAAAATAAGGAATAAAAAGATATTTTTATTTTATTTTTATTATTTATATACATAGATGAAATAAATACATATGTACATTTATATACATGGTATATTTTCAATATTATTTTTGATTTTTAATTTTGTGAATTTTATTTTGTTTTTATTTATTTATTTATTTACACCATAAGTCTTAAAATATGTACAAGATTTTTGGAAATTAATTTTATTTATTTATAAGGCTAAATAAATAAATATGGGTGGACTATATACAAGATGGTTATGTACATGAGTGGTGTTTTTGTTTCCTTTTTTAATTATTTTTTTTATTTTTATCTTGTTTTTATCTTTATAAATATATGCAAGTATTTACAAGCCTATTTTAGTCTCTTTTTGGAAGGAAAATATTTTTATTTTATTTACATATATATTTACACACATGAGCCCCTATCTCCCTCTACTTTGGCTTTTATGCGGTCAGGCCCATGCTGAGCCCTCCCTTGGGTTAGGCTGCTCAATATTTATTCTAAATATTTCCCTCTTTTTTTTTAATCTTTTTTCTTTTATTTTTGCACAAAAACATGCTAATTATAGGTTTTTACACAATGCATGCTTTTGGTAATTATTTCTATTTACAACTATATACATGCATTTGCAAAGGTCTTTGTAGCTAAAATATAAGAATAAAGAGTGGTGAATGAGTATTCATCAGGCTCCTGTTCGAACCTCAAAATCCCCAGCAAAGGTGATGTTTTGCTTCGTTTCCAGCATGGGTTAGTCTGTAAAAATAAGGCGAAGCTCGAGCAAGCTTCAAAAAGAAGAATGGGCGAGGGAACTAGATGGGTGGTGGTCTTCGGCGTACAACGAAGAGAGTAGACCTTGTCTCTCGCACTAGGAGAGAATGAGGGGATCTGAGACGGGGGAGATTATTGTAAGACATAGGGAAATGAAGTGGGGGTGGGCTGAGCGACGGAAACGAGGTGTATCACGATGGAGGTATTCGTCGGAGCTAGCCTCCTACAAACTACGAAATGGATAATTTTACACTACTTGAGTAATTAAAGCAAAAAGTAAATGCATTAAATGAATTTTAAATTTTAAATCTACCTAAAAAGCATTAAAACAAATCTCGAGCCGGTCGATGCCAACAAGATAACCTCACGACAGCGGTGCTCCACCGGAGATGGCTGGAATGCACCTTAGACCTCGTCTAGCCTCGATGCAATCGACTAGAGAAGTTCATGTCACGAACTTTGATCCAGAGCACGAAAGAGGTGGTCAAAATGGGGTCCAATGCGATTTTAAATCGGAAGGGAGGTTCAAGGGTGAATTATGTACATGTGATAGGATGGTTGAGAAGATCGAGGTGTAACGAGCGAATCAGTAGGCCTCGGTCCAAGAAATCACGCACGCGTGATAGAGGATAAATCGAGGAAGAGAAGTGCAGACGATACCAACCCAAATTGATGAATACATCAATCGGGGAAAAAGGTAGAAGGAACGGTCAAAACATGGTCTGACAGACCTAGGACCTCGGTTAGAGACTTGATCGAGGTCAACTGGTGAAGCGACTTGGTTGGTCCACGTGGACCAACCAGGAAACCTTGCCCAAAATTAATTGTAAATTCAAAATGAAATAAGAAATGGTTTTATTAATTTTAAGTTATAAAATAAAAAATGTTTATTATTTTCTTTACTATTTTATTATTATTTGCTTTCTAGAGTTTATTTATTTCAAGTTATTTTTTAGGGTTTTATTTATAGGTATTTTTACCAATGTTATGAATATTTTATTTTTATTTTATATTTTAAAATTTATTATTTTATTTTATTAATTTATAAATTTATAAATTTGTTTTATATCCAGAAATACATTTTTATTATATTTTTCTGATATAATATTTACACTCAAATAAATAGGGATGTATATTATACATGTATAAGAATATGTATTTCATCTACGTGTTATTATACATTATGTTATTTTTGTGTTTTATTTTTGGTTTTATTTATTTTAAATATGTACAAGTGTTATAAATAATATTTACAAAATTAAAAAAATATAAAAGTATAAAGTAATAAAGAATAAATAAAATTAATATTTTATATAGGTAAAGTATACAATAGGGGTCCAAAACCTAACTAACGCACCTTAACTTCAATAAATATGAAACTACCTTCATTAAATAGCTTATTAAAAGTTATATACAATTATAGTGATTTTGATATATTTTTAGTTTTTATTTATGAGATACGAGTATGAGAAGTTGGGATTTTGGCATTTTATTTAGAGTATAAAAAAACAATGTATATTATTTTTGTATGAAATCAATTTTGTATTTTTTATATATTATTATCTACAACCTTCATATATAAAGTTTATTGATTTGAGGTATAAAAGATAGAAAATAAAATAGGTCCCAAAATGGATTATTGATGAATAAAAGAATGGGATTTTTTAGTGAATTTATTGGCCCTTATCTCCTCCTACTATATTCCTTGTCGACAAAATCAATTCTTGACATAGTCTCGGAGTTTAGGTCATAAAATACCTTTAGCATTTTATTCTTTCCTTGTTCATTTCTGTATTCTATAATTTTGGCATTAAAAATAGTATTTTATACACAATAAATAGAACAAATAATGAATGTTAATTTGTACAAAATAATGCTATATACATGCATTAGCTAGGGTTTTTAAGGACAAAATGTTAAAGTAAAGGTGATGAAATGGAGATTTGTCACCCCCTATACTTGCCTTTGCTAGTCCCTATCAAACACTCATGCAATAAGAGCAGAAAAATAAAAACAAAGAAAAGAAAAGGAAAGAAAGTGGAATGATTTTAATTCTCAAACTTGTCTTCACAAAATCAAAGTTTAGAGCTTAAGTCGAACCTTTGGATTTTAGGTGCAGTCAGAACCTTATCAGGAAATAGATTTGAAACACAACAGCCTTCGAGAATCCCAAGACTCCACTCAAGTCTCCACAATTGCGAGGTCAGAATACTTCAACTCATATGCAAACCCTTATGACTATGAATTTATCTTAGACAATGTGTGAGATACATAGCTCTCCTCCGCTGAAGCGGTAAAAGCCAGTCTTCTCCAACATGGTTACCCTAATTCCCCAATCCAACAACTCTTTCATGGAGAAGCGAGGTATTCCCTTCTAAGTTCAAGTGACAACCAACTCAAGAAGAGGAGGTGGAGAGAAGAATGGATTGTATCCAGTATTGCTACATATCCTAGGATGCTTGACCAATGTAGCAAACTCACCTGGCTGTTGTCTTACAAATGTATGACTTTGAAGCTCAAGCTTGCTTATTTACTATACAAATATGTACACTCCAGTAGACATTATATTTTCAATCAGGCATATCCACTTTTTTGTAGTTTCTTGCTTTTTTCATTTTTTGACATATTATATACAACAACATTTACATAAGGACTTTTTCTTCTTGAGCCAGTAGAGTATCCATCTTTTGAAGCTTTATTGCAACCCACTACTTCTTTCTTTAGACCTTGTTGCCAGTGGATCGGGTTGAGGTACAGTGGCCACAAATGTGTGACTTCCGTTGTTTCCATTGGCTTGTGTCTCATGTCGGCAAATCCAGCCCTCTACCACTTTAACTGAGGTGAGAAAATACAAAGGTGCAGGTGTTCAAGCTAGGTCATTATCGACGAGAGTCATGTGTGTGCTCTGAAATACTTTACTTTGGCAGCCACGATGACATCGAACCAAGTCTCATGATTCTCAAAGTATTAAGTCAACTAGACCTGAAGTACCTCAATTCCAGTTCCTATAAGGTTCCTGTGATTAGGTAAATTTAAGATCCAACAACGCTCCAATCCTTGGATTTTACTTAGACTAGTTCAATTATCAAACTTATTTTAAAAAATGTAAATGCTATGCACATTGTTGAAAATACTTTTGTGATGAAATTTTTAAATTTTGAACTTTTTATGGATTTTTTAAAAAGTTTTTGCAAAATTTTTATGAAGTTTTTTCAAAAATATTTTGAAAATGATTTTGTGATTTTTAATTTTGCAAATGTTTTTGGGATTTTTCAAAACGAAAGATTTTTAGATAAAAGATAGGTACAAATATTTACACAGGGATGCATCTTATTATTTACAAGAATTAGGATTTTTAAGGATTTATATAAGGGATATGTTATTTGTTTATATATATACAGATTGTGAAAAGTGTTTATTTATTAGTAAGATGTATATATTCCTCAAACCTATTCGAAAATTATTTTACAAATAATTATGAAACCTATATCCCTAAATAGTTTTTACAAATAATTTTCACAAATATTTACAAAAATATGAAAACTATTTTGCAACGGTTTTTCAAACAGTATATATGGATTTCTCAAAATATTTTTGCAACCATTTTCCAAACCATTTAAAAATCAATTTTCAAACTTTTTTTCAAACAAAGAAAAGAAATTTTTCTAAACAAAATATTTTTGCAAAGGTTAAAAATATTAACAAAAAATTTTCGAAAAAGTTTTCATAAGATTTTTCAAAAATATTTTCAAACAATTTGTAAACATTTTGCAAAAAAATATTTCTAGATTTATTAATCAGTAAATACAAAAAATTGAGGAATAATAAACATCTTTTTATTAATTTATTTAATGAATTATATATGTATAGCCAATATTAAAAATATGAAATTACGAGTTATGGGTAAAGTATATACGAAGTTTATATGACCCCCTATACTTAGCATGAGTTATGTCCTCATAGATTAGACAGATAGAGAAGACATAACTCGTACTAAGTTTAGAAAAATTTAAAGAATAAAGGAATGAAAGAATGATGTAATAAAAGAATCAGAAGTTGATCGTCCCCCCTATACTTAGGATCAACTAATCCTACGTATAGTAGACTGTACACAAGGCAAGGAGGGACAAGGGTGGGGATGAACAGATCATACTCAGATTATCTCCCCCTATACTTAGGGTAAGATATCTCTAAGTATAGACAAGAAAAGGAGACAGTGGAGGGGATCAAATAATGAAAAACTCAGGGTGCACATCCCCCTATACTTAGGACAAAGTACGTCCTACGTATAGCAACGGTCAAAAGGGGTGACACCTTTGGAAGAAAAGAAAAATGAAAACAAAAAGAAGAAAAGAAGAAAGATCACTCAACTCATACACCTCCCCTATACT
Organism: Ottelia alismoides; assembly: GCA_037367405.1. NCBI lineage: Eukaryota > Viridiplantae > Streptophyta > Magnoliopsida > Alismatales > Hydrocharitaceae > Ottelia > Ottelia alismoides. The sequence continues at coordinate 439,678 of JAZKJV010011168.1, read as the reverse complement.
TAGGATAGAGAATGTCCTAAGCAAGGCAAAACACACAGAATTAGGTGGATGAACAAAAACAGTAGATGGAAAGAGGAAAATAAAAGCGAATATACAAAGGAGTGTATGTAGAGGTGAAGGCTATATGGAGATCAAGAAGGTAGAAAGTGGACCTTCTTGCGGGACCGTTGGGGAATGGATCTGACCAGGTGCAGGTCTATACAGGGTCCTCAATAAACACAAGCCGATCAGGATCGACATGATGAAGGTCCTCGGCAGTCTCAAAGCGGAAAGGTACGAACTGGTCAGTGGAAGTAGTGTAGTCAGGTTGGGCATTAGGTGTCTGAACTTGGTCAAAATGAAAATGAACAAACTCATCTATGGAAGTAGTAAGGTCAAGTTCGTCCTGTGAGGTCTCAACTGGATCATCGTCATCATCAAAAGGCTTTAAGTTATTTATGAAAGCAATAAGATCAATTTTGATCTCTTCAATATCTACTATGTTTTCCCTTCACTCTAAAATATCAATAGTGTAAATCCCACGGATGTCATCAACACAATGCCAATCACATGAAGATGGAACTACAAGGTCTATGTTTTCCGAGTCTTCCTCCCTGCAGAAGAATTCTCAGGTCTCGTCATCATCCATAAAGAAAACCTCTCTAATATTAGCATATAATTCATAGGCACCAAAGTCAGCTAAATCAGGTGTAGGTCTCTGGTCGGCAGTAGGTGCAGTGATGACCACAATGCTCTCATCATCAAGATGGATGTGAATCTTACCTGATCTGTAATCAATAATGACTCTCACAGAGGCGAGAAAAGGTTGTCCAAGGAGGATTGGAGAGTGCTCTCCAGTGGTAGGGTTATCCATGGGCAATATGATAAAATCAATAGTGTTGATCATGTCCTAAATCCAAATGACAACACTCTCTAAAATACCCTTTGTCCTCTTTACTAATCCATCAACAAATTGGACAATCATCCTAGTCTTTCTAAGAGGCCCTAATTGAAGATATTGTATCAACGAGAAGGGTATTATGCTAATTGAAGCATCACCGTCAAGGAGAGTGTGATCACATGAATAGTGATAGATGGTGCATCTAATGAATGGTGTAGTTGTGTTCCCTTTCTTAGAAGAAGAGCAGTGGGTGATGGTGTGGCCAGTGGCCATGGTCAAGATATGATGCTCAGCTCAGCTCCTTCACGTTCTCTTCTTGGGTTTAGGAGTAGATAAATGGAACATTGCCTGGCGAAGTGGGTCATCAATGATCTCATGAATAGCAACCACCACTTCATGTACCGTAAGCATTTTTTTGAATTTTTGGATCTCCTTCATACAGGGAAGGAGATCAAAGTCATCATTTATACAAGTACGATGAATAGAATTGTGTACATTGTCATCCTGGGGGTCAAAGGTGGGACAGGGGGTGAGTGAATGTGTGGGCAAGTGATCTCGCAGGTGGGCCCTCTCTTCACAGTCTGAATAAACAATGTGTCTCCCAAAAACTTTTTGTATTTTAAATTTTTTCTCATTGTTTTGTATTTTTGTCGATTTCTAGCTCTCATAAGAATCCTCGAATGAACACAAATCATCAAATAGTGAAGCATCATTGTGTATCATATTTATGCTAGTGAGGTCATCAATCCTCTATCTCATATGCTCCATCATCTGGGTCAAGTGCTCAAGGGTGAACTCCATGAGAGGTGACTCCAACAGATCAGTCTCAAGTGGGCAAGATGGTGGGTAGTGTGAGAGTTGTGGTGGTTGCTAGAAGTCCGAGGGCGGAAACTGTGGCTGAGGCAAATATGTACAAAAATCAGGTGCAAATTCCTCCTGAAAAAATGGAGGTGGACCGGCTGGAGGATGCAAAGGATCCCCAAAGTCCGGATAAAAATCACTCTAGTCGGTCATCTCCGAAACAAAAGGAAAATGATCATGAGTGCAGGAAGGTCAAATCAAGAGATGTGAGAAAAAGGCGTAAATATGCAAGAAGATCGAGTATACACACAAACAATCACAAACAAGTACACAAAACAATACCCCTCAATTCACCTACTCAACAAAATGAAGAGCGTAAAAGTTTGGTCTTTTTATCTTGTTGGTTTCAGAGTTAGAGGAGAATACAAAATCGTACAAACGCTTAGGTTGATATGGGATTCGATCATTAGTCCTTAGTGTGTACGTAGGTAATTGAAAATGAATACTATGAGGTGTTACTCTCCTCAAGACAAAGATTTTTCTTTTTAATTTATTTTTGTGTCGAGTAATATCAACAGTCCCAGTTTTATTTGTTATCACTTTTTTTTATTTTTAATAATAAATGCACGAACCTAACGAGCGTTCAATTCCTTTTAGCTCTGAGGTGATCAAAATCAGAAGGAGAGAGGCGGAAAAACAATGCAAGCAAAAGCGATAATGAATGCTAAGTAGAAATGATCACCTTGCCTCCAACTCTCTTCAAGCAAGGATGCTAAGAAGAATTAAAACCTATCTATATGCAAATGCAAAATTAATAAAATCACCCTAAGTATAGGAATTTCTATTAATGTGAAGCACAAAATGTCAATTGTCTAGAAATGAGACCAAGGTCCGATCTTCGATTCCACTTGGTGACCGCCGCAACGGGTCCTGCAAGCACTGTATGTGACCACTCTCGACATGCGGTCTCAAATCCAAATAATTAGCAATTAAATTTTTAATTAAGTCCAAGGATGAATCTATAGGTACAGATAAATATAATTAAGTGTTTGGACCTTAATCTATTGAGAAGGTAAATCCTACAACTAGGGCGCAATCACACAAAATAAAGAAAAATAAATCGTGAAACAAATAAAAAAAGGCGACGCAATTATGAAAAAACTAATGAGACCCCCAAGGTAACAATCTCGCGAGTACTGGACCTCATGAAGTGTGAAGCGTCCTGGAGAGTCAGGGTTTTTACAGTAAATGTATCTCTCTCTCTCTCACTTTAAAATACAAATAAAATAAAATAAAATACAAAACAAATTGAAGTGTCCTAAAAATCCTCCAAGTCTCCTATGATGTTTTCTCTTGGCAGCTAGGTCAGAAAAGTGACACAACCTCACGTGGGTGCACATGTGCTCCTAGATGAGCCTCCCTCGATCCGATGTACCTCCCAACAAAGTCAACAAAGAAGAGGTGATTAGACAATTTAATAATATAATACCAAGATAAAATAAAAATAAATAAAGAAAAATAAAGACAAGCAAGAAGACACGGGTAAAAATCCATTCTACAATACATTGCTCCCCAGTAATTGTGCTATTTGAAATAACGAACAATTAGAGGGTCATATTAATCCATAAGGTGGATCAACAATAGATGAAATGACTGCTCAAGAACCTCATTAAATTCGGCAATTAACCCATAATTAAGAATCAAGCAATGAAAATAAATGTGTGGAGTTAAAATTTATTAGAACTCTACAAATGTGTGTACAGGTGTAAGTATGTGTAGAGTGTTAAACACAGTGAGCAAATGGGAATGGGGAAAGTTAATGCAGATAAATTATGTGTTCTTCTTGTTTATTTTTTTTGTGTCAATTTTGGTTTTATATTTTTTTTAAATTTTTGTTTTTATATTTTTTAAATGGTATTTTTACCCAGCTAACCCTATAACTTTATCAATTAGCTCCTCGACCTTTGTAACAACGTATTTCCCCTCTCGACCCTGTAAACTTGCTCCGTCTTACCACACAACCCCTACCGTTAATCTGAGGCTTCTTGGGTTAACTTTCTTAGGTTTAAGATTGGGTTAATCAAACTGCAATAGATCCAACGGTAGGATTTTCCTTCTCTCGCTCCTTCCTTCTTCTCTCCTCCTTCATCCACTTCCTTTCCCTTTCAACGGTGGAAAGGTGTTGCAGTGATGATGCTGGGAGCAAGTAGGGATCGTTGGAGCACGAGGAGGGGCTGCTGGAGCACCTCGGGGTCTCTGCAGCCCATGAAGAACTCCTAAACAACGCCTCATGGGTGGCGCGTGAAGAGGGGTCGAGGTCGAGGCGACACTGATTTTCAGCATGTTCTCTTCTCCCTAGGATTGGTCGGGCTCCCACATGTGCTTCTCCCTAGGACTGGTCGCCCCTCGCCGTAGAGCTCCAGAGGGAGCTTATCGAAGAGGCTCTCCACCGTGAACCGGATCGTCACCAGCTGGACAATGATGATCTTTTCCAGTTTGGACTTGGACTAGTAGATGATCGTTGGGCCCCACTCCCTCATGTAATGCAGCCACCGTGGCTCCGGTACCGCATCCCCCAGATACTCGGTGATGATGATCCAGTGTCTTGCGCTTGAGTCCACGTAGAATTCGCTCCTCACGGCATTGTTCCTCACGCCCATAATGAGGTCGGACGATCCCTAGAGTTAATCACCTTGGTGTGTGAAGCTCACATGGCCTCACTTTGACGAGTAGATGATTGCATGATACCCCTCAATGAACTCGTCAGGCGTGTCGAACCACTCATCACCGTTGTGCTGCGAGAAGTATCCTCCGCAATTCACCAGTGAAGTTGATCACGCGGAGCATGAAGTGCTCCCGGTCCTCGATATGATGCACGATGCGCTTCATTGGGAAGTCGAGGATCCCGGCCTTGATCGTTGTGGGGTCACTGAATGGACAGAACACCCACATTTGAATATCCGTGAACATCCCACCTAACGTCGGCTTCACGTGGACGTAGAGCCCGGCCGTCTCGATCGATATCGCCCGGCTTGATGTTGTCCCTCCAGGCGTTGTCGGATGAGAGATCGATCAAGTACTCCCCATCATTTCTGTTGCCAACGGGGAGGTTGGAGTCCTACCCGTCGATGGGCCACCCTTCCACCTCACCCTTCCAATACAACAGCGCACCATTCTTGAAGAACCACATAATGGATGACGACAGGAAAACCTCCTTTGTGTGGAAGAAGACCGTTAGTCTGTACTCCTCGATGAGGGAACGAGCCTCATAGCGCACCATTCTTGAAGAACCACATAATGGATGACGACAGGAAAACCTCCTTTGGGTGGAAGAAGACCGTTAGTCTGTACTCCTCGATGAGGGAACGAGCCTGATAGCGCACCATTCTTGAAGAACAACATAATGGATGACGACAGGAAAACCTCCTTTGGGTGGAAGATGACCGTTAGTCTGTACTCCTCGATGAGGGAACGAGCCTGATACATGGTCAACGTCACATCGAGAGACTTGCCAATGTTCTTCAGGCACATGACGTCTGGGTCGTCATCATTTACATTGGAGCTGCGGAAGAAGGTGCCGACCGTAACCCCCTTACCCCACATCCTACGGTCGCATGGCCACACGTTCCAAACGTGGAGTGGGAAACTCCGAGACCCAGACTCCGCGTTGAGTACGAGACCGTCGGTCTCACAAGCATATGTGAGATCGGATCGAACATTCCACACGTAGAGGGGATGTCAAGGGAGGTGAGTTCAGACGGAGGCGGAGGGGAGGTATGGGGAGGGGAGGTCGGGCGAAGGTGAAGGGGAGGTCAGGGGAGACGAGGAGGAGATGTTCTGGAGGAGGCACGAGGGAGAAGGGATGGTATTTTTGTAATTTTAAGAATCAAAGTGGGTATTATTGAAAAGAAATTCACATAATCCAATTAGTTTTAACAACCAAATGAATGAGAGTTAACCGCAAGGTCTATACGATAAGAGTTAGCAAGTTTACGGAGTCAAGGGAGGAATTACGATGTTTCAAAGGTTGTAGAGGTCATTACAAGTTTATACGGTATACCGGCTAAAAATCCCTTCTTAAATTATTTTGAATTTTATATTTTTCTATTTTCTTTTTCTATTTTCTGATTTTTTTATTTCTTTTCTTTTTAAATATATATTTTAAGCTTATATAAGGTTATATATGCAATATAAGCTAATATATATAAATAATAATAATAAAATATAATATATAAAATATTTTTGGGTTTTAAAAACTTTTGTTCTATTTTTGTGATTTTTACGTATTTTTGCTAATTTGTATGGATTTTTAGTCAAAAAAAACCCCAAATCAAGGATTAAATAAATAGGTCGGATTGAAATGAAGATTAAAAATAGCAAATGATTTCAAAATTTCTTTAAATCAATTTTTAGAGATAATAATAATATAAAGAAAGTTATAAAATATAAATGAATATTTTTGGAAATTTTGGAATTTTTTTAGATTTTTTATAAGAAATGTGGGACTTTTTTATTTATTTCCTTTCACTATTGTTTGGTGTTTTTCAAATCTTTTTTTTATTTTTTGGTATTTTTTAAGTCAAACAAGGCAAAAATGCACTCTTTTCGATTTTTATAAAATAAACAAAGTACCTAAAAAATGAAATCCAAAATTATAGCGTGAATCTACACGCTAACAAGCACCTAATCCTATTTTTGGGGATTTTTTGGAGCACGGACACTCTATTTAATAAATATAGAATATCAACAAAAATGCATGTACTGACAAGGGAATATATGTCATTAAAATTAAAGTTCAGGGCTCACATGCAATTTTTCCAAAAAATACAACTGATATTTGAAATTTTTGAACTAAACCAAAATGACAAAAGCTGTAAGGACTTGCCTGCAAAAATGCCACCTCACATGGGATGACACTTGAGGTTAAATACAAAAATTCATTCCGAGTAAAGTGCACAATAACCAACGAAGGGCGTTGGTGGATTGATATGATGATCTCACTTATCCAAGTGTCATATCCACAACAACCGATGATGTTTCGCCAAAGATGGAGGAGCTTAGGTCTCCCAAGATGACCTGACGGTTCTGGCTCTGGCCATCCAACCACAACTGCTTGCATGGGCAAAGGAGGGTGATCGAACAGCTCTAGATTAGCTTATAAGAACGGGGAAGAACTCCCATTCCTCCGAGCTTCGATCGACTAGGGTGCAGACCTCTGACCTCCTCCTTCAATGCAAAGCTGCTCCTCGGGTTCCTGATGTTCTTCCACAGTTGCGGAGCTTCACAAAATGGTCGGGCACCACCAAAAGCACTCTGGTGATGCTCGACATCTGGGACACTTGTTCGAACCTCAAAAACCCCTGCAGAGGTCAGTTCGAAAAAACAAGGCAATGCTCAGGTGAGCTTCAAAAAGAATAATTGGCGAGGGAACTGGATGGGTAGTGGTCTCTGGCTTACGAAAGAGTGAGGAGACCTCGTCTCTCATTCTAGGAAGTAATGGGGGGATTCGAGATTGGGGAAATGATTAGAAGACGTAAGGAAATAAAGTATGTGTGAACTGATCGATAGAAACAAGGTGTATCACGATGGAGGTGTTCGTTGGAGCTATCCTCCTACGAACTACAAAATGGCTAATTCTATGCTACTTGATCAATCAAGCATAAAGTGGATGCATTAAATAAAATTTAAAACCAAATTATACCTAAAAAGCATTAAAACAAACCTTGAGTCAGCTAAAGCCAATGAGATGACCTCACGACGGCTGTGCTCTGTCGGAGATGGCTAGAATGCGCATCAAACTTCGTTGGCCTCACTGCAATTGGCTGGAGAAGGCCTTGTCACGAACTTCGATCCAGAGCATGAAAGAGGTGGTCAAAATGGATCCAAAGCGATTCAAAATAGGAAGGGAGGATCGAGGATGACTTATGTATAGGTGACCGGATGGTTGAGAGATCGAGGAGGAACAGATGAATCAACATTCCTTGGTCCAAGAAATCACACAATCGTTATAGAGGACAGATCGAGGAATAGAAGTGCATAAGAGACCAACCCGAATTGATGAATACATTGATCAAGGAAAAAGGTAGAAGGATCAATCAACATTAGGTCTGACAAACCTAGGACCTCGATAAGAGAATTGACTGAGGTCAACTAGCGAAGCGACCGGAGTGGTCCACGTGGACCCACCAGGAAAAACCATGCCCAAAATTATTTGTAAATTAGAAATTAAATAATAAAAGATTTTATTAATTTTATGTTATAAAATAAAAAATGTTTATTATTTTAGTTTAGTAATTTTTATTATTTTTTTAGAGTTTATTTATTTCAAGTTACTTTTTAGGATTTTATTTATATGTATTTTTACTGATGTTTTGAGAATTTTATTTTTATCTTGTATCTTTCATTTTATTATTTTATTTTATTAATTTATAAAATTATAACTTATTTTATATACTATAATATATTTTTATTATATTTTTCTGATATAATATTTATATTCAAATAAATAGGTATAAGTATAAGTATTTAATATATGTATTTTTATACATTGTTTCATTTTTGTGTTTTATCTATGGTTTAATTTTTTTAAATATGTACAAGTGTTATACATAATATTTACGAAAGTATAAAAAAATAATATTATATAAATAATAAAGAATAAATAAAATGAATTTTTTATATAAGCAAAGTATACAATAGGGATCCAAAACCTAACTTTCACAACTTAACTCCAAAAAATATGAAACCATCTTCTTTAAAAAACTTATTAAAATTTATATACAATTAAAGTAATTACTTTATATTTTGATTTTTTATTTCGGAGATATGGGTATGAGTATTTGGGATTTTGGCTTTTTATTAAGAGTATAAAAAAGAACATTGTATATTATTGTTGTATGAAATCAATTTTGTATTTTTTTATATATTATTATCTACAACTTTGATGTACAAAGTTTATTTATTTGAGGTATAAATGATAGAAAATAATGTAGATCCCAAAAATAGATTATTTATGAATAATAGATTGGGATTTTTTAAAGAATTTATTGGCCCTTAGTTTATTCCTTGTTGACCAAATCAATTCTTGATTTGGTCTCATGGTTTAGAGTCTCTTGGTTTTTCTTTATTCTATATTTTAGCAATAAAAACAGTATTTGTATACACAATAAATAGAGAAAATAATGAATGTTAATTTGTACAAAATAATGCTACGTACATGCATTAGCAAGGGTTTTCAAGCCCGAAATGATAGAGTAAAGTTAATGACATGGAGATTCATCAAGACCATGAACTCTTTGTATATTGCATGTATACCCTTGCCATGCACTTTTAATTAAATATTCATGATTAAATTGCACACTTGCCCTTGAATTTTGTTTTACTGTTCTGCAATGCATGTAAACTTTTTAATATTTGTAAAAAGGTCCCTCCCAGTATTCATTTTTTGTGCACTTTTGTTAAAACTTTGAAAAATATCATATGTTCCCAAAAACATGCAAAAATAGGATAATCTATGTGAATGCTTCATCTTTCACGCTACAATTTTATTTTTGCATTTTATGCAATTTACTATTTATTAAAAATAAAAAGAGTACATTTTGCCCATGTTTGCCTTATAAAATACATAAAAATTATAAAATCTTTTTTAATAAACCCAAAAAAATTATGTTTTTGACCATTATAGTATTTTTCACCTTCCGACCAAAAAACCATAAAAATAGAAAACAACAATGATACAAAATTAAAAGGCTCCAAATTCCTATAAAAATTTTGTAAAAATTCCAAAAATACTTTTTATGTTTGATAATATATATATATATTATTACATATAAAATTTAGTTTGGGGATATTTTGACTATACTTATTATTTTTAAACCCAAAACAATTCATCCTATTTAATTAATCAATGTTTTGGGATATTTTGAACTTTAAAAATACCTAAAAATTGGCAAATACATATAAAATCATAAAAAATAGCAGAAAAATATTAGAAAAATAAAAAACATTTATTATGCAAATTTTGAATATTTTTTGCCATATTCATAATTATAACACCCTATATTGTATTATATTTCCATATATATATGTTATGTTATTGTAATTATTATAATTACCTTATAATTCTTTTAAAACTATATATAAGATATAATAGACTATATTTCTTAATATTTTTATGATTTTTATGTATTTATTATATAATATATTTAGATATACTTTATTTCATATTTTATATCTATTCGCATACCCTTATTAATAAATACATATATTATTATATAATATTTATATTAAAAAATTAAAAATCATGAAATTAAAAATTAGTATATATAAGAAGTATTAAATAAAAATTTAACAAGAAATCAATATAAAAAAGATAATTATGTATATAATTCCTTCTTGATTAGAAACAATCATTAGGCTACCTTGTTTACTCTTAGTGGTTCAACTTCTACATGCTTGCATGCTATACATCTTTGTTTGTAGAGTATAGTAAATTGTACATCTCAGTTTTGTTGATTCATTGATCATTTTATATTGTGGGTACCTATTGTATAACATGACTTTCGTGAGCAGTCACCTCAGTGACACTCTATCTTCTCTTTTCAGTATGGATATTTTTAAACCCTCGCAAGAGTCTTGTCAATAGGAAGACATATGAGATAAATGTCGGACAAGAAACCAACTATACGAGGGATGAGTTCGAATCGAACAAGTTAAATTGTGGTTAAAGAAGAGTCATCTTGAACCAGATCAGGGATACAAGGGTGATATGGGTGAAAAGTAGCCGCAAAATCCGATTGAAGAAAAGAGTGACCAATAGTCAAATTACACTAATAATGAAAGAAAAAGATAAAATGACTCAAATACTAAAAAGACTTGAGGATTGTGAATACTTAAAGAAATATATACTCAATCGGATCCAAAAGCTACAATCAAACACAAAGTAAACTCTGATCACATACTCAACAAAGTGAAGATCGTAAAAGTGTAGTCAGTAGCTTCTCGATTTTAGAGTTAGGAGATTCAGACAATTGTTAAATCAGGCACACATGTGTAGTCTCCTGCAATGGTTGTGTACAAGTCGATGGAACACACCTACTTGAACACTGGACCACTACGTCTATGGTCGGAGGCATGTGCTTGCTGCAATAATAGAGCCAAAAGGTTAACCCAAGCACTTAGGGCACAAGTCCAGGGATGGGGGCTCTATTCCTTAATGTGTGTGTGCCTCACTTGGTTTGGAGAGTACATGCATCAACCGTGGGAGTTGCTCTTCCCGAGACAATGAATCCAATAATGTTTGAATTTAAGGACAAGTGGGGTTAAACAATCCCTATTTTATTTTTTTTATTGTCACTTTTTTTCTGGTTATATTTTCATGCAAAACCCCTAATGAGTTCCAATTCCTTTAGTATACAAATTATCAAAATTAGTGGGAGAGGATGCGAAAAGAAATGTAAGTCGAAAATCAATGATGCATGCTCAAGTAGAATGGCTCACATTGCTTCCATACTCTTTCCATGTGGGATACTAGACAAAATTGAAAACTATACTATATGCAATGCAACCAGTGAAATCTCCTTAAGTCAGCAATTGCTATTAGCATGTATCATCATTTGATTTGATCAAAGTCCAAACATATCATAGAACTATCGACACATGAGATAATTAGGATTGCGGACCTAGATTAGTCAATCAAGCAAGTTTCAACTAAGGGTTCAATCACACAAAACAAATAGAAAGAAAGGTAAAAAACTTAAATCATAGGAAACAAAATGAAAATAAAGAGAAAAATAGGGAGGAATAGAAGAGAAGGCGAAGAAAACAAGAAAAACCGCGTGCATCCCCAAGTGAACACAATTGGTAAAATAGGCATGTAAAATGTCTAAGTGTTGTGAGAGTCTTTATCATGTATTATTACAAATATAATGCCTCTCTATTACCAAAAAAATGAAATAAAAACTACACTAATGATAATCTGCTCCTATGTCTCTCTCACAGTATTATTCATGCTCTCTACTATTAGCCTGTTGAGAAAAGCAGATCTCTACCTCTTGAGGCTGCACAAGTCCTCTAAGAAGTCCTCCTCAATTGGCGGGCCCTCGCAGAAAAGTCAACAAATGACGAGTGGTCAAAACAGATAAACATTTATCGAAATAAGAAGAAATAAAAACATAAAATAATATATCTAATATGCACAAGTTATCCTACGTGTTGCTCCCTGGCAATGGCACTATATGATGTGTTCACATGAGACGGTGTATCTAACGTCCAATCTTGGAGGGCCTACGGTGTCTGACAAATCAGATCTGACAATCGCTTTGTCAACCATTCTCACGCCACTTGATATCCAAACCACATAAATCGATAAACAACAATCAACCCATAAAAATATATGTAATGAATGTAAAATGTTAGTCAAAATTTATTTTTTAAACTCTACAAAATGTGTGTATAGTGTACAAGTGTAGAGGTCGAACCATTAAGAGAAATGATGGATAACCTAAATTATTAGAAATTATTAATAACTATTATTTTTGTACTTTTTAGTTTTTTCCCATTTTATGTAGGTTTTTTATTATATTTAAATTTTTAGTAATTTTTATTGTTTTTTATTTTAAATTTTCCTTTTTATTTTCACAATTTTTTAATCTATTTTTTATTTTTAAAATAAAATAAATACTTATCAATAATAATAATGATATTTTATACATAAGTATTATATAATGTATATAATATCTCTAGGATTTCATATTTTTAAATATAGATAACTATTGTCAAAATATAGAAAATAAAATGGTTTTGTGTTTTTTTATTTTTTTCTCTATTTTTGGTGTGTTGTATAGAATTTATGATAATTTTTACGTGTTTTAAAAGTAAAAATTACAAAATGGTACACAATTAAATATCTAAGATAGTTTTAGGTTCAATAAATAAAAATAAATCCAAAAACTATTTGTATTATGTATTATATAATATACATAAAATTCACATATAGAATAATATATTTTTGGATTTTTCTTTAATTTTTACTAATTATTAATGGATTTTTAGGGTTTTGTAATTTCTAGGGCTTATATTTTGCATTTATTAGTGATTTTTGGATATGTATTAGATAATATGATAATATAAATACTTTATTCTTTGGTATTTTTGGAGAAGTTTTAATAGTTTTAATGAATTTTTAAAATTAGATGGGGAATAAAAACATATTTTTGTTATTTTAATAAAAAGGAAATTTAATTAAAATGTAATGCAAAAAAATATATGTGATAAATCAATATGTCTGGCACTTAATTAAAATTTCCTATATTTTTTGGTGCAAATATTTATAAAGAAAAATATACACTAAAATAAAACCTACATTTTAGAAGGACATGTTTGCAATATTAAGAAACTTAAAATGCTTTCAATAACAAGTCCAGAATGTATAGGGAGCAAACTATAAAATTTCCAAAAGTACTTCATGTGGTGAACCACGTGAGGTGATGTGGATATAATCTAAATGTAAGAAAAAAATGTTTGATGGTCGAATTGCAAATATTACCCGAAATATTACTCTAATGGAAATATTTATAGGACTTAATTACAACAACGAAAGGTGAGGGCTCGCTCTTGAAATTTAGCCCCAAAGTGCACACTAATAGACAGTGTGCAGCCCGTCGTGTCACTTCCCCACGTTACTTCACTTAAACGATGGATGCCTGAGATGACGATATACCCATTCGTGGATCAAAGGCATAGATTAGATCCTGAGGAGATCTGACGGTTGAAGACAACCGAGATCCAACAGCTTCTGAAGACTTGGAGATGCTCTCCTGATCCGATGGCTATTGAGGTGGCTAGATGAACCTGAAAGAACAATAGTGTGCCTCAACGGCCTCCTTCCTTGTTGATAAGGTGCTCGATGGGTTCCTAGAGTCGTTCTGCAACGGTTGATGGCTTCAAATAGGTTCATGCCCCATTGTTGGAGTCCTAGAGCTCTCTCGCAAACTTAGGTACCTAGAGAATTTTTTCAGGACTAAAATCTATCCCTACAGAGGCTTCGTTTAGCTCGTACATGTGGCAAATAACAAAGGCAACACGAGCAGAGGCTCCAAGGGTGTTGTTTGGTGGAATCGAAGAGGGAATAAAGTGGACTGGGTTTCTCCAATGATGGGCGGCAGAAGGAGAAGGGCAGACTCGATCTTTGAAGGATCGTAGGGACTTGGGTAGTGCTTGAGGTCTAGAAATGGTAGGAGAGGAGAGTAAGGTGGTAGTGATGTCGGAACATGGGCTCAACAAGCGCAAAACTTGTCGGAGCTCGAGAGCTCTAATGTACTGTAATATTAGACATTACACTAAAAATAAAATGCGAACAACCAATAAAATGTTGAGTAGAAATGTAGAAGGAAAATGCAAGAAGAAATGACCTAACTGAAACCACGACAGGACTTGAAGATTCCCAAAGATGCCATCGCCGGAGTGAAGCTTCGAGCTTTGCGGATCAACACTGATTGCCCCTTTCTCTGCACCACTAAATGGCGAGACCTCCTCTTGTCACAAGGATTATTCCAGCCCTTGTGTTCATTGGGGTTATGGAGCACCAAGATTAATCAAAATCCCCAAATGATATAAGGGGTGATTATATACAAGAATGGTTGGAAGGCTCCTTTGACCAAGGGTTTTCGACAAAATTGAGATGAATCGACCTGAGGTGAGGAGTCAACATGAAAGAGGGATACTAGATGGAGATGTTTCATGAAGGAAACAACGTGCCTCAAGCCATGTATCAAAGGAGAAAATTCTATGAAAAGAAGGTCTCGAGAGAACTCACATGTGCAAACCTAGGAGAAAGGGCAGTTGACCCGAGGTCTATCCTTTCGCTCCCATTGCTCCCCGTATGTCCATTACAAGACATAATAAGAATTAAATGGATTATTAATTCAATAATAATTATGAAATAATTTTGTTAATTTAAACATGAAACATAAAAAATGTTTCTTTTTTATGTACTATATTATAGTGACTTTTTATTTTTTTACAACCTTATTTATTAGGCGTTAATTTTTACAAGTATACTTTATAGGCATATTTACCTATATTTTAGGTATGTTATTTTTATTTTGTAATTTAAATTTTATTATTTACGTACATATTTATAATATGTTTAATTACATATTTACATATTTTTATTTTATTTTTCTGATTTTATTTATATATTTTAATAAATATTGGTATATACATTATAGGTATAATATAGTTATATATTTTATTCCATGATTTATTTTAATGCATTTGATGTTTTTATTTTATATATATTTTTCATATGGTTCAAATAATATTTATAGATATTTAAAAATATAAAAAAGTAAAAATATAAAGAATAAAATATATGAATAAAATATACATGTATGTGGTACAATGGGGCCTCGAAATGCTAACTTTTGCATCTTAACTCCATTTAAATGAAACCACCTTCATTGGACAGTTAATTTTAAATACCATGGAGATGAGTTTGATCAATTTTGAGCGTATAGAAGAAGCTATTGGTATGTGAATTTGGATTTATGGATTTTTTATCTATGTATACTAGTTGTGTGTTGTATTATTTTTAGGTGTAATTATTTTTTATATTTTCTACGTTATTTTTATGCACAAGTTTGATGTTGAATATTTTATTATTTAAGGTATGCAAAATGCAAAATAAAATAGAGGAAAATGGCTATTTTGAAGACTATAAATTAGGTTTTCTATATACAATATAGACCCTTATCTCCCCATACTCTGTTCCTTGTCAACAAAGTTAATAGTGGCTTGGTTTCGGGGTTTAGGGTCATTTCATATCCTTGACACTTTATTATTTTCCTTTCCTTTTCTCTATTCATTTATTTTAGATATATAGTTTTTTGTATAAGATTAATACACAAATAATGGATGTTAATTTGTATAATTTATATGTATTTACATGTTTTTTGATAAGGATTTAAATGCTCTTGGAAAAAAGGTAGTTGAATGGCTATTCATCATCACCTTATCACGGATGTCGTATCTAGGTCAAAAGAACTAATTAGATGTTGGATATTAGCATTATGAGCCACTTTCCACATCACTGAGGTTAAAGGGACTCAAAGAGGAGGCAACAATAAGTAAAGGGCATGATAAGATTTTGGGATCGAAGTATCGAAAAAACGTATAGGAACTAGGGACAATCGGCTAAGCAAATGGCTACTTACCTCATCAAGGTATAATGAGAAGAAACATACATGTATGGGTAAGTAGCGACTCGACCAGAGGTGTTCATGCCAACTCGTGAATGAGCACTTAGCTAATATGATGCTTTATTAGCTTGCTCAACCACTTGAATTTTCACATATGCATAACTTGGCACATGAGTTGAACTTCGTCAAGCACTGAGGGAGGGCCTAGTTAACACATAAGCATCCTCGCCTTGTCATATAGATAAAATGTTGGTCGGGCATGATTTCTTCGTTGTACAAGACTCTTTCTCCTCAAAACCCTACTCTTATGATATCCTCTCTGCTCCAGCTCCTCTATCGATGCTTATTTGCCTTGACTTCGCTCCCTTGTTGATTCCTTGAGGTATTTCAAGCCTAATGCCATCCCAACTGAGATTGACAAGGTTTTTCAACATCTTCTCTAGGTTGAGCTAAGTGCATGGTTCATAAGAGGTTAGATTAGTTCAATATCCAAGAGTCGTACTCAGATTATGAGGAAATCTCTTCAGACACTTAAGAGACAAAGTTTAAACATTGTATTCTGGAACTCAGAGAATTAAGTCTTAAAGACCTACTTCTGATGAAGTTCCTCTAATAATTAAGTGGATTAAGGTAGAGGTCGAGCCCACTCTTGATTTCTACTCACAACTCAGTTCAGAACCTTATGTTTTTCAAGTAATGCAAGTGCAAAATGCATGAAGTGCAAGTGATTTTGTAAAAAAATTAATGAATTTTTTGGTTTTTTGATTTTTTTAATTTTTTCCTTTCTTTCGAAAGTTTCCAAAATGTTTTATTATAACTCCTATTTTATAACAATTTTTACAGAAAGAGTTTATAAGAAAACTTTTTAATAAGACTTTTACATATTATACATAATTTACATGGAACTACCCATATCCCACGTATTTTGTTGAGTATTATATTTAGAAAACACATGAAAAGCACGAGTTATGGTAAAGCATATATGTAGTATATATGATACTATTGTCATATACTTAGCTTGTGTTATGGCTTCATGGCACGAAAAGAAAGGAAGACATATCTCATACTAAAGCGTAAAGAGATGCAAAGAATAGAAGTTGACTGACACTCATATACCTAGGCTCTAGCTAGACTGAGTGTAGAAGGGATATAAAAATGAGGTAATCGAGTGGAAGGAAACAATAAGAAGTGGATTTCTATACAATGGGCATTGGCATCCCCTATAATTCGGCTTAGGTCAGCCTAAGTTAAAAGAGAATAAAAGGTAGGGGAATGATGAATACCCATTCAGTCACCTTTAATCCATTATTTAGTCTTCAATTCCATAGATAAATATTGTAAATATATCTAACTTGTACAAATTAACACTAGTTGTTGACTACAAATAGTAATTAAATACATGTATTTAAAAACAAAATAAATGAATAAATAAATAAAAAGAAAAATAAAGGAAGTATTGTAAACTCTGACTGACCCCTAAACCCGGAGACTAAGTCGATATTGACTAGGTTGAGAAAAAATAAAGTAGGCGGAGATAAGGGCAGAGAAATACAGACAAAATAACATAGACATTCAGAAACACTAGGTGCCCAATATACTACACATATAGACACACTTACACTAATTTATACATACTCTTAGACACTTCAAATAAAGATATTTTCAACATAAAAAATGCACACAAAATACATAGAAAAATACAAAAATAATTGCATACAATAATGATGTAATGAATGTCTGAGACACACAGATGGAAAAGCCGTAAACAAAACTTTAATGATCAATATCTCCTCCATATGAATTTCAAATTTACCAAACTCACCTTTATTGTTGTTAAAATTAAATTATATATTTAATGAAGAGTGGTTTCATGATATAAAAGTTGGCTTTCTTGGATCCCACTATACTATATACATATACATTTTATTTATTTTAATTATTCTTTATATTATTATTTTTTAATGTTTTTAGCTACTTGTAAATTTCATTTAAAACATATCAAAATTATAAACATAAAATAAAGGCATTAAAATATATTAAAATAAATACCATATTGAAATATACTGGTATAATAGACCTATGGTATACATACATGTATTTATTTAAGTATATGAATAAAATCAAAAAATAAAATTAAAATATGTACATATGTAATTAAATATATTACACATACATGAAATATAAACGCATAATAATAAAATGTATAATACATAAAAAGTATACAATATATATGTATTTATTCCTATAAATACACTTGTAAAAATTAACCTATAATAAATAATCTGATAAAAATAAATATAAATAAAAAAAATGTTCATAAAATAAAAAACAGCTTTCATGTTTTAAGTCTTATTTAATAAATTCAGTTTCTATTTTATTTTAAATTAATTCATATGGTCTCCCCTATTTTATCATGGCTTGTTCATACGTGGACCAACCAGGAGCTGTCCTCGATTGACCCACCGGTAAACTGAGGCAGCTTGCCTTCTAGCTATGTTAGATGGGATAACTCCATCCTTTCGCTAATTTTCCCTTCATGCTACATTGGTCGAATCAACTGAACCATTTCATGAAAGTTGTCCCTCCACCAAACCAAGAGATTGGTTAAACGATCATCAATTTGGGAGTAAACCCTAACAGAACCATGCCTCTTTTCCACTGCTATAAATTTAAATCTCCACTTTCAATCCAATTTTTAATCCAACATATACGACACTTAGCCCCTTTGATTGAAGCTTGGAGGTCACTTCGTGATAGGAAGGTGTTACCTGTCATTTTACCATGATAAGGTGGTCGGCTGACAGACTGAGAATTTAATCCTATAATAATATCAAATTAACGATTTCGTTGTGGTCAGATAAATTCAGGTCAATCGAAAACCACATAGTTAATTTCTCAATTAAACACAAGAAGTTATTTTTTTAACTTGGGCAAGCCCAAGGTCGAACTCAGGGATGCAACCTTTTCCTAAAATTAATTTTCAGTCGATCTAGATGCTAGGTTTTCAGAGAGGAATATTTTATTTTTTTTAATGCAAGTGATAAATGCAACTGCAATTTCAGGCTAGTCGTAGTGCTAAAACATAAATTTTGATCAAATCACTTCCAAAATTCCTCAAACTTAGCGAGAATATGAATAATGATGAAATTAAGCTAATGCAATTTTTTCGAATTTTCCGACTCTATATGAATTTATTACAAATTAAATATGAATGCTGGGTGATTTTTGCAAATTTAATTTTAGTAAATACAAAGCTAAATCAATTTCAGAAATTAAAATTATCCTAGATACTTCTATGTGAGAGAAATCCAGGAAAATTTTTAAATCTTAAAAATAATTGATTTATGACTCATTAAAAATTAGTTAAACGAGTCACCAAGCAATTTATTCATTTCTCGATATACATGCAAATATGATGATTTTGGGCACAATGTAACTACTCAAACTACGTCTACTGTGAATTTTTCATAAATTTTAGAGCACGGATTACCTTACTTCAATTTTAGAATCAATATTGGTTAAAATATGCAATATTTCACCAAATTAATTATAATAAATAAATTATGGCTCAAAAAATATAACAAATCTTCACAATAATAGAGCATAAGTTTCTCTACAATATGTAATTTTTAGAATAACAATTGATGTGAAAATGACAAACAAAATGGGGCTTTAATGCAGGGGTATCAGTGGAATTACATAAATAAAATTGATTAAATAAACAATGTGACAGGAAGTGCAAGAGGGTATTCATGAAAATTGCCCAAGAAATCAAGTGCACCTCACGTGAGTCTTCTGGATTGCAGGGACATTGGCGTGAATTGGTGAAGCTGAGAGGGATGCTTTGTAATGTTTCCTAAAGGAGCCTTCCACACACGTGAGGTTTGTAGTTGGTGGGGGCGTTCGGTAATTTGGGAAAACAAGGAGGGTTTCACTGCAATCTTCTCGAGTCCTTGTGCTCACATGTGATGGGGTTAATGCCCTTTCTTCTTTGTTCACATCTTGAGGGAGCGGACAGAATCTCTGTGCTTCTTTAAATCTGTGAAGGGAGCATAATGGATGATTGCTGCTTGTTGGTCGACGGTCGGCGTTCTGATATGCGATGGATCAGCTCGATATGAGGTAGGGAGCGTAATCTGGAGGCGTAGTTGTTGGTTGGCTGCAGAGGTGCGCGGCGAGGCAGGTGTCGACTGCGGATGTCGTTCACGGAGGCCGGTGAAGGGGAGGCTCGGTGGCGCATGCAATGGAGTGGCGGCGCGAGGAGGTGCGACCAAGTGGTGAAGGGCAGCCTGCTTATGGGGGCGGTTGTCGATGAAGTTGCGCGGGGCGGAGGAGCTCCTCTCTGTTGAGCTACAACTCATGAGCAGTTCCAAGCGGAGTCGATGACGATGGAAGCGATCCACTGGCACGAAGGAGGCCCGATGTTTGGAGGGACATGTGGTGTGCGCCCAGCGAAGGTGGACAATGTGAAGGAGGAAGAAAGATAAAGAACAGGGGAAGTTCCCCTGTTAACATGTTAGATTCGTAGCATGTGATTTGTTCGTAGAAATAGAATCTGATTAGCGATTTGAAACATGGAGGAGGTGGATTTAGGAGAGTGGAAATGAAGACGAAGAAGGAGGAAGAAGATAATGAAGGAAGAAGAAGAAGAAGGAAGAAAAAAATACCTGGATGGTTTGTGGGTGAGGTGCCTGTGGAGTGGAAGCTTGGAGCTTCCAGGTCGTAACTCGCACGCCTCGGCAAGGGTGGAGCTCTCGCGACGGTCGAGGGAACTGCTGCTATGAGGAGACTTTTCCTCCTCGGATCTCGTCAAGGAAATGAGGGACGTCGCTCGATACAATGCATGTCGGTGTCACCGATGATGCTTCGTGAGCTCTCTCTCTTCTCTCACAAGAATGGTGGATGATTTGCATGTGGGGTTATGCGACCTCTTTGAAAGGTTGTTGGATAATGATCGGGTCGTGGGCGAGTGTAGTTAGCGAAATCGAGCGAAAGGAAAGGTTGGCAGTTGCAGCTTAACTGGTGAGAGGTACGAGAAGTGGTGGAACTGCACGAGAAGAGCGGAGGTGGTTGTGGAGTGGGTCGCATGGGAGGAACGAGAGAGAGGGAAGTAGATTACGGGAGGTAGTTGCGCGCAACAGGCGGAGGATGCGGGTTGACAACGTACTGCGAGAGGAAGAGGGAGATGGGCCCATCACGTGCGTCGCACGTGATGGCTAGTGGAAGGTGGAGGCACCACGTGGTGTGTCTGAGAGCGGCCACGTGGCACTTATTTTTAATTATTTAAAATAATTAAAATAATAATAAATAAATAAATAAAAACAAAATAAAATAAAAAATTAAAAATTATAAAAATGGGTGACACGTGGTGGCTCCAGGAGCAACCACATGTTGCTCTCAGAAAAATCTAAATTTAAATTGAAATAAAAATCAAAAAGAAATTTCAAAAGAGGTCAAATCAAAAAGTGGTCAACATGAAAGTTGATAGTCTCGACGAGATCTACAACTTATATGAAGGAATGAAAAATCAAAGGAAGTCATATGTACAAAGTGTATTTTTGGGTGTTATCTTATAGGTATAAGAAACTGAATTTTTGTCTTTTGCATTTTTTTCTCATTTTTAATTTGAGAAAAATCAAAATAAATTTAGAAAAAAATATGAAATGAATATTTACAACTTAATCTATTTTTTTGGATTTTTAATAATTAAGAAAATAAAAAGATAAAATGGAGGGTATTATTGTCAATATGTACAATATATAATAGTTGCCCAAAACCCAAGTTTCACATACGATCTCCGATTTTTATGAAATTAGTCTTGTTTTGAAGGTCTTTTAATGTATATTACTTTAAAAGTGAGTGGAGCTAAATTGGACATTACATGGGAGAGATATGTGCCTTTTAAGGTTCTTGATCTCAAACTTGGATTTGGGTTTTATTAGATAATTTTACAAGTTGGTATTTTTTGATATTTTTCCTTTATTAGTGTTAGTAATATATACACTATAAAGTTGACTTTATTGGATTTGGATTTAGTATAAAATAGATACAAATAAAGGGAAATATATATTTCACAGGTGAAATTTACAAGGGGATTTGGATCCTTATTTAATGCAAATATGAATGCTAAAATGCACACATTATTTACACATGCATGAATGCTAATTATGAAATATAAGTGGAGATATGCAGCTAATTACTCGAGAACAAAGCTCTATTTTCAACTTTTAGAGTGATGAATCATAGATTCATCTACCCCCTATACTTAAACCTTGCTCGTCCACAAGCAAATAAAACGAAATGCAAAAGAGAATTGATTTTGGGTTCCAAACCATGGTCATGAATAAAAGTTGAAAATGTAGCTTTACTCGACCTTTGGATTAATAATGTGGCATAACCTTATTGAGAATATAATTTAAAGACCTAGCAGCCTTTAAGTTCAAAAAGTCTTCTATTCAAGACTCCTCAACAGTCAGGTCAGAACAGATCTTCATACCCAAATTCTGATGAACATGAATCTTACTTGTACCGTGTAAGTGAAATATAGCTCTCCACATCAAAAATGGAAAAGAACTAGCCTCCTCTAACAAGGTAACTCTAATTCCCCGGTACAGTAACTCTTTCCTTGAGGAGCGGGGTATTCCCTTCTAAGTTCAAGTGCAACGGGCTCAAGTAGAGGGGGTGGAGAGAAGAATGGACGATAGCCAGTGTAGCTACCTATCCTAGGATTCTTGACCAGTGTAGCCAAGTCATCCAACTGCAAGCTTTGAAGCTCTTCTTATTTTTCAATATTTGTATATATACTCCGACAGACATTTTACTTTTCAATCAGGCCTGTCCACTTTTGAAGATTCTGCATTTTCTCTTTTCTTTTTTTTGACATATATACAAGGTGCAACATGTAAATAAGGAGTTTTTCTCCTTGAGCCAATAAACTATCCCGCTTTTGAAGCTTTATTGCAACCCACAAGATCCTGTCCTTAGACTTCAACACTTCTAGACTAGGTTGAGATGCACTACCCTCCCTAGAGGAGGACGGATGTTTCCACACGTGTGCTACTCCAAGCCAAAGGATTCTACCTCCTCACCACCTCATCAATGAAGAGCTACGTGCATGGTGCTTGTACAAGTTAGGTAACTGTCTAAAAGAATCATGCGTGTATATGAAATATTCTACTTAGACCAATCAAGATGACATGTGAACACAGACTTTCGGACTCAAAGAATTAAGTCACTTGATCCGAAAAATCTTAACTCCAGTTCCTATCAGGTTCCTCTGAAATTAGGTAGATTAAGGTCAAATCAAATCCATCCTCGACATCTATTCATAATTTGGTTCAGAATCACTAACTTTTCACTTTGCATATGATAGATATACTGATGAGATGCAGATAAGATATACAAATGAATGAAGTGCAAGACACAATTTTTTTGAATGCAACGATGATATGCAAGAGTAAATAAGAAGCCGATTTTTTGGTATACCTCCTATTTTACAAAAAAAATTACAAGACTTTTATAAATTATACAAGTATTATAGAAATTATACAAATGTTATACAATATACATAAGTATACATGCATTAAGATTTTTTTTAAGTTTTACCCACCTCGTAATTATTAAATAATATATACAAAAATACATGAAAGTACGAGATATGGGTAAAGTATATATGTAATATATACACATGCCCTAAACTTAGTGTGTGCTATGTCCTCAGAGCACGAAAAGCGAGGAAAAAGACATAGCTCGTGCTAAGCGTAGAAGTGCTAAAATAGCAAAAATGTATAGAAATCATCCCCCTATACTTAGGCTCTTGCAGCCTAAGTGTAGAAGAACAAAAACGGTCTGAGCGAGGTCAAGAGGAGAAATGGATGAGAATATATGCATGATGGGCATCAGTCCCTCCTAGGACAGAAGTGAGTGTGAGAACCGATGATATCTGGAGGTTGGAAAGAGAAGAGATTAAGAGACTCAGGTAACTCTCCCCCCTATACTTAGGATCTGGTCATCCTAGGTATAGCCATAAAATGAAATGATATGGAGCCGGGGCGAGTGATTCGAATCACTAGGGAGGGAGGGAGGGAAAGAAAAATATGTACAAGGAGTGAGAATATACAGGTAGATCGTGATCTGAATCTTTTTGATGATGTTATTGTCTAGAGATCAATGGTGCAAAGCTTCATGCGCGGTTCTATGTGTGTATTCTAAGTCTGCCTCACACATGAAAACAATCTACTCAGCACTGACTAACTGTTCATTAAGTTTGACAAAGTGTTTCAGTTGTTGTCCATTAACTAGGGATGTCTATGCTCCATCTGTAAGATCTGCGATCTCTACACATCCACTCTCATGCACAGCACAGACTATGAACGGACCCGTCCACTTGGATTTGAGCTTCCCTTGAAAAACCTTCAGCCTCGAATTGAACAACCATACCTTCTATCCAGAAACAAAGGTCTTTTGTCTGATAAAACTATCGTGGCAATGCTTTACCTTGTCCTTATACACCAGATTATTGTCGTATGCTCGGTTTCTGAACTCCACAAGTTCATTCAGATCCAACTCTCTCCGTTTCTGCCCTAGGTGTGTGTTCCAATTGACCTTCTTGATTGCCCATTCTGATTTATGCACTAACTCTGCGGGCAAGTGGCACAGCTTCCCAAATACCATTCTAAATGGGGAGGTTCCTAATGGTGTCTTGTAAGCTGTCCTGTAAGCCCAAAGGACTTGGTCCAAGATCCGAGACCATTCCTTCCTGTCTGGGCAAACAAGCTTTTGCAATATGGTCTTAACCTCCCTATTCGACATTTTTGCCATGCCATTGGTCTGTAGGTGGTAAGGACTAGCGACACGATGCTCGATGCCGTAATCCTTCACAAGTTTCTTTACATCTCTGTTAATAAAACTGCTAACCCCATCGGATATCAACACTTTGGGGATCCCGAACCTAGAAATGATGTCATCTCTGATAAATTTACAGACAGTCCTGCTGACTGCGACTCAGGTCAGGGTAGCCTCTACCCACCTTGACAAATAATCCACAACAAGAAGGATATATTCAAAACCGTGGCTAACCGGGAATGGGCCCATGAAATTGATGTCCCACGCATCAAAGGCATCACAAATGATGACAGACTGCATTTGCATCTCATCCTTGGAACCAACGTTTCCTCCCATTCATTGGCATACTGCGCACGACTTCACAAAGGTGAGAGCATCGTGAAACAAAGTCAGCCAGTACAAGCCACACTGTAATACCTTCCATGCGGTCCTCTTCCCGGAGTAGTGTCCCCGACCTCCAGACTATGGCAAAAAGTAAGGACACTCTGGTATTCCTCTTGAGGAATACACCTCCTCCACACACAATCCAGTCCTTCAAAGAAAAGGATCGGATCCTCCCAACGGTAATGTCTCGAGTCTGACTTGAGTCGGTCTATGTTGCTCTTGGGCCAATCTTCAGGAACTTTCTTGGAGACAAGATAGTTCACTATATTGGCGTACCATAGGAGTAAGTCAACAACAAAAATTGACTCATCAGGAAAGGGGTCTCGAATAAGCGTATCATCAGAAGTATCAAGCGATCTGACTCCAGAGCTGAGTCAGTTGGTGGCAGTTACTTCAGATACAGATCCAGCCACTACCAGCACAGAGCTAGAATTAATTGAGCTGAATTTTCGCGATGACCACACTTTACCCGATCTCAAACCATTTCCCACAACCTTGAAATATACCTTACTTGTGGGATAAGAGAGGAAATTTCCAATCATCATCAGTTCGCGATTGACTGAGGAGCAGGAATATCGCTTGCTAGAGATATTCGAGAAAAACCACAAGGCATTGGGTCGAAGCATCTCCGATCTCCACAAGGTAAATCCCACTCTGTGTTCGCATCATAACTACCTTGAAAATGAAGCTAAACCCTCTTGTGAATTCCAACGCAGGTTGAATCCAAATTTATGAGAGGTCGTGAAGAAGGAGATTGAGAAATGGTGTGACATAGGTTTTATTTATCCCATCTCCGATTCCAAGTGGGTGGTACCTATTCATGTTGTCCCGGAGAAGTCAGGAATTCAGACGACCACCATCGAGGATGGAGAGGAAATCGTGACATGAGTAACCATGCCATGGTGTATCTGTGTGGATTACAAACGCTTGAATACCGTGACAAAGAAGGATCATTTTCCCCTACCATTTATTGATCAGATCGAAGAAAGATTAGTGGGAAAGGAATTCTTCTACTTCTCAGATGGATTCTCAAGCAACAATCAAGTAGCTATCGCTCCTGAGGACCAAGAGAAAACCACATTCACATGCCCTTTTGGTACCTATTCTTTCAGGTGCATGTCCTTTGGGTTATGCAATGCTCCCGATACATTTCAAAGGTGCATGATTGTTGTATTTGCCGAGGATGGTCGATGAATTACTGGAAGTTTTCATGGATGACTTCTTGGTCGATGGTGATTCCTTCGACGCATGTCTTAGAAATTTAGACCGAGTGCTCAAAAGTTGTTGTGAGGTTAATCTGGTACTCTCCTAGGAGAAAAGTCACTTCATGATAACAGAGGGCATTGTGTTGAGAATGTCATCTCCAAGAGAGGAATGGAGGATGACCCTGCCATGTTGGACATGTTCAAACGACTCCAACCACCAATCAACATAAAACAGTTGTGATCATACCTCGGGCATGTTGGATTTTACACGAGATTCATCAAAAAATCTTCAAAAATCGCCCTACCGCTAACTTAGCTTTTAGGGAAAGACATGGAGTTTATTGTTGATCACAAATATCATGGTGCTTTTAAGCTACTTCAAGGGATGATCATGGATGCCCCGATCCTACAAGCCCAAGATTTGTCTCTTCCTTTTGAGATCATGATGGATGCCTCAGATTTTGATGTTGGGGTTGTATTAGGTCAAAGGCAGGATGGTGTCCCGTTTGCTATACACTACACAATCAAAGTGCTTGATCCTTCTCAGCGTAACTGTAAAATTACCGAAAAGGAGATGCTAGCGGTAGTGTTCGCCTTGGATAAGTTCATATCTCATCTCATCGGATCTAAGGTGATTGTGTTCACAGATCACTACGGTACCTCATGGAAAAGAAGGATGCGAAGGCACATCTTCTTAGGTGGATTTTATTTATTCAAGAGTTTGATTTGGACATCAGAGATAAACTAGCAAAGAAGAACGTAGTGGCTGATCACCTCTCCCATCTCGAAACTAAAAAGTATCCAAGAAATCTATGAAAGCCACATCCGACTCATCATCCTCATCTTCTGATTGTCCTAAAGAGGGAAGGACTGACATGCCCAATTGGGCCTCTGTGTCATCGAAGATATAGGGGGATGCATTCCCTATATGATCTATGCTTTGTTCCTCCCTAAGGATTTCGTAAACTATCTCATGTACAAGATTCTCTCCAGCGAAGATGGACTCATCGATGTTAGCTGGGTTCTATCTCCATGTCCCAACGGTGTCTACATGAACACAATCTGCTTCTGAAAAAGTGTACTCGGTGCTTGATTGGGAATATGGTCTCTGCCACCTTGTCTACTTCATCTCAAGTTCCTCATCTCCGCCTGGAGTTTGGAACTAGATTTTCACATTCTTATAATCAAATATGGCCCCTGTAGTTCTAAGGAAGGGCCTTCCAAGAACGATCTAGGAATCTCTCCAATTTTGCGGGGTCTCCATATCAAGGACTGTAACATCCACCATGTAATCCCGACCCTCTACATTGATGATAATGTTCCTCAATTCTCCCTTGGACCTCTTAGTTGAATTTATTTGCAAACTGGAGTAAAGCTATGGATTTCCTAAGATGTCATAGATTTAGCCGCTCATAGAGAGTTGTGGGAATCAGATTAATTGAGGATCCATTATCCAGGAGAGTGCATGCAAACGCAGTGTCATCGACATAACTCACTACATAATGGGCACCCATGTCCCTTCGTTTCCTTGGAAACACATTCTTGATGGCGCAAGTAGTGGTTACTGACAAAACGTGCATCTCAACATGGATTCTTGTTTTCCTGCTGACCCTAGTAGGTGTGCATCTCACCTTAAGGTACTTCTGAAATGCAGGTGTCATATCCACATACTTATCAAATGAGATTGTTATCTCGATATATTTGTTGCAAACTATAGCCATCTTAGGGTCATCTTTTTGAATTTTTTTAGATTTCTTCTTTCCACCCTTAAGGGCATGAAGGAAAGGGATTATTGAAGACAACTCAGATTCGGAAATTGAAATATCTTCATTCAAATGAGAAAATGAGTTCTTTATAGGACTGGGACTCTGACTCTAACTCTGACTGGAAAGAAATTCATGAAACGAAATAGGGGTGCATCTACTGCTACTCCCGGTGCATCCTCAGATGGAGGTGGGGGCTCTTTATCATGCTCGCTTGATTCATTATTATTGCTCCTCACCTTCTTTTTGCCTTGGTGTTTTGAGGACGTTTAAATCCTCTTACTGTTGATGTCCTGGATCAGGGCCTGACGCCCACCACCAAAGAAGCTTAGAAGCGGGCCCTAATATATAATAGCGGTAGGTGGATTGACCAAGACCCTAACCTCAACCTGACGTGCCTCGGTAAGCGAAAAAGAGTACTTACTGGAAGAGCACTTTCCAGAAAGAAAAGAAGGGATCCCAGAGCCAGAGATAGGGGCGTCAGTGTAGCCGGAAGACAAAGAGAATATCGAAGAGAAAGAAAAGGCCCCCCAGGTGCGAGACTCCAATGATGGTGGTAGTGATGCTGCTCCTCTGCCTCCAAGTTCTCCTTAAGTATAGACTTGGTGGTGTCTTCCTCATGTACCCGTGCCCGATCAGGTATTGTCACAGTTCTTCTCTTCCTGAGGGATATATGATTAACATTATCGTACAAAAGGATCTCATGTTTAAATAGAGAATAATCTTAGTAAAGACTATTGGGGTTAGCCAAACCTGGGCGGGAATTGGGGTCTTTGGTGCCATCTGCTGATCCTGGTAGCGTGAGACACAGTCTAGATCTGTTCTTGTGTCATGGTAATCATTCTACATGTGTTGAACCCTATCAGTCAAAGTCTGGATGGCCCAGGTGAGGGACCCCAAATCACTGGTGGGTGGAGAGTGTTGTTGCTGACTAGAGGATGAGTGATTCTGTTGTTTATATTGGCCATGCTGGACTTGCCGATACTGTTGTGGGTGGGACTGTGAGGTATAAGGTTGTGGGGGCCCTGTTGGCCCGAGTGGAATGTGAGATGCTGCTAGTGCTGCTGACGCCAGTATCCTTGTCCTGAACGGGACTACACAAAACACGGTGTGGGGACGGAGCTGGTTTCCTGGTAAGCTAGGGAGGGTCGGTGTAGCTGACCATTCTCTATCCCTGATTGTCTGCTGATAGGTCATGGTTGTACCACAATCCGATGATCTCAAACACCTGCGGAGGCTCCTCCTAGACTGACTCCACCTGTAGGGTGCATTTTTCTCCTGCTGAGTGTACTGCTACTCCTTAACTCAGCTGCTCTGAGGCCCCTGTACCTGCTCATGTACTAGGTGAACTCGATGTACAGGTAGAGATGGTGCAGAAGGGGCAGGTAGTCGTATCTTGGCTACCTTCTTAGTCAATTCCTCCACTTTTTTCGACAATCATGAAAGCTCCTCCAGGTCAGTGACCCTCTTGTGGATCTGTTATACAATGGTGAGCTTATCAGCTATTATCCCCATGCTAGGGATTAGGTCATCTGTCAGATATGCTACAGTCCTTCTGGGTGTCTCATTAGATAGGGTTGAGGGAGACACCTGATAGGCCATGGTGGCTTGAGATCTGCCTGTTTCTGCCTTCTGCTCTAGGATATTCCATACGAGATCTCCGTTTTTATTCAGATAGCTACCTCTACAGGCTGTACTCACTAACCCCTGCATTTCAGGGGTCATACCACATAATAAGGTCTAGACTAAGATCACCTTGGTAATGCCATGGCAAGGGCTTTTCTGTGTCAATTCATTGAATCTATCCCAAGCTTCATGGAATGGTTTGGTGGGACCATGAGAAAAGCTAGCGATCTTTCTCCTTATCTGGTTAGTCCTACTGAGTGGGTAGAACTTCTTCAAAAATAAATCTTTGAATTGCCTCCAGGTCGTACATCTAACCTCGAGATTCATCAGTTCATCCTGATGTAATCTTGTCCAACCCGAGTATGACTAAGGTTGTTAAACACCAACTCGAAGTCTCTTAAGAAAGCATATGGTTCTTCTGTTGCATTTCCATTAAACTTTGATAGAAGCCCAAGGAAATGGGGATTCAACTCAAATGCCTCTGGGGGAACCTCAGGTACGGGCCAACTATGTATCTCGTTTTCAGCTGGGTTGTAGGAATCTACCATCGGTCTGTCTATTCCACCCGCCTCAATCACCTGTCCCATCCTAGACATAAGATCTGCATTCAGCTACTCAACTCTAGCTAAACGGGCAAGGACTTGATGCATAGGGTCATCTCTGTGTTCCTCTTTGATAGGTTTTTTTAGGCATCTTGGTCTCGAGTTTGTCCTCTTGACCTGAATAAATATTGTGATCTAGGTTATATGATTTAGTAATGAAGACATTCTCACCGAGGCGAAGGTCTTCCTCAGTGAGATGAGAGGAGAGAAAGGGGATGGTTTGAGGGTGACCATCTCGAGAGTAAGAGATCCCAAACTCAAGAGGGTCATGAGCTCAGGTTGGCCCAAGTTGCGCTCGACCCAATGAAGACACACTTCGTGGGGGGTTCAAGCAAAGATTTGCGAAGCTCGAGTAAATATCCCCCCAGTCGGACATCTTTGATGACAAAAAATAAGTAATGTCGGGAGAACAAGTGTGCAAAGATAGGATTGACTCCTACCTAAAGCAAGCAATTGAATCACAAAACCATGAGTTCATACTCAACACGGTGAAGGACCCAAAGTCGAGTCCAATCAATTTGGTTGCTTTTAAGTGTGATTTTCAAGCAAAGTAGCAAGGATTACATGATGGCCTATAGGGATGTCGGCTTAATGTCGGATGCATCTCTCATGTTTAACCTGTTGCCTAAGATACCAACGCCCTTCCTCTCTTAGCTCCTATCACTAACTTACTCGGTTATTACTGATAAAGATCAAGGACCTGTCCCTATCTACCTACCGAAGTAGGCGGAGGCTGACAAGGCTTATAACTTCACCCAGGAGGGTTACTAGCAACTTGTCGCGGTGCACCGCCACTTCACCCCTATCTACTTGTTGAGGCAAGCGGAGGCTACTTGGTGCTGGTTAGTTGAACTTTGAATACTTCAACCTGTGATATTTACTAAGAGCGAGGTACGTTGATATGGAAGGCAGGGATTTGGGTTCTATCTTAGTGTGTACTTACACTCTCTGTACCATCACTCAGCCTGAAATCAAGGTCGGGGTTACTCTCCCGCAAAAAGAATTTCCAATTTTATATTGATTTTTTCTCAATTTGTTTAGCAGTCCCGATTTTAAGTTATATGACCACTTGATTAGCCCAACACACAAGGCACACTTGTCGTCCAGTCCCAGTTTCCATTAGTCCTAAGTTGTAAAACCAAGGGGGAAGGCGACAAAAGCCGATGTAATGAAAAATTAATGATGCATGCCCAGTTCAAAAGACTCATAGTGATCTTTGCGCTCTACATGCAAGATGCAAAATAGAATTGAAGAATTTTTTATACTAAATGAATACAAGTGATAAAAAGTCGCTCCTAGACAGGCAATTCTATTAGCAACTGAAGAACGAATTTAAATTTGGCTAAAGACCCGTGGTCTCAGTGTGTCTTTTAATGGTGAAGTGTGGTCCTAGATATTACGAGCACAAACAGACCTAAGAAAGCTCTAAGATCCATGAGTGCAGGTTCTATCCTACGTCAATAAACCACACAATAGAGAGAGTCTCCTATTTTATTCAGTTACACACTCGAGAACATAAACATGAAGCACTTTAAATGCAGACTTTTTTACAGGTTCTCTCAAAGCCACTCGGTTCAATTTGATGCGGGTTCTTCGGCTCGCCTGACAAGTCGCCTTTGATGCCTCGTGATCCTCGCACAAAAATGAGACAATGGTCAGAGAGAACGATAAAGAATAAAGCAAATAAAAAATAAAAAAATGTTGGAAATAAAATAGAGAAATATTCACAAGAAAAATCGGGAATCAGACTACCCGGGTAAGAAAAACCTAAAATCTAGAATTTTTACAAATTAACCTTAGCCATGCCTCCCCGACAACGGCACCATTTGAAGAATTAAACATAAACGATTTCGTTGTAGTCGGATAAATTCAAATCGATCAAAAACCACTTAATTAATTTCTTAATTAAACGCAAATGGTTGTATTTTTTTTACTTGGGAAAGCCCAAGGTCGAACTCAAGGATGCAACTTTTTCCTTAAATTAATTTTCAGTTGATCTACATGCTAGATTTTTAGAGAGGAATATTTTTGTATTTTTGAATTCAAGTGATAAATGCAAATGCAATTTCAGGCTAGTTCGAGTGCTAAAACATAAATTTCGATCAAATCACTTCCAAAAATCATCAAACTTAGCCAGAAGATGAATAATGATGAAATTAAACTAATGCAAGTTTTTTAGATATTTATGACTTTATGCGAAATAATTACAAATTAAATATGAATGTTGGGTGATTTTTGCAAATTTAATTTTAATAAATACAAAACCAAATCAAATTCAGAAACTAAAATTATCCTTGATACATGAAGTATTAGAACTTCTATTGTATGTGGGCAAGTAGGCCTTTGTCCTCTTGCAGACCTAGTCTAAAGTACTGAGCTTAGGCCATTCCTTCATGGGGATGCTTGTCGCATCTTTCCACGTCTAAATATGGCCTTGTTTGCTTACGGACTTGGTTCTGATGTATTGATTTCTCCTATCAGCTTCCTCCTCTACTTCTTTGGCTAAGTAATGGTCCATATCTGATAAAAAGGACCTTTAAAAAGTATCGGTTATTGGTTACAATGGAAGTGGAAAGTACACAATGATTGTCAGGTTAGTACTCACTCGCCTACAAGGATTAGCTGCTAACGATTAAATTTGATAAGATTGCCCAATACAAATAAATAAAATTGACAAATAATCGTCGAACTCTTATGGCTCATTGTGTTGAGTTGGTGAATAGACCTTTATTTAGATGTTTGGTTGAGTAGTTTATAGAAGGTCAAGAAAAAAATATCGTAACTTTGCACCCTTCTATCTCTCACCCCTCTTTCTACCTTGCTCATTTTGAGCCTTGTCTTCTCCATCCCTCTTTAATTCTTCATAACCTTCATCTACTCTTTCATCATCACTTCTCTTGTCTCCCAAGATGTGGCATCCAGGATGACTTTGTTCTAATTTCTTGAATACCAACATCGACTTCTAGATGTTGACATCTTCAATAATTTATGATAATCTCCAAGAACCGAGTTCGAACTTTGCAGACTTTTCTTTGGACTCCCCGTTATATGCCCAATTCGAAGGTCGAGACAACTCTTGTCCAGATCTTTCTTCTTTCACCACTTTAAATCCATTGTTTAAGACATACCCTCATCTCAAACTTACTCCTTTTCTAAGGATTGATCGGGTTCTAATGCCCAATGCAGATTCTACACTCGATCAGGATCTCGAGTTACAGTTGGATGTTGAAAAGGATTTATAGATACACTAAAAAGGTTCAACTTCGGATGAGACTGTAAATCAGAATGAAGTCAACACATAGTTACTAGCCTCAATTAAAGCCATCTAGCAACAACTGATAGATAAGGCTCTTGTCCATGTGGCATTCAGGGAAATGTTGATATATATGAGGAGGGATAGAGAAAGCCAAGGTGGAGAGGAAGAAGAACACTATAGTGGGAATGAGGGTGAGAAGCATGCGGGAAAACTTGTAGGAGGAGAAGAGAGGGGAGGGCAGCCCAAGCCAACTCTGAAAGAGACATACAATCCTGGCACTTACCAGGTTACTGAGTGCATCTGAATACATACGATCCGTGGGAATTTTGAGTTGAAACCATCATTAAATACCTTTTCATGATTTGTAGCACTATGCACTACCCCAGCATCTCATTACAGGTTGTAAACATGATTGTCTTCCCTTTCAACCTTCAAGATAGGGCACTGTATTGGATCAATCACTTGGGTAAGGTAGTGAACCTAGGAAGAGCTCAAATCAGCCTTCCTGCACAAATAATATCCCTTGGGTCGTCTGAACATGATACGAGTGTTGATTCCAACTTCTCCCAAATGTCCCACAAACCATTTCACGAGGCATGGGAAGATTCAAATATCTTATGGAGAAGTTCCCCCATCATGATTTGCTAAAGACCAACCTAGTCTGGAATTTCTTCGGGTGTTTACACCAAGAAAGACAAGAACTTGTGGATGTTGTGTGCAATGGATCACACTTTAAAAAGGATGAGGACATCATATGGTAGATCTTCGAGGAGATGGCTGAGGGCTCAACTGCTCTATCTTTTTCTTGGGTGTTCCAAAAGGTCCAGTCGATCTCGTACAAGTCTGTCAATGCGACATTCTCTCATGAAGAAGAGAGAGACATGTGTTACAATCTCAGCATCATCGGGAAGCATCTCTCTAAAGTTGATAAAATCGAGAAATGATCACAAGACCTTGATAAATTACAAGTTATCGATCAAAGAAACAAGTCGTTAGAAAAGCTCGATCAAATCTAAAAGTAGTTTGTGCTTCTGCTGATCACCATCCATGCCTGCTAGTCTGTGAAGGAACCAGCCGAGCATTCTGTAAAACCGAAGGAACACTCCCAATAGTAGAATCAAGGGCCACCCCAGTTAGTTCAAAACGTATATTATGTGTAGACACCCGACCAAGGATCATCACTACAACAAGCAGATGATTTTTTTATCTATCTGTGCTTACCCATTTTATAGGGCCTGTAGGATTAGCCGGCTTCTTAGGAAGCCGACCTAGTTGAGAGTGCATAGATCGGATCATTCTACTATGATCTGGGTGTAGAGGAGCAGAGCGAGTTAGATTGCACAGTTTTTTTATGTATTTTTTAGACACTCCACCTTTTTGTTTTTTTTAGAGTTAGGACATTTTCCCAATTTTTTTGTTTTTGTGAGAGAGGAAGGGGCACTTGCTCATTTTTTTTTGTAGAAGGGGTCCACTAAGGACATCCCGACTTGTGGAACTGTACTTTTTACTTCTTCTTTTCGTGGTTTGTTTCACCAAGTACCATTCGGGGTTTGTTTCACCAAGTACTAGTGCACTTGGGGGACCTCACCGCGGTTTTTGATTTTCCGTCAATTTTTTGTTTCATGTGATTTCGTATAGCCTAGGGGTAAATGCATGACTGATTCGATGAGTAAAGAAAAATCTATCTCCTTAATCCACATTTAGGCATAATTCATAATTTTATAAATCTAATTCATACTTATGCTAGAGCTTCTTGATTAGGACACGATTTTACGGCTTTTTCATGCATTAGATTAGGATTTAATATTTTGTGGATCACTTGCATTAAGACTGCTGGTGCAAGGTATGGTTTCTATCTCTATATGCATCATAGTTTTTCGCTGCATTCCATGATTTCTCCCCCATGTGAGACATATTTTTCACTGAAAAGGAAGACAACTTCCATTTAGATATTGTTCAAAATATCCAAAAAAATGAAAACCGTCAAAAAATAAAAAGAAATTTTTTTAAAAAACTTGACCAAAAAAATACATGGACTTAAATTGCATTGTGAGAGCAAAGCCCTCATTGTTGTAGGTACATAACTCCATACAGAGTGGGTGAGGACGCAACCATAAGGATTAGAGCCAAAAATCCCTGGACTTGTGCCCTAAGTACCTGTGCATTACTTTTCGGTGCTTGGTTACAACTACAAGCACTTGCCTTCGATCATAGAAAGTCATTTTGGTGTGCTCTGCCTCACAGTTCCCTTTGGGCCTGATATAACCTTGCAACACATGCATATGGTACCATTTTTGGGGGATTGTGAGGGCGCACGCTTGGCAAATAGGAGACAACACCCGTGATTCTGCTAATACAACTACGAGATCACCAAAACTAAAATTGAAAAGATAAAAGATCAAACTCTTATGGTCTCCATCGAGTAAAGTTGGTGAATCTCGATTTACATTGTGTTTGTTTACAAGGTGTGTGTTTTTCAGTGTCTTACATGCCTTTACACTCATGTTCTTGATTTGACCTTTTATTCTCTCACGTATTCTTTTGACATCGAGTATGACGACTAGACAGATTTTACACTCTGATTCCATGAGCTTACGATCTTCCACCGTCTATTGTGCATCTTCACAAACTCAGGATGTACCTCTTCGTGAGTCGATGTGACTTAGTCATGAGATGAGTCAGACCCAGACACCCTTGACTCCTAGTCCTTCAGTCGAGGCAGACCCACGCCTCAATTTTTTATCTATTTCTCCGATATATTTTTCACAGATTTCTAATGAGACTCTTTCCTTCCCAGAGGATTCAATCAACTTGACTAGATGGAAGGCACCAGCCAAGGATAGAGATGTTGAGGATAGACCACATGATAATAAGAGACGTACAAATGAGAGACATGATACAGCTTCATATATCACAGTAGGGATTCTAGACACACTCCGACAGATGATCTTACATATCAGAGATCGGGGTAGTGTCGAGGACGAGCCTTTAGAGCTGAGATCACTGCATTGAGAGCAGGAACCAAGAACCCACCACCACCTATTGTGCTTCCCGCCACTTTGAGAGATGAGTATGACTCAGGATCTAGGACACTACACCATTGGATTCGATTACCACAGAATAAAGGGTCATATGAGTTGAGATTGTCCTTCATTTCATTGCTTCCCAAGTTGTATGGGAACACTTTAGCAGAGCCGTTCAGTCGATATGATATGTGGTACAATTAGTTATCCAGGAGTTACACAGGAGACTATACGACTCAAGGCCTTCCACTTCACCATAACAGTTAAGGCACTTTACTAGTTGAGTCACTTGGGGAGGGAGATTTCTTCATGGGACGATCTGAAGTCCATATTCCTGTGTAAATATTTTCCTCTAGGACATATGAATATTAGGAGGAGTCATATCTCCAACTTTTCACAGTTTCCACATGAATCATTCGATAAGGCATGGGATCGACTTAGGGATTTGACAAAGAGATGCCCTCATCACATGATTCCTTTAAAGGTGCTAGTGCAGAATTATTTGGGAGGACTCCATTCGGATGTTCAGAGCCTAGTGAGTGTTGCATGTGGCGGTAGCTATCTGAATAGGGATGTTGAGTTAGTTTGGTCCATCTTTGAGGGGATAGCGGAGAATTCATGCGTTGTTGACTCTACTCGGGCATTCCAAAAGGGCCCATAGACACTACACCATCGAGATCATCATAAGGTGGCTCATATTCT
Organism: Ottelia alismoides; assembly: GCA_037367405.1. NCBI lineage: Eukaryota > Viridiplantae > Streptophyta > Magnoliopsida > Alismatales > Hydrocharitaceae > Ottelia > Ottelia alismoides. Next base: position 402,394 of record JAZKJV010011168.1, on the reverse strand, counting down.
GATTCTGATTCACGATCTGACATGTGATTTTTTTATTTATAATCTGACACAGGTCGACGTGATTCAGAAGCAAGTTCAGGATTTACAATCGTTGCGAGAGTTGGTGAAACTCTCATCACTTCCACAACAGTTGAGCGATTTGATGAAGAAGGTGACCAACTTGCAGCTTCAGTACCAGCAGTCACGTCCTTCTTCTACTTCACAACCTGTATGGAGGTCTTTACCCGCTCCTCCTACTTGTTAGATTCAGTATGTTCAGGGCGAGCTAGTACATCCCTCTGAATCTCCACATCTAGATTGGCATGAGGATTTATCCAATGCCAACCTGAGTCAGATCATGAGCCCTATAGTTGATTATGTTGATCCTCACTCTACTCTTGGTATCAACGAGATATTGTATGCTCGTGTTCAGTATCAGTCTACACCTTAGAGCGTACACCAGCAGCAGAAACAATTTCATTCACCGCATGGAAGTCTATCTCCACAATTCTAGCACCGTCAACATTTCACACAACAGTACTATCACCAGCATACATATCAAAGACCACATTCTTACTAGTATCCTACTATACATCCACATGTTTATCATATCCATCAATAGTAGTAGTCTTCTTTTACACCGTAGAGGTCTCCTTGGCCTTATACACCACAATAGACCACACATAGGCAGGAGAGAGTAGAGAGCCAGGGATAGCACACTGAGTCAAAGTTATCTTCATAGTCCCTAGCACTGAACTAGATCATGGATAGCACGCTTCAGACAATGCATAGGAATGAGATGGAGCAGGTTAACCATCATCTGGATGAGTAAGTCACGCCCAAGACCACTCTCCCGACATAGCCTCGGATGAATTTAAATAACAAGAGGCGGCATTCAGGACAAGTAGACACCATTATAGGTATGGTCATTTTTCTTGAATTGTTATCTAACTTCATTCATCTCAGGAGCAGTAGACATCCACGAGAACCTAGTCTAGAGGAGGAGAGGGAATGTGATGAGGAGTAAGAGTCAATCCATGAAGATCTTGTTGTTACACATTCTGACACTGAGGAGGAGGACCACCACGATGAGGATCATGATGTCCACAATGATGCTATTCAAGTGATGATGTAGATATCGTTGATATGGACACGGGTGACTCAGATGATGAACCACACCATGACATACATACACTATTGATGATTCTCTTTCCTTTCTTGTATTCGAGAGGTTTGTACATACTTTTGAGACTATTGATGTTTATGTGGATTCCACTTTTTTTGATGTGAATAAAAAAATTTGGTTATTCTTAAGATTTTTCTTTTCCTGATGCTTTGTATGGAAAAGGAAAGAAAAATTCCAAAAATGATGTTGTTACTCCAAAAATAGAGCGATTATTGAAAGATGACATTTTTATGAAGATTCCACTTCACGATACCTCGTATCACTTTCCTACACTTGAGAATCGGTTGAGGAACAAATGTACCGCACGTAGGAGAAGGAAATCACGAGTTGAGAAGCATGTGTTGACTAGGCTATTTCATGTGCTATTTAGAACAAGTTACCCAAGAAAAAGAGAGATTCAAGATCTCACTATGTCACATGTCAAATTTAGATATAGCATTCGATCGCACTCTTTTAGATAATGGTTCCATGATTAATTTGATATCATCTTCTTTACTTGATAAGCTTAATCTAGGTCCTCTTTATAAGTCATGAGCATTACTCCAATTTGTAGATCGATCTATAAAGTGTCCTAGAGGTGTGTTGAGGAACATTATCGTGACCGTACATGCTTCAAGTTTCTAGTGGACTTTACTGTCCTAGACATGGCACGCCCTACGTAGTTAGACTTTACTCCAATCATTCTTGGGAGGTCGTACTTATAGACCGTGAAGGCTCTCTTTGATTATGATTCTGGGAGAGTATCATTCCGCACAATCATTGGATAGGTATGCATTGATGGTGAGAGGATGTGACAGTGCCAGATCAATCTTGTCATTCACTTTAGAGGACACTAGTCTCACAGATGATTACCAACACATAGATGAGACGTAGTCTCTTGATCATGAGAGTATTTATTTTGATACCCACGACATCCTATTTGAGGATGGGGTTGATCATATGGTACCTAGTTCTTCAAACGACTATTCACATGTAGATAGAGAAATCATATCAGGACCAGACAAATAGTCAGTTACACCAAACATCTCAGTGTCGTAGATTGAGAGTACACATATTCTGACACGAGAGGCAGTTGATTACATTTCTGAGGTTATTCGATCTATTCAGAGTAGAGAGTCGGATAGTTTGATGGATACATGTATTGACACCTTATGTATTCCAACTTCAGAGACGTATATTACAACAAAGAGACCTATGCCATGTACATCAGTCACTTAAAGATGTAGCTCCACACAGCCAGCCAGGGATCAATACACCTGTAGAGGAGATGATTCTTTACGACACAAGTTGAGGTGATCTACTATGTACATGACTTATGCATACTCTTCCACTAAATTTTATCTTGTACAGAGACCTGTGAGCCATTTAGTTTTTTAAGTACACTATCATTTGTAGAATCTTTGTACTTCCCAATCATCCCCATTTCATGCTCGTCTTTATACTCACGATACTCGATCCGAAGTATAGGGTGGAGTGATCGTCTGTTGATTTACTTTTTCGATTTTGTTCTTGTTACTTTTCTCTTGTTTCTTTTACACCAATCATTGGTCCCTTATTTTTGACCATACTCTTTTCTATATTTAGGATGCCTTATCTAAAGTATAGGAGGGATCGAGTGATTTCATTGATTTCATTTATTCTTCCTTTTCTTTTGTTCATTAGTTTGTATATTCCATACCCTCAGTCAGCTCATTTGTGTCTTCTACTATACTTATAATGACCAGATCGTAAGTATAGGGGGGTCAACTGGCTTATATTTTTCTATTCTTTTTCACCTACTTTTACTTAGCATGAGATATGTCTTCCTTTTTCTCTTTTCATGATACGAGGACATATCACCAGCTATGTATAGGGGGTTAGTATAGATTGAATATATACTTTTGTATATAACTCATACTTCTATGTATTTTTTATGTCTATAAAATTCATAAAAACTAGGTAAGGGTTAATTTTATTTTAAATATATCTATTTATTATTTATAAAATACTATATAAGTAAAATATTTGTAAAATATTTATTTAAAATCCTTAATTTAAAATTTGTATTTAAAATATGTATTTAAATATGTATAATACTTATTTAAAATCATATTTTTAAAATATGCATAAATAACTAAATCTTTAAAATCTTTGTATATAAAACTTGTAAAATTCATTAGTAAAATATTGGTAATTTATCTTATACAATTCTTGTAAATATGTTTGTTTATAAAAATTGAAAAATAACTTCACAAAAGCATGGTTGCATTTGCATTAGCATTTTTCAGAATAAGTTTGATTCTCAAACTAAAGATTGGAAATAGTTTAAAGGATAGAGCTTGATTATGACCTTTGACTTTCATTGTAAGGAGCCTAGTTAGGAACTGGAATTTAGACACTTCAGGTCTTTGACATAAATCTTTAGGTTCCATGAGACCATGTTTTGGAAGTCAACTTAAACTTGCCTAAGTAGAACCCTTGGTGTCATCCAATTAACTCTCCAACCATGAACCAATTTTGCACACATGCACTTTGTACATAGCTCAACTTGCATGGAGATACAAGGATAGTTAATTTTAGTGGTGCATTTTCATCCTTTTCTAGTGGCGTGGACATCTAAAGATGGGAGTTGCAGTGTTGAAATAAAGTTTTGGATGAGTGAAGGATCTGGAGGCACATTTTTTCCAAGACCTCAAAATATAAACAGAATGAAAAGATACTATATCCATCGAGGCACAAATGCCACCAAATACAAATATGTCCACAATGGTCCAAGCTTCCAAAAAGCATGCACATCTTAGTGGAGACTTAGCTACACTAGCTGGGCTTTACAAGGAGATGTGACAAGACCGATCACTCTCTAGTTCTTTTCTCATTCTTATACATTCTCTCTCTATTCGATTGAGGACATAGCATGACCTGACCTTAGAAGGAAATACCACCACCTAGAGTAAAGAGTGGCTGGATGAGGAACCAATGGGAGTGTAATATTGGGATGGGTGATTTCTTCGCTTCTTTAAGAATGAAGAGATAACACAATTCATACACCGTACAAATTGAATTAAAGGTTGATAGAGTTAGCGATATGGATTAGTCGATCTGAGTTGTTCGTTGAGGTGAACCTGAATAAGGATTTGTGGAACTTGAGGATTGTTGGGATTAAAATCCTAATCCTAGTTAAGGCTATGACAAAATGATCTTTTAGGCCCGACAAGCATTGCCCTCTATATATTTTCGTGAATTGGTTTAGGAAAACGAATTCATTAAAACTTTCTTTCTTTTTCCATTGTTTTTCGAAAAAGTGTTTACTAAGGGACTATCAAAGTTTAAGTACATAATGTTGATGAATCCATGCTTTATTAAATTTGCTTGTGCATTTTGTCTTAAAACCCTTAACAAATGCATGTAAATATCCATTAATTTCCATTTCTTATAAAACCATCATTCATGAATAAAAATGTAATTTTATGCATTAAAAACCTGTCAAAGTAAATGAATAAAAAGAAAGAAAATAAAAAGAGGTGAACTTTAAATATGTATATATGTATAGTATGACTAAAAAAATATAAATATAGCTGGAAGATATATTTATATAACCTAACCCCCAAGACCAAGTCAGCATAGATTGGTCGATAAACAATAAAGTAGGGGAGATAAGGAAGAAAATCATAAAAAAATAATTATATATACAGAAAGTTATCCCTTATTTATCCATTATTTATCAAAATGATTTTTAGTTAATTCATGTGTACATATTTTTCACGAAACTCTTCTCCTGTTTATTCTTAAAAATGTATATAAAAATATAAAAATCCTAAAAAAATCCCAACCTGTAAATATGCCAAGAGATCCAACTTTTAAATTGTCAATTTCTCAACTTAGGAACATCATAACTTCTTCATGCAAACTCCAATTTCACTCTACCCACCTTTAAAGTTCATCAAATAATATTATCTAATTAATGAAGGTAATTTCGCTAAAATAGGAGTCTACTTGCAACAAACCGGTTTTGGGAACTAATGACAATTGGGTTTCGGGGCTATATATTTTATTCTGAACATACTTTTTATAGCATTACCGATATTATAATTTTTAAATAATTTCTTGATCTTTTATTTTTTTCTATAAATTATTTCATAAATTTTCACCATTGGTTAATATTTTAAATAAATCGAAAACATTAATTTGTAGATGAAATTGAACCGTGTAATATATACATGTATTTATTTATATATCTAAATTAATTTATTAAAATCTATACAACCATTATTAATTATTCTATTAATAATGAAATATAATTTTTTTATTAAATTATTAAATTTAAAATCAAAATCGTATTTATTAAATATACTATATACATATTTATAAATATTTTATTTATATTTCATTATATATTTTTTATTTATAAAATAAATTATACCATAAATTTGATAATTCACCCATTTACATATTTTTAAAATAAAGGCATTTGACATTTATTGCATAATTTATAAGTGAAGTTAAATTGTTGGCCTACCAGGTGATGACACGTGTCAGCACATGATGCTTCTTCTCCAAGAACTTCATTCTGTTATGTTGTTCTGACTGTCTGCTTTCATGATTTTTTCCAGCCTTTGTTTCACCTCCAAAATCTGTTCTAACCCATCCATCATCTCATCCTAACTACCCATCTAATCGTTAGCCATCAGATCGTACCAAACTTCAATCAACCTTTCTTATTTAATTATTCAAAGATCGACAATTCAAACTAACTCTCCTAACTACTCCTACCACCAGAACAACTGGCTGTCGACCCCATCATCCAAGCTTCATAGCTCCTCCACTGGTGATTACGGCACCAAGGTTGGATCTCTACATGTAAGGCCGATCAACAGAGGAGAGGTTCCAAGGCTTCATGCCTTGAATCACCACCACCCCATGAGCGTGCAGCTCCGAGTTGCCGCTCGTTGAGCCATCACCAGTGGAGTTCTACACTCTACATTCTCAGGTACCCACTTCATCCTCATTCAAGTCCTTGATCCTTGTGCACCAATTAGTATCCTAATTACATCCTAAGCATGGTTAATCATCCGTCTTTGATCCTCATTCAAAATCTTGATCCAATTTCATTTTGACACAATTTATTTTGCATCTCTATATTTTTATCCCGGAACCCTATTACAACATGCAATTCATCTTTAATCTTTAACATTTGGATCGATTTCCTTAGTATTCGAGCATCAATATCTTGTTTGCAGGTTCGTATTGGCATCTAGAATGCATCCATATGAATCATACACATCTGGAGCATTAGTTAATCACCATCGACCGAGTAACAGAATGCTCCCATAACTCAGAAACTTAACTTCCATCCGTTGTCTTTCTTGACTCCGTCCCACCACAGGCGAGCTCAGAGGAGGTAGGGGACCTCCTCATGGTCCTGATTGAGGAGAGCCACTACGACGACATCATCATAGGTCACCAGAGAGGACGTTATCTGCTGCCTTCCCCCAAGATTGAGGAATAACAGTCAAGAAGAGGAGGAGAGCATAATGCTGACATGTGGCAAGCTTGAATGACCAAAATCAGAGGAGAATTTTAATCTCAACTGCAGAAATCCATGTGGTAGGGAAATTGCATCATAATCCCACTGCATATTCTAAATTAATTTCCCACCTCTAGGTGTGAGATTATTTACACTTAGGTCCCTAACCAGGGACCTAAGTGTAAAGAATCTAGGAATTTCTAGCGATTAGGTCCCTGACCAAGGACCTAATTGAAAGAATAACCTTTTCATTTATTGTATTTTCTTCTAAATGTTTCTTCATTGAACTTTGGACCTTTGGATATTCTAGACATTACTTTTGGACATTATTCTAGCATAATTTTTTCCTACATTTTATATGCATCAAATTTCAAGGATTTTCTATCATTTTTGTTGGAATTTTTATCTTATATTTTCGATCTATTTTTTACTCTTTTTGTGTTTTTTCTTGAGCATGCTCCTCGAGCAATTTCTTCTCCTATATAGTATCACATTTATTTTCTATTACACTTATACTATATAGTATATATTTTATTCTAAAAATAACCCTTTGAAAATTAAATAAAAACTGAATAAATAAAAATCAAATAAAAAAGATAAAAACTAAAAAAGGAGTTTTCTTGCCGATGAAAAGAAGAAAAAAAAAGAAAAAAAATATATTTCTGCAGTCGAAAAATTGAGCGTGATTTTCTCCCTCCACGTATTTGACCTAGGAGCACTTGCCTAGATAAATAAAGAAAGTGAAAATAGTAAAATTTAGTAGAGAAGTTGATTTGACTCATTTTCTCTCTCTTCTTATTTCTCTCTCATATTATTTCACTGTTCTTTTGTTTGATTAATTGAATTTTTCTCGAGCGATTTTCTACAACCGACATCTCTCTAAACTTCTAGCAAAATTAAATTATGAATAGCCAAGGAGACACTAGCACCAGTAGCTGGTCCTGTGCAAGTCGATGCGGATGTATTTCCTGCTTCTATTTTCACTCATGTTGTGGATGATTGCACTATGCTTAGTCCAGTTTTACAAAAAAAACACTTTTTTGAACGAAAATCTTATTTTTTATGACGCTTACATTCCATTTCTTGATACAAATAAATCAAAAATTGTAAAGTTGAAAACAACCTTGTCTGGTCCCAACATAATAGAGTTATTACAAAATATTGTGCTTAAAAAGCCCTTGTCAAAAGCCATTAAGTGCATGCCCAATGTAAAAAAAGGATTGAAAGACGCATGTACGACGAAATGTGAATCACACATGATAAAATACAGGAACTCTGAAAAACACATTCAAACCAGGGAAACAATCAATGCTATCAACAATCTCCTGAGCAAGAAGAAGGACAAGGTTTCTCCTCTCATAAGATACGAGATGTTTAACCAAGAGTTTAAAAGAGCATTTCTTGATAGAAGATTATCTATCAATATGATGCCTACATGACTACTCAAATAATTTGGGTTAGGACCGCCGAAATTAACAATAATGATTCAACAATTTGTAGACACATCAGTAAAGTGGCCACGGGGAATATTGGAGGATGTCATCGTCATAATCCAAGGGTTCAAGTACCATGGGGACTTCATTGTTCTAGATCTGGTCATATCGGCACCCTTGCTTCATACCTTGATCATATTGGGATGGTCATTCCTTCGAACATGCAAAGTAGTAGTTGACTACGACACTAAAAGAATCACCTTTTACTCGAATAGTAAGAATGTCCTGATTGAAATGATGCAAGTATCGAAGCTCACAGAATCAATGTTTCATGAGAGTGAGTAGATTCAGACAGAGACAGAGGATTGTTATTCTCTAGAATAAATCAGAGACAACGTTACTCTTGAATGATAATGAAACCTAGGAATTCCTCTCCAGGGAGGAGCGCCTGGAAAGCACAGTCGAATTTTCCCCAATCGTTGAAGATGAGGTCTTTGATGATGAGCTAACCGAATTGATTGAGAACAATAAATCTTCATTAGAGGAAGATGAATTTCTTGTCGATCTTATTGATGTCTTGAACTCTGAGCCAGAAACAATCAAGGTGGACAGCAAACAGTCGACAGAGGTAACATCGAACATAGTTTTCGAAGCCACCACAGAACTGATTCAGACCCCTCTAGAGCTAAAACCATTACCCTCATTGATAAAGTACGCCTTACTTGCGGGTGAGCAGAAATGTTCCCGATCACCATCAATTCTTAGCTAATCGAGGACCAAAAATCTCTCTTGCTCGAGTTCTATAAAGACACTGCAAGGTAATTGGCTGGAAGATAGTGGATCTCCATGGGATAAATCCTTCATTGTGATCACATCATATTTACTTGGAAGAAGACAACATGCCTTCCCGTGAATTTCAACATCAGCTAAGCCCAAACCTCTATGAGGTCATGACGAATGAAATCACGAAGTGGTGCGATGCATCTTGGACTCAAAATGGGTGTCTGTTACATGTAGTTCTTAAGAAATCTGGAATCACTATCGTAACTAATGATAAAGGAGAGGAGATTCTCACTATAGTACCTATTATTGGACATGCGAGCGCACTGCGAGCCATTATGAAATAAATGTTATTGCGAATATCATTCCATGATCTGAAATGAAGAATAACTAATTTACATAATTGGTCCTTTAGTACAATTAGGGTTATGTACCATGGCCATCTTAAGTATCATACAACTGTTGATTCAATTGTTGAATCATAGAGGTTGGTGCTTGGACGAATATCTAAAGAGTTAGATTGAGAACTCATTATGCACTGTCAAATAATTATTAAGAGAGGATCTCCAGCCTGAGAACGAGATGGCAATCCTTTCTCTAAAGGTTGATATCTGATCGACCTCTTGATGCATGTCCTCTACATATGAATAGAGATTCAAATGTATTAGATTAGTTAAGTCAAAGAGTTGAGTTAACGAGATCGAGATAACCAAAGACCTATGTTGTATACAGTCGCGATATAGGCACACATCCTCTGACTGGAGACATATGTGTTACTATATATCTGAGCATGTACATTTGGCAGACCAGTAGGTTGATTAATCATGATATATACACCAATGCATTGGTATACATGAAAGGGCATATGAGTAATAAGATCTCTCACGGTTCATTTACTGAATCAGAAGATATGAGCTCACTCATGAGATATCGGGAAGAATCAAATTCCGTTCACGGTCATCTCGCTTTGAAAGCTTGACTGAATTTGTAGGTTTGATATATACTTTTGGAAAGTATATGATCAATTCCTGGGTATGATATATGCTTTTGGAAAGTATATGATCGATACCAACTCCCAATGATCGAATGAGATCTTTAATGATGAATCCCTGAAGGAGCAGTCTAAAGAGATCTTAAACTTCGGCTTTGTTCTTGGTCTTCTAGTATGTAAGATGTACATGTATTAGGAATACCTAAGGGTTATGTGATCATAAATGATTGTATAACCACGATGCTTCCATTCCTTGGGAGTGATGAAATAGATCTGGAATTTAGTGAATCCTCTCATTAGAGTAGGGATCTAATCTTGGTCCAAATGTTGGACATTATACTAAATGTTGTTCAAATGTAATGAGAAGATTAGATTTGTGGTCTTTATTTAATCAAGCATCCATGAGAGGTCAGCAAGATCTGGATTTGAGATGTGCTCTCAATATCCAAGCCACTATACGTGGACCAATACAATCACCATGTCCTTATCCCCAAGTATCTACAGAGAGAGCACATTATCCTTGAAAGAGTTCACAGATAATTTCATTGTTGATATATGTATCCAAGAATTGAGAAAACTGATAGTTAAATGTGATTTAATTATCATGAATAATATGAATTTGATTCGTATTATAAGGAGAGTTATATGAGACAATTAAATGTGATTTAATTATCAAAGTTGTGAATAATGTGAATGTAATTCATATTATTTGGGCACATGAGAAAAGAGACCACAGATGATTAAATGTTATTTAATTATCATGGATATGAATGATGTGCATATCACTATCCATATTAATCATATATATTATAAATGTGATTTATAATATATAAGAGAGAGATATTTGTTAATAACATTTACAATTTAAATGCTGATGTGAATTGGATTCACATTGGACAATTATTTGAAAATGTAATTTACATTTTATTTTTGGTTGTGAATGTGATTCACAAATTTCCAATGTTATGATTGCAATGTTCATAAAATTAATTCAAAATCTTTTTTGTGAATTAGTTTACAACAAAAGTTACTGTAGTAAATATGTAAGGATTGGAGAAGCCACCACCATCCATTCAATGGATTGTGGACGACCACCCTTGACTTGGTCTCAATGGTGGCCACCCCCCCCTTTTTAGGAGGTGGGTGGCCTCCCTCCTCATCCATTTACGAATATTAATTTAGTTTAAATAAAATTATGTTGATTAATTCAATATATATTAATTTTATCTAATTAATTATTGTTGTGTTTTCACAATAAGATCATGACCATTGAAAGAAACACAAAATAAATCTCATCATTGATTTTTTTGTTGTCCATGGAATGAGATCCATGGACTCCCAAAATACTATATAAGAAGAGGCAATCCTAGCTCTTTTAGATACAATGAAAACATGCTCTCTCCCTCTCTCTCCTCTCTCATTGTGGGTCGTCCACCAAGGAGCCCTAGTGAGAGTCATCATCATCGCGGCATCATCGTTATGCTGCCGGATTATTTGCTTGTGGATCTTCATCTCCTTAATTGTGTCTCACTCATGAAGAAGTCATCGGATCTCGTTTGATAAGATAAGGAGATTCTTCGCTTGGATAATCAACATGGATTGCGAGGAGCACGCGTCTCATCAAAAGCGCTCGTAAGCATCTCCTCTGTCGGATCAGACTTGAGACAAGAGATCTCTTTGTTTATAAACTCAATCACATCCACGCTTAAACAGGAAAGCATAATACTTATTTGTGATTTAGATGAAATGATCTAAGAAGTGTTCTTGGATCTTGTGGTTTCATCAGATTAAAATTTTAAGTTACACTGCCCAGAGCAACTAGTGTGAGTAGTCGCTCCCGATCACATACGATTCGGTTCTCACGCTTCCATGATGCTCTTAATGATTTTTCCATATCCTTCAAGTGATCCATAAACCTAAGATGACTTGGGGCTTTTTTTGGTTGCGTGATGTTTCATCGCATTTCACTCATGCAACCCCATGTTCAGTGCATTTTTTCACCATGTTTTAAAAGTGTTTGTACATTATTTTCATTGGTTAATGATCCCCGTTAAATAAGGAAACCTTTGTATTTGAGTTTGCATGATTTAGAATCTGATTGCTCAAGTTATGATCATTTTAATGAACATGTATCCACTGTTTCGGGGATGGCGAATCTTGACATAATTAAGGTGTTAGTTGCAGTTTTAAATCACCGGGTTCAGCTATAAATCTAATTATAAAACTATGGAAACCTTATTTTGATTGATTTGGATTTACATTGATTGAGATATGCTAATTTTGTAAGAAGGGTCATTGCTGGAAATTACATACTGATCATAAACCTTGTGATTGTCATTCAATTAAATTAATGAAAAATTAATGATTAATTTCATGATATAATTATTAATGAATATTTATGAAATATTCAAAGATGATGATTATTTCCTTGAATGACATTGACCATAACCAAAACTTGATTAGATATGATCTAGATCACAATTGGTTACATAAACCTTTTAACAAACATTGATGCGAGAATAGGATTTGGGATTTGTTTCATAAATCTCCTTTTAATGTTAATAAAAAGTATTTTGATTATTATTATATGGTATAACTTCGATTGAAATACTGATTATCATCTCAAGTACAAAGTGATCAATTGACATTATCCTGACCTGAGGCAAATATAGTATCTAATCAGGGATCGTTGGGGTAACAGGTTGCTCCATTAGCGGTCTATCACACTCCCATCGGTACTGGCCACGACAACGGGTAAGGAAGGGATAATGTTTGAAGGGACCATGAATGTATTTTTCTAATTATTAAAATTCGAATAATGTGTTTTTGATATTATACCATCCTTCAAGTAACAATTAAAATTATTTGTTGGTTGATTGACCGGATTGATAATTGATTTAACATGATTTAAATTTACTAGATCCAATTAAAATACTCTATTATGAGTGGAGTTGTAATTTCCTAGGAAGAATTAATTATGTGAATATGATTAATAATAATTAATTAGAAATTGAACATGATATAGCGGATCACATAAGTGGCATCCATGGTCTCCCGTCAAGGCGAAGGATTCTGTCGTCCGGGAATGTATGAAGGAGATGCATGTCCGAAGTGACATCTCCTGCATACATGCGCATCTGGATCGGGCTCTTTGTTTCTTAAAAGAGCAAGGTTGTATGTGTATTGGTCCTAATATTAGGTCCTCATATTATTGGAGCGATATTGAATTGACATAACGAGTTCTAATCATGTTGATGGTTGGTTCAATTAACGGTGGGTCAACATCAACTTAGTGTGGTGGGCCCGGTGTTAAAGACCATATTGGGAATGCAAGTTGGACTTGTGAGGTGGAATTTGCTCCCACTTCTTTTTATCCGAGTTACAAGTTCTCATATTATTGGGATGTGACAAAGATAAGAAAGGGGATCCCAGATCTTGCTTGAGATATAATGGTAAGTATCTATCTTACATTGAAAGTGATTAAGGGAATGAACTTTCAATGTTAATGAGGCAAGGAAACTTTGATATAAAAATTCCTAAATCAAAGTAATATATATGTAAATTATGTTTATTTCAGATAATCATCATTAAACCCACTATTATTATTCACAATGATATCCGGTAAAATATCGTGGACTGGATCCATGATCAAGATATTGTACTTGCAGTTGGAGACATAATGTATGTGGTTGCAATGTGCAAGTTTCCTCATAATAGTAAGGAATGACAATTAAATAGACAATGTGACAACAACCTAGGGTTTGTGTATCTCTATAGTCTTGATCTCTCATCGAATGTGCTTCGGAAGTATCACGTCGATGATGATCGTAATTGTCAAATAATCCTTATAAAATCTAAGAAGATGTTCTAGCATACATATGTGCTCTCAACATTTAATCATGAATGACATGGTTCACCGCTTCATGCAGAATGGTGTCTCTATAGGAGATGATATTCAAAATGTTTGAGTACCGACCTGAACCTAAGTCTTTAAGAGTTAAGATGTATGTAGATATGATTAGTGTCATCATTCTACTATCTATACTCAAGTCATTCATAAATCTTCCATATATTCATATTATATGAATTGAATGGAGCATGTATAAATGTCGAAATACTCTTATATTGAAATCTTTTGAATTCAACATAAGAGATCCCTTGTCTTAAGCGATGGTTGTTTATAGATGAAGGAAGCACAGTGGAAGCATGGGTCTGACCCAAGCAAGAAGGAAAATCAAGAAGTTGATTGTACTTCTGTAATTTCCATATGACATATAAAGAGTTGGATACATGTCAATACTGCAATAAGATGATGTATTGATAGTATTCCTATCAAGTCTATCTAGAATCCTTAGAGAAGGACTCGGATAATGCATAGGTATAATCTACATCTACATATAATAATTGAAACTAAATTTCTTATTTGATAAGATCAAAGTCTGATTAATTGTATCTCAATTTTCTAAAAAAACTTGCAATTGGTTGCATATGTTTCAGAAGACTAAAATTTTTGATCTTAAGGTCTAATAGTCATCCACATGGATGTTGATGCAATTGTTGCAACAACATCTATTTGATAAATAGACTTCATATTTTCAGTGGGAGAGTCCTTAGTCTTAGATAATGTCTCTATGACCTAGATATTAGAATGCATTCATTGTTTATTTCTAAATGTTGGAATGAACATGTATTCTGGAATAGACCTATTATAAAGAGTTATGATAGTAATCTAACATCTAGTGGACTCTACTAAATTAGAATATTAATGAATAGTTATTAATATTTCTAAATACTGAAAATTAAACCTTAAAATATCGATATGAGGATGACGATCCTTTGACAATGATTTGGCATCAAGCCTTGGACATATGTCTATTGATGAAATAAATAGACAAGTAAGAAATGAAACTTTAGAGTGTCTGAAATTCAAATCTTACATACTTGTGAATATTGTATTCAAAATAGATATCCAATGCACCCTTCTTAGGGAATGGTGTTAGATGCCAATGTATTCAAGATCTCATACATATTGATGTAAGTGGATCATTATTGACTCGAGATATCTTCGAGGATCGGTTATTAATGATACGAAGTCGTTGTTGTCTCTAAAAAATTCCCGGATCAAACAAACAATTTTTTTCTTCTCTCACTGCAAAATAATAGTGGAAAATAATGTGGAGAAAGAGAAATGTTTTTGCTACTTATTTACCTGTATAGCGGACATGATTGAACTCAGGGAGGCAACAATTCCCGGGGTTTATTCAAATAATCGATGAAAAATCAATTAAGATAAAAAGGAGGAATCTCAAAGGCAAACTATCCTTGGTTTTTGTGGAATTTTTCTCTTTTTAATTTTTTATTTTTTTATTTATATTTTTAGTTTTTTTTATTTTCAAAATTTTAGTGATTTTAATTCTAAAATTTTTTTAAATTTCAAATAAGGAACAATATGCACAAGATAAGAAATACGCATACCAAACTTTTTTTATTTTTCAATTATATAAAAAATGCTCAGAAAAATCCAAAGAAAATATTTTTGGATTTTAAGGATTAAGAAATATTTTTGGGAATTTTTGTATAATTTTTAGATGTTATTGTATTTTTTTAAAATCAAATAGTGGTAAAAATGATAAACAGTGCACAGCATGGAGTAATTTGCAATTAAAAATATTTTAGGTACCCAAAACTCTTTGCAATTATTTTTTGATGAAATATATGCAAATATCTACAAACATGAACTGAAATCACGATTTTTGTGATTTTTTTAAGATTTTTTATGTTTTTTTTCAATTTTTTTGTGTTTTGTAAAGAGTATTGCATGAAATTTGCAAAGAAATTAAAAGACATTGAAAGGAAATAAATCTATTCTTTTTTTGGAATTTTTAGCAAAATATTCAAATTTTTACGAATTTTTGAATTTCTTAAAGAGAAAAAGACACTGTTTTTTAATTTTTAATAATAACAAATGAACATAAAATGCAATGAAAAAATTTATGCTAAAAAGGTAAGCACATCAGGAGCATGGCTTGATTTTTGGGAGATTTATTGACTAGCAAAATTATTTATTTCAATAAGAAAAGCAAGAAAATTAAAGTATGTCAATAAGCACTGAACTGTAGTTATTCAATGTTTGATCATCAAAATGTAACATAAATAAAGTTGCAGGAAAAAGTTGCAATTTACTCAATAAACGTGCCAAGCACGTGACTTGACTGGTGGGGCTCTTTTGAAATTTCAAAAAATGCCTAGGGGTATATATATAATTTATCCATATTTTTTACAATACCCCTAGGGTTCTTTTTGTGCTGCTTTCGTTTCTTTCTTATCAAACAAGTCAAGGGGCATGAGCGGTCGCCCCTTCGTTCTTCACAGATGGGAGGAGTGCCGACGGTCCTACTCCGCCATAGATGGGAGCCAAGGGAGGCCGTGTGCACCGTCGCTGAGGCTTCTAGAGGTACGGCTTAGCGGCGCACGAAGGAGGGCGACGACGAGCTCTGATGTGATTGGCATGGCTGGCGATGGTGGAGCAAGGGGCGCAGGGTGGAGGCCGAAGGGAATTGGTGCGGGCGGGTCTGGCGGATTCAGATCTGAAGAAGGGATCACAGAGGGTGGTGGTCGTTGGTCGTGCTCTGCTGCGCATGGCAGTTTCGCCTGAGAGGACGGTCTGTAGATGGTGTGGGCTCCTGCCACTGGCACGGAGGTTTGGCGATCGATCTAGGGGTGCTTCTAGGCGTACGAAAGGTACTGGAGCGTGGCTTCGACGCACGATCGCCGGTGGGGACGTCGACGCACTGGCAGCCGTGCGCTCAAGGCGATGGAGCACAGGAGGTGACGACGAGATGCCGCATTGGAAGTTCGCGGCTACTACGCAGCGACACGTGGTGGAGGCTGCGGTCCAAGGCGCGGAAGGTAGTATGACGATGAAGAGTCTCCCAGACGGTGGATGGCGTAGAAGATGCTCGGTGGACGTGGCAATGGTTAGCCGCTTCGAGCGACGGCGATAGCACAGTGGCGGTGCCCTAGCGATGGTGGGGCAACGGCATGGAGGGTCGTTGCTACGATAATTTTTTCTATATTTTTATATTTTTTATTTTTGTTGAATGTAAATAGTAGCAGGAAAAATAATAAAAGATTTTTTTTTTAATTTTTTTTAGAAATAGAACTATAAATAATTACTTTTTTAAATTGTTAACTTTTTAAATTTTTATTATTTTATCCCTGTAAAACAAAATGTCAGAAACAAAGGCTAGATATTTTTTTTACATTTTCTTATTTATAAACAAATGAGGATGCAAGTACGATGACTTGGTCCCAAAATCAAAATGGAAGACGTGAACGAATGCGGTTCCACGGAAAATGGTGGATGGAACCGGATCTCCGACCACCGTACGTGGTTGGAGGTGGGAGATCGTGCGAGGTAGAAAAGAACACAAATAGATCGAGAGGTGAAATGAAAAATCTAGTCGGTGGCAAAGAATCAAGTTGTGATGGATTCGAAAATCTAGATAAAAAAATGACGATGAAATGAAGAGGCAAAAAAAACTAAGATTAACCTAAGATAAAAATAAGAGAAGAAAAATGTAGATTTCACCTTAGGAGCAGAAAAGACCTTGATCACCTCGATGAAGATCGACTTGCTGTCACTGGATGGCTCGGAGGCTAGGCACCCTTCCGCGACAAGAAGACTCTCAGAGATCGTGCTCCTCTCACCAAAGATTGATCAAATTGAAATGATGGAGAAGGAGCCATATAAATAGAAAGATAGGAATGGAAATTTGAATTTTAAAATTTTAGGATGAAGAAAAGAGATAGGAGAGAAAAAATTGAAATGAGATAAACTAAGAAGATTAGTGTTAAAATTATTTACAAAAATTAACTATTTTTTTGTATTTTCATCACTTTATTAATTTGACTAAAAATGTTAATTTTTTTTATTTTTTTATGGTTGTTATTTAAAAATAACAACTATATACATATACTATATATATGGTACATTATATACATAGTTAAAGAAGGAAATTACTTTTTTTGTTTTATATTTTTTATTTTTGTTTAAAATAATTAGTAAAAATATTTACAAATACAATATGTACAGAGACATGGTGAAATTGCACAAACCACCCTAGAAACCAGCTTTTCACCTATAACTCCAAAATTTATGAAATCACAGCCATTTTAAAGACAATTTAATTTATAATACAATGGAAGGGAGTTTGGTTCAATTTAAGTTCATGTGGAACCGGAATTGGTCTTTCAATTATCACTTAGTGGCATTTTCCAAGTGTGGTTGCTTTTATTCTATACGTGATTTGATTGTGCGATCATTTTTATTATTTAGGACACATTTTTATTTACAACTTCTTTTTTGAAAATTATTTGATTTGAGGTCAATTTATGTAAAAATAAAATAGTGTAAATATACAAATATTCAAAGCACACATTTTTTTTGAATTTTATGATTAAGGACCCTATCTCCCCCTACATTATTCGTGGTCGATCAGGTCAAGTCTTGACCTTCTCTCGGGATTCAGGTCAGCCTGTATCTATTACATATATACAGTCTTCCTTTTTTCTTTTCTTTATTTTTTCATTATTTATTTATTTATTTTAGGTTAAAATGGTAAGAAGTGTACAATATTTACACACAGATGCAATTTAGTAAGAATGTGGAGTTAGTATTCTATACATAATTTTTATAAGGGATTTAAGCTAAAATAAATGAATAAAGATGATGAAATGCATATTCATCATCGCCCTATGCTTTACCTTTGCTAGTCCCTTAGCAAGAACTTATTTGAAAGAATAAGTGAATAAAAAGAAAAAGAAAAAGAAAGGAAAAATAAAGAAATTATGACAATATTGAGTATTAAACTTATATTCATTAAATTGTAGTATGGAACTTTGTCGGGCCTTTGGATTATTAGTTTAGTGGAACCTTAATGGGAACTGGATTTAAAACCTAACAACCTCTAAGTTCCATAAGTCTCCTATTCAGGTCTCCTCAACAGTCAGGTCAAAACAAGTCTACATACATTATTTCTTATGACTATGATTCTTTACTTGTACAGTTTATGTGAAATATAGCTCCCCATCTCAAAAGTAGTAAAGAAACAACCTCCCTGAATGAGGTAACTCTCGTCCCCCAATCTAGAAACTCTTTCCTCGAGGAGCGGAGATATTCCCTTCTAACTTCAAGCACAACTAGCTCAAGAAGAGGAGATGGAGAAAAGAATGGAGGGTAGTCAGTGTAGATACCTATCCTTGGATACATGACTGATAATTTCCTTTTTTTTATCCTTGTATATACACTCTGGCTGGCATTTTACTTTTCAATCAGGCATGTCCACTTTTGGAGATTCTGCATTTTTTTCTTCTTCTTTTTTGGAAAATATATACAAGGTGCAACATGTACATAAGGAGTTTTCCCTCTTGAGCTAGTAGACTATCCCTCTTTTGAAGCATTATTGCAACCCCACAACATCCTATCTTTAGACCTCAACATCGCTAGACCAGGTTGAGAAGCAATTCCCTCCCTAGAGGAAGACGAGAGGTTCCGCTGAGATGTACTACCGTCGTATGATATGCCAAGCCAGAGGATTCTACCTTTTCACTACCTCCTCCATGAAGAGCTACATGTAGAGTGCGTGTCCAAGATAAACCACGGTCTGAAAGAATCATACGTGTGTTGTTAAATTTTCCACTTAGACTAATTAAGATGACATGTGAACATAGTCTTGTGGGCTAAAAGAATTAAGTCACTAGCACCTGAAAAGTCTTAACTCCAATTCTTATAAGGTTCCTCTGAAGGTGGATTAAGGCCCAACTAAGCGCCATTCTTCAATTTTATTCCATACTTAGTTTAAATGGCAGTACTATCCTAACAAATGTACATGCAAATGCAAAATATGCATAATGCAAAAAGAAAGCATTTTTTAAACAATTTTCCAATTTTGAACTTTGTAAGGGGTTTTAGAAAATAAAGGAAAAATGATGCACATGCAAAAGAGTTTTTTATGCAACTTTTCATAGATTTTTGGTTTTGTAGTTTTTTTCAAATAGGAAAAAAAGTTAGTAAAATATATACAAGTATATACAAGATGTTTTTTTGTTTTTTTGTTTTTTTTGTTTTTTTTTGGTTTTTTGTTGTTGTTTTTTGTTTGTTTCATTTTTTTTGATTTTTTTATTTTATTCGTTGTTTTTGTTTTGTTGTTTTTTTCAAGGTGATCAAAGTCTACACACACACACACGTGGATTTTACGAATTTATATACATATCCCCAAAAATAAACGTTAAAAGTAGGAGTTTTCTCTAAAGTATATATACAATATATACGATACTCCCCTATACTTAGCTCGAACAATGTCCTCATAGTGATCACAGAGCGGCAAAGGAAGACATAACTCGTGCTAAGTATAGAAAAGTGAAAAGACTCCTATGCTACATCAACTCAAAGAGAAAATGAAAAGAATGGTGGTCGGTGATCCCCCTATACTTAGAATCAAGTAATCCTAAGTATAAAAGATTGTACAAAAGGGGAAAACCGATGCAGAGAATGTACACACTCAAAAACAAAAACGCAACATGAACAACACCAACCTCCTATACTTAGGGTAGAGTACCCTAAGTATAGGCAACAACAAGAGTGATGAACAGGACAAATATGAACAACACAAATCATTCACCCCCACATACTTAGGATAAAGCACATCCTAAGTATAGCATACACACACATATGAAAAAGAAGTGAATGATAAAATGGAAGAAGACAAAGTGAAATGAAAGGATATACAAAAGGAGTGGATATACAAAGGTCATGAAAGTCGAAAGCGAACCTTCGTGCGAGACCGCTGAGGTATGGATCTGACAAGATGTAGGTCGATATTGGCGTCGTCATTAGACATGAATTGATCAAGATCGACCATGAATGTATCCTCAACAATCTTAGAGTGTGCAGGCACGAATCGGTTACTGGAAGTAGTGTGGTCATGTCCTGTCTGGTAAGTCTCGCGAACATCAAAGTTAAAAGGCTCGAAATCATTATCAGAAAAAGTAGGATCAATTCAAGCCTAGGGAGCCTCTACTGGATCATCATCTTTATCAAAAGGCCCAACTTCCTTTATAAAAGCAATCAAATAAAATTTGTCCTTATCAGTCTTATCTGAATCAGGGTGAATAGGAACATACTCATAAGTGAAAGTATTCAAATCATGTTCGTCCTGTCTAGTCTTAGAGTCTGCCTTCCACCCTAGGGTGTCTATCATGTAAAACCTGAAGATGTCATCAATGCATCGTCACATACCAGAAGGGGGAACTCCAAGGTATATGCTTTCCGAGTCTTCCTTCTTGAAGAGGAATTCATGGGTTTCATTATCATCCAACATACAGTAAGAATCTTTAATATTATCAACGAGGTCAAAGTCCTTGGGGTTGGCTAACACAGACGAGCTCTCATGGGTTGCAAGTCTCTGGTTAGTAATGGATGTAGTGATCAACACATCGCTCCAGGCATTAGAATGGAAGCAAATCTCTATAGATCCATAATCAATAACGGCTCTGGCAGAGGCGAGGAAAGGTTATCCTAGGATGATGGGAGGATGCTCCACAAGGGTGGAGGTCTCCATGGGCAATACGACAAAATCAGAAGTGAAGTTCATGCCCTGAATAAAAATGACGGTATTTTCTAGATTACCTTCGCCTCTTGATAGACCCATCTTGGTTTTCTTGAGAGACCAACGATGAAGAGAATGTACCATAGAGAAGGGTATTACATCAATTGACGAATCGCCATCAAGGAGAGTGTTATCACAAGAATAGTTAGATATGGAGCAACTCACAAGAGGCATAGTAGTGTTCACTTTCTTAAAAAGTGGATGGTGAGAGATGGGCATAGGCAGTAGCCATGGTCAAGATGTGACGCTCAGATCTACTCCTTCGCTTTCTTTTCTTTTGTTGAGGAGCAGATAAATGGGTCATGACCGAGTGAAGTGGGTCTTTAATGATCTCATGAATGGTGGCCATCACTTCGGGTTCAGTCAACATTTTTTGAATTTTTGGACCTCCTCCATACAAGGGAAGAGAATCAACATTTATACGAGGATTGCCAAGAGCAGTCTGTATAATGGAATCCTCGTGGTCAAGGTCGATACATGTGGTGGACGACTGTGTGGGAAAATGGTTTGGTATGGATGTCCTCTCCTCATAAAATGAATCAATAATGTATCCCCCCATCTTTTTGTATTTTTAAACTTTTCTTATTTTTTGTATTTTGGGTGATTGTAAGCTCTCATTATTATCCTCAAGTTAATCCATATCCTCAAATAGATGAGCAGCATTCTGGCTCGTATTTATGTTAAATAGATTGGTAATCCTCGAATTCATATGCTCCATCATCTGGTTTAGGGTCTCAAGTGTGGATACCATGAAAGATGGCTCCAAAGCCATAGGGGTCAGGTGAGTGAAATGAGGGTGGGTGAAAATCATCGTCCGATTCCTCAAATAATGGGATAGGCAGATATGCACAAAAATCAGAAGGAAAATCCTCTTGGAAAAAGGAAGTTGGATCGGCTGGAGGGTACAAGGTATCCGCGAAGATCAGATTAAAATAACTCCAGTCGGCATCTCCGAAACAAAAGACGAGATTGGGAGAGCATGAGGGTCAAGTCAAAAGATATGGAGAAAAAGGCGCAAATGCACAGAAGGATCTAGTATGCACACAAGCAATCAAACACAATGCAAACCCCCAGTTCACCAACTCAACGCAATGTGAAGATCGGGAAGGCTCGGTCAATTATCTTGTCAATTTTTAGAGTTTGGTGAGAATACAATATATCAGAGAGGTTAAAGCGAGCTGTTAGGAACCCAATGCTCCCAGGAGACTATCCCAATCTCATAACTAGTTTTTCCCAGCCAGTATGGGTACGGACCGTTTACCTGCTACCCAATCTTCCCACTCTGCTAAGGAAATCCTATACCGATTACCAGCTACCCGATGAAGTCCTCATTAGAGAACAACTAATCACAAGATAGTAGTCTAAAGAGAGTTCGGGCGTGGTTCTATCCTAGTGTACGAGTCACTCTCTCCCTCAAGCAAACCAACCAATGAGGGGGTTACTCTCCCTAAAACAATTATTTTTCCTTACACTTATTTTAGGGACGAGTTTTCTTTAGCAGTCTCAGTTTTAGGCAGTTATGACTTGGTTTGTGTATTTTCAATGAATCACTTATCGAGTGTCCAATTTCCTTTTTAACTTATGTGAGTTAAAACGAGGAAGGAGATTGGAAATGCCATTGCACGATTAAACACAATGATGCATGCAGGGGTTAGATATGCATACCTTGTCGCCAGCACTCTACATGCAAAATGATCCGCATAGAATTGAAATACAAAAAAATAAGCTATCCTATATGCAAATGCAAGTGAATCGTCCTAACAATAGCTTCTATTAACGGGCAAGAACTGGTTAATTTGACTAATTCCAACTATGCTCTATTCTATAGGTACAGAAATTCTTGTTTAGGGTGCTTGGACCTAATTAATTACCTGGATCAAGCAAATTAATTAAAGCAATCAATAGGTAGCTGATATAAAAGTTGAACATAGAGCTTTGTTCCCAAGTAATTAGATTCATTTCATCACCTATATTGCATAATTAGCATTCATGCATGCACAGATAACATATGCATTTTAGCATTCACATCTGCATTAAATAGGAAGCCAAATTCACTTGTAAAAATCACCTTTATTTATGTATTTTATGCTAACTCCAAACTCCATAAATTCAACTCTATCGTGTATATATTACTAACACTAATACCAAAAAAATGCTAACTTGTAAAATTGACCAATAAAACCCGAGTCCAAGTTCGATACCATGGACCTTAAAATACACATATCTCTCTCGTACAGCCTCCCATCTAGGTCTACTAACTTTTAAAATAATATACATTCAGAGACCTTAAAAACAAGACCAAAATCGGAGCTCGTATGCAAAACTTGGGTTTTGGGCCCCCATTATATAATGTATGTATTTGTACCCTTGTATTTTATCACTTTATTTAACCTTGTTTCCGTTTTTAGTCAACATAAAACTTGTAGATCTCATCAAGATCTACAACTTTCATGTTTTGAGTTTTTCCAAATTCGACCATTTTCCCCTTTTTATTTCACCGTCTTCTTCGCAACAATCTGATTGGGCCACGTGGCGCCTTCTGATTGCACCACACAGCCCATCTATCTGCTTGCCACACGCCTCCTTTCCCTGATCGTCCGATCATCCCCTACAGCTTCAGATCTCAGCCATTCATTGCTGCCTCAATCTTGGCCTTTGGATCAAGGCTCAGATCGCATCTGGGCCGATCACTTCTGCCTCCACCTCATTGTGCCACGTAGCTCACTCCATCACCGCCTGATCTTCTCCATCAGTGTTGTTCATTCTCGCCCATTCCCTGACCATTCGATCTTGTCCCAAATGTAATCTCGGCCATTAACTTCTACCCGCACTACATTCCGCCACATGGCGCATCCTTCTCCCTTCGATCACATCGCCTTGATCTGATCCTAACCACTCCCTAGCGTCCTACTCAGAGCCATTGGATAACTAGATCCAACGGTCAAGATTCCATCTTCAACATCCGAGAATGCCTCGCCCATGTTGCCCCACCTCAGCAACTCACCGGCCCCTTTCTATTTCTATCGCCATTTCATCCACTATCTCCACTTTCTGACAAGCCCACGTCCAAGACCCGACGTCCCTCACCCTCGTGGGAGACAACCTCAGCCATGATTCCCTCTCTCTCGCACCATAATCGCAACGTACACCTCACCCCCCATTACCGGAGTCACCACTTCGTCTATATAATTACAGCACCGTCGGTCACTTTCATCAGCATCTGCCCTTGCACGATAGACCCTAGAGCTCTTCTCCTCCTATCTGTGACAGTGATTAGGTCCGCAATCGAGCGATGACAGCGGTACACTCTCTGGGGAGATCTATGGCGAGCTTCACCGTGCAACATCTCCTCCATCGAGCTGCGTGATCTTGGGCTCTTATCGACCCTCGAGCGAAGACTGGAGACTCCACCTCGATCATCCATTCCTAGGTAGCACCCTCCATCTTCTTCTCCCATTATCATCTTCTTCCCTGTCGATTTTCTCTTTATTTCTCCACCTTCTCCGCTCAACATCTCCTCCCGCCGACCATCGATCGAGCTCTGCCTCAGAGCTGCCATCTTTGTGCCCCCTTCTTCTCATCGCCACGACCTCTCGAGGTCATTGATCACTTCAACTACTGCTCGGCCGATCACGGCGGAGGAACACCACCTCCCATTCACTCATTTTGCCCCACAGGCCTCGCATTACTAACTTCCTCCACACAAGCAAGGGCACCCTTTCTTTGGTATTCACTAACTCTGTGGAAGCTTCCTTCATCATTGGCCAGACATTTTGCCGGAGTATCTTTGCGCTCCTTTGTCTTCGGCTTCCAGGCGACCTTCTACCCTTCTAGACGCTCCTGCCGCTCCGGTGCACTTCCATGAATCCACTCAGCTAGTCAGAAGTAGACATGCATCTTCACCGAGCACGGTAGAGGGCGGTGGAGGTAGCCACACATCGCTAGAGCCTAGCCTCGCCCGCCACAGGAGGCGGTGGCGAGGAGGAGCATGAAGCACAATTACCGTCCTCAGCGACCCACGCCAACATCTCCAGGAGTCACAACCTCTGTTGGATCGTTTGCGATTTGACGGACCCCAATGCTCCATGTCGCTCACTCCAACCACCATTGGATCCTTGAGGATCTAACGGCCCATATCGCGCCACATCTCCAGCTCCTAGCCTCTTCCCCAACCGTAGGCTCGAAGCATCCGAGCCTCATCTGAAGTTGCCTAGAAGCAAGATCGAGCCTGCAGAAGACCCGAACCACCATTCGGGCCTCCATCGTCATCCAAGCCTAGTATCTCACATGTCTCCGTCACGTGATTTCTGGGTATTTTACACGGAGGCCCCTGTAAATTTTCAAAATTGCAATTCAGTCCCTACTGGGCACATCACGTAAGGCGCACATGTTTTAATGGAGAAATTACATGCATATTCTCTACATTATAGGTAATTGATTTTTAGTCCCTATAAGCATGTTTTTGAATTGAACAATTTTATTCATGTTTGTATTTTGGTCCCTGTGTTTGCATGTTTATTTCACCACTCATTTAGCATCGTTTTATATTTCCAAAAATTGCACGTTGTAGAGAAACTTGTGCTTTATCATTATGGACACTTGTCACATTTTTGAGAGCTTCGAGGAATTTAATGTATTTCTTTTTGTGGAAATTTACATAGTTTGCCCATTGTGTGCTTTTAATTTCATATTAAGTTATTTGTTGCTCCAAAAATCATCAAAAAAATTACAATAGGTCTAGTTTAAGTAGCTCTACTTTGTGCCCAAAAATCACATGATTTGCACGCATAATGATGCCTTAATTAATTAATTGATATTTTGTTTAATTGATTTTTAATAGGTCCAAAATTAGTCATTTTTGAGGTTTAATAATTTTCTTGGATTAGTATCATATAGAAATATCTAGGATAAATGTTGTATCTGAAAATGATGTATTTTGGTATTTATTAAAATTAATTTTATAAAACTACCCGGCATTCATTTTCAATTCATATTTAATTCATATAGATTCTAAAAATTCCAAAAAAGTGCAATAGCTTAATTTCATTGCATTTCATATTCTGGCCACGTTTCATCATTTTAGGACTTAGTTTGGCAATTCAAATTTAACCTTCGAATTTGGCTTGAATTGCATCGCATTTTATTAATTGCATAAAAAATACAAAAAAAATATTCTCCTGAAAATCTAACATCGAAATTGACTTCAAATTAACTTAAGGAAAAAGTTGCCTCCCTGAGTTCGACCTTTGGCTTGCCAAAGTAAAATAAAAAAAATTGCCACTTGTGTTTAATTCGATATTAATCTAAGTGGTTTTGATCAATATTGATTTATCCGACTACAACGAATGCACATTAATTTTGATCGATAATTCGGTTAAATTAAGTAGGGTAGATTGAAGGCTCTTCAGATGGCACCGTTGCCGGGGAGGCAGGACTTAGGTTAATTTTTAGTAAATTTGGATTTTAGTTTTTCCATCCCTGGGTAGTCTGATTCTCGTCTTTTCTTGTGAATATTTTCTGTTCAATTTTTATTTATTTATTTTGTATCGTCCTTTATCTAACCATCATTTATTTTCGTGCGAGGAATACGAGGAGCTGAGGAACCTGCATTAAAATAATTTGAGTTGTTTTTTAGTGTACTTGTAAAAATTTTTGCATTTCCAGTGGTTCCCGTTTGGGTTCTCGCACATGTAAGTCATAGTAAAACGAGTCGCCACATGTTGTGTGGTTGCTTAACGTAGGATAGAACCTAACCTTGTAGCTCCTAGAGCTCTCTTACGACTGTTTATGCTAATAATATCCATGACCACACTTCACACTTAAAAGGCACACTTAGATCGCAGGACTGTAGCCAAATCTAACTTGTTCTTCACTCGTTAATAGAACTGCTTATCTAGGAGCGGCTTTTTCGCTTGCATCCATATAGTGTAAAATTCAATTATGTTTTGCATCCTGCATGTAGAGCGTGAGGATCACAGTAAGTCTTCTAAACTTGGCATACATCATTTTTTTATCATGCATCAGTTTTCTCGACTCCTTCTCCCTTGGTTTTGCAAACTTAGAATTAGAGAAAATTGGGAATGGACGATAGGTGTTCCTTGTGTGTGGAATAATCAAGTGGTCAGCTAACTTAAAATTGAGACTGCTAAACAAATTGACCAAAGAAATAAAATCGAAAATTCTGTTTGCGGGAGAATAACCCCGACCTTGATTTCACGCTGAGTGAGAGTAGAGAGTGTGTGTGCACACCCTAAGGTAGAGCCAAA
The DNA here is from genome assembly GCA_037367405.1 of Ottelia alismoides. Taxonomy (NCBI): domain Eukaryota; kingdom Viridiplantae; phylum Streptophyta; class Magnoliopsida; order Alismatales; family Hydrocharitaceae; genus Ottelia; species Ottelia alismoides. The sequence continues at coordinate 374,587 of JAZKJV010011168.1, read as the reverse complement.
ATCCCCTCCTTCCATATCGCGTACCTCGATCCGAGGAAATATCACACGCTGAACTATGGGTTCAACTGACCAATGCCAAGTAGCCTCCGCCTACTCCGGTAGGTAGATAGGGGCGAAATGACGGTGCACCGTGAAAAGTTGCTAGTAGCCTCCGCCTGCTCCGGTAGGTAATAGGAGCGAAGTTAAATCCTTGTCAGCCTTCAGCCTCCGCCTACTTCGGTAGGTAGACAGGGATAGGTCCTTGAACTCTCAGTTAGGGATAGGAGCGAAGAAAGGAAGGGCGTTGGTATCTTAGGCGACAGGTTAAACTGGGAAGATGCATTCGGCTTTGAGCCGACTTCCCTATAGGTCACGTAACCTTTGCTACATGCTTGAAAAATCACACTTAAAATCAACCAGACTAATCAGACTCAGTTTCGGGTCCTTCACCATTTTGAGTGTGAAAATCAGGGATTGTGATTCACTTGCTTGCTTCAGGTAAGAATAAAATCATATCTTTACATTTATACTCCCGACTCTTCTTCTTGCCATCCAAGATGACTGACTAGGGGGATATCTACTCACGCTTCGCAAATTTCTAGTTGAGCCCCTCACGAAGTTCGTTTTCATTAGCCCAAGCGCAACTTGGGCCAACCTGAGCTCATGTCCCTCTTGAGTTCAGGATCCATCACCCTCAGGATTGTTACCCTCAAACCATCCCTTTTCTCTCCTCACATCTCACCGAGGAAAACTATCACCTTGGTGAGAATGTCTTCATTAATACATCCTCTAACTTAGACCAATTTCTTTATCCAGGTAAAGTAGACAAGATGCCTCCTAAGAAACCCCTGGAAGAATAGGAACATAGATATGATCCTATGCACCAAGTCTTCACCCGATTGGCTAGAGCCGAGAAGCTAAATGCAGAACTTATGGCTAGGATGGGACAAGTGATCGAGGCAGGTGGAATTGACCGACCGATGGTAGATGCCTACAACCCCTCCGAGAATGAGATACATAGTTGGCTTGTACCAAAGGTATGTCCAGATGCTTTCGAGCTGAAGCCCCACTTTTTGAGTCTGCTATCGAAGTTTAATGGGAACACCAATGAGGAACCATATGCTTTCCTTAGGGTTCGTTTGGTTGAAGGGTTGGGCAGGGTTGGCTTGATCCAACCCGGGTTGGCCCTGCAACGAAACAGGGTTCTCCTCCTCACAGTTTACTATTCACAGGGGTACCCCTGCCCAGCCCAACCCTGTCCAACCCTGCAACCAAACGAACCCTTAGAGACTTTGAGCTGGAATGCAACAATCTTATTCACCCTAGGGTTGGGCAAGATTATATCAGGATGAAGGCTACCCCATTTGCCTTAGGAGATAAGGTTGCTCATTGGTTGAAGAATCTCGCGGTGAGATGTACGACCTGGATGCAATTCAAAGACTTATTTTTAAAGAAGTTCTACCCATAGAAATAACTAGATGCAGACAAAGATCACGAGTTTTTCCTAGAGACCCCACGAACCATTCCATGAAGCCTGGGATAGATTCAATGACTTAACTAAAAAATACCCCTACCATGGCAATATCAAAGTGATCTTAGTCCAGACCTTGTTCTATGGCATGACCCCGGAAATACAGGGGTTATTGTGTGCATCCTGTGGAGGAAGCTATCTTAATAAGAACGAAGATGGCGTATGGAAGATTCTTAAGCAGATGGCAGAAACACGCAGATCTCAGGCCAGCAGGGCCTATCAGTTGTCTCCCTCGAGCCTATCTAATGAGACAACTAGGAGGACTGTAGCGGATCTGACAGATGACCTCACCTCTAGCATGGGGATAATAGCTGATAAGCTCACCATAGTAGAGCAGATCCACAAGAGGGTCACTTAGCTTCAGGCGCTTTCACGATTGCCGAAACAAGTGGAGGAATTAATTGAGAAGGTAGCCAAGATACGATTACCCGCCCCATATGCACCACATGTACCTGTACATCGAGTTCATCTTGTACAGGAGAAGGTACAGGGGCCTCAGAGCAGCTGGGTTGAGGAGCAGCAATACACTCAACAGGAGCAGCACGCATACCCACAGGTGGAGAGAGTCTACTAGGAGCCTCCGTAGGTGTTCGAGATCAATGGGCTGTGGTACAACCATGACCACATCGGCATCCAGTCAGGGATTGGAAACGGTTAGCCGCACTGACCTTCCCTAGCTTACCAGGAAACCAACTCTGTCCCCGTACCGCGCTTCGTAAAGTCCCGGCCATCACTTGGATACCAACCTCAGCAGCACCAGCAGCATCGCACATTCCACTCGGGCCAGCATGGCCCTCCACCACCTTCCCACCCTCAGCAGTATCGGCACGGCCAGCAGGGCCAGTATAGACAGTAGAATCACTCGTCCTCTAGGTAGCAGCAGCAAGCCCCGCCCACTAGTGAATTGGAGTCCCTCACCTTCGCCATCCAGACCCTGACTAATAGGGTGCAGCAGATACAGAATGATTACCTAGATATCAGGACAGATTTGAATCGTGTTTCACGTACCCAGGACCAACATATGGCGCCAAAGATCCCAATTGCTGCCCAGGTTCAGGCCAACCCAAATAGCATAAATCAGGGTCAGCACCGACCACGCGATCAGGTATACTATTCAGATTATTCTCTTTCTCAACATGAGATCCTTTCGTACGATAATGTAAATCATATGTCCCTTAGGAGCAGAAGGACCATGACCGTACCTGATCGGGCACGGGCACATGAGGAAGACACCGCCAAGTCTCTACTTGAGGAGAACTTGGATGCAGAGGAGCATCACCACCATCACCATCACTTGCAGAATAAGAGGATTTCCAAGTTCTTAAAGGAGAGGAGCACCAACAGTGAATACGACAAACTAGATGAGGAGCCCGCACCTCCACCTGAGGAGGACGTCCCAACATTCGCGGCAGATGCATCACCGGTTTTGCCACAGGGATTTCCTTTTCGTCAGAGTCTATGTCAGAGTCAACGTTAGAGTCTTGTACAGAACTCAGTTTCCCATTTAAATGAAAATCTTTCAGTTTCGGAATATAAGTTATCGTCAATAATCCCTTTCCCTCGTGCTCTGAAGGGTGGAAATAAGAAAACCAAAAAAAATCCAAAAAATGACCCTGAGATGGCAGAGTTCTGCAATAAGTATATCAAGGTCACAATCCCCTTTGATAAGTATGTGGACATGACACTTGCATTCCAGAAGTACCTTAAGGTGAGATGCACACCTACTAGGGTCAGCAGGAAAACCAAAAGCCGTGTTGAGAAGCACGTTTTGTTAGTAGCCACTACTTGCACCATTAAGAATGCATTCCCAAGGAAATGAAGGGACATGGGTGCCCATTATGTGGTAAGTCATGTCAATGACACTACGTTTATACGCACTCTCCTAGATAATGGATCCTCAATAAATCTGATGCCCGCGACCCTCTATGAGAAGCTAAATCAAGGACCTTTTAGGAAATCCAGAGCCTTACTCTAGTTTGCAGACAAATCAACCAAGAGGTCCCAGGGAGAATTGAGGAACGTTATCATCAAAGTCGAGGGTTAGGATTACATGGTGGACTTTACAGTCCTTGATATGAAGACCCCTCAAAATTGGAGAGATTTCCATATCATTCTAGGAAGGCCCTTCCTTAGAACAGCTGGGGCCTTACTTGATTATAAGATCGAGAAGATTCAGTTTCAAACTTCAGGCAGAGATGAGGAACTTGAGATGAAGCAGACAAGGTGGAAGAGGCCAGATTCTGAATCTAGCACCGAATACTCTTCGTCAGAAGTAAATTGTTTTCATGTAGACACCTTTGGGCCATGGAGATAGAACCCAGCTAGCATCGATGAGTGCCTCTCCTTTGGAAACGATTTTGTGCATGAGATAGTTTACGAGAACCTTAGGAGCGAGTACCGTGCAGAAAATGCATCCCCCCTACATCTTCGATGACGTAGAGGCCCAGTTGGGCCTGTCAGTCCTTCCCTCTTTAGGACAATCAAAAGATGAGGATGATGAGTTGGATGTGGCTTTTGCCGATTGCTTGAACACTTTTGACGATCTGACTCCAGAGCTGAATGAGTTGGTGGCAGTTACTTCAAAGATAGATCCAACCACTACCAGCACAGAAACATAACTGATTGAGCCAGACTTCCTTGATGATCAAACCTTACCTGAGCTCAAACCATTACCCCAACTCTTAAATGTGCATACCTTGCGAGACTAGAGAGGAAATATCCGGTCATCATCAGTTCACGATTGACCGAGGAGCAGGAATCTCGCTTGCTAGAGATCTTGGAGAAAAACTGCAAGGCGATAGGCTGGAGCATCTCCGATCTCCACGGGATAAATCTCGCTCTGTGTTCGCACCATATCTACTTAGAGAATGAAGCTAAACCCTCTCATGAACTCCAACGCAGGTTGAATACAAATTTACGAGAGGTCATGAAGAATGAGATTGAGAAATTGTGTGACGCGGGTTTTATTTACCCCATCTCCGATTCCAAGTGGGTGGCACCTATCCATGTTGTCCCGAAAAAGTCAGGAATTCAGACGACTACCAATGAGGACAGAGAGGAGACCGTGACATGAGTACCCACGTCGTGGCGTGTCTGTGTGGATTACAGACGCTTGAATGCTACGACAAAGAAGGATTATTTTCCCCTACCATTCATTGATTAGATCTTAGAAAGATTAGCGGGAAAAGAATTCTTTTGCTTCTTGGTTGGGTTCCCAGGATATAACAAAGTAGCCATTGCTCCTGAGGACCAGGAGAAAACTACTTTCACATGCTCCTTTGGTACCTATGCTTTCAGGCGCATGCCCTTTGGGTTATGCAATGCTCCCGGTACATTTCAAAGGTGCATGATTGTAGTATTCGCTGAGATGGTCGGTGAATTCCCATAAGTCTTCATGGATGACTTCTCGGTCCACGGTGATTCCTTCGATTCATGTCTTCAATATATGTACCTAGTCCTCAAAAGATGTTGTGAGGTTAATCTGGTGCTCTCTTGGGAGAAATGTCACTTCATGGTGAAGGAGGGCATTGTGTTGGGGCATGTCATCTACAAGAGAGGAATGGAGGTTGACCCTGCCAAGGTGGACATGATCAGACGACTCCAGCCACCAACCAACGTGAGACAGTTGCAGTCATTCCTCGAGCATGTTGGATTTTATCAAAGATTTTTTTAAGATTTCCCGATCGCTAACAGAACTTTTAGGCAAAGACATGGAGTTTATTATTGATCATAAATGTCTTGATGCCTTTAAGAAACTTCAAGTGATGATCATGGATGCCCTGATCCTACAAGCTCCAAATTGGTCTCTTCCTTTTGAGATCATGACAGACACCTCAGATTTTGCTGTGGGGGTTGTGTTTGGACAGAGGAGGGATGGTGTCCTATTTTCCATACACCACGCAAGCAAAGTGCTTTATACCGCTCAATGTAACTTTACGGTTAACGAAAAGGATATGCTTGCAGTAGTGTTTGCCTTGGATAAGTTCAGATCTCATCTAATTAGATCTAAGGTGATTGTGTTCACAGACCATACAACACTACGGTACCTAATGGAAAAGAAGGATGCGAAGGCGTGTCTTCTTAGGTGGATTTTACTCATCTAGGAATTTGATTTGAGCATTAGAGATAAACCTGGAAAGAAAAACATAGTAGCTGATCACCTTTCCTGTCTCGAAATTCTAGATACTTCTGACGATACACCTATTCGAGACCCCTTCCCTGACGAGTCGGTTTTTGTTATCGACTCACTCCCATTGTATGCCAATACAGTGAACTATCTTGTCTCCAAAAAAATTCCCGAAGATTGGCCCAAGAGCCACATAGACCGACTTAAGTCAGATGCAAAAAATTACCATTGGGAGGACCTGCTCCTTTTATTTGAAGGACCGGATTGTGTCTGGAGGAGGTGTATTCCTCAGGAGTAATATCAGAGTGTCCTCACTTTCTGTCATAGTCTGGAGGCAGGAGGACACCTCTCCGGGAAGAGAACCGCATGGAAGGTACTTCAATGTGGCTTATATTGGCCGACTCTATTTCGTGATGCGCTCACCTTTAGGAAGTCGTGCCCAGTATGTCAGTGAATGGGAGGTACCATTGGTTCCAAGGATGAGATGCCAATGTAGCCTGTAATCATTTGTGATGTCTTTGACGCCTGGGGCATCGACTTCATGGGCCCATTCCCGGTTAGACATGGTTTCGAGTGTATCCTTCTTGCGGTGGATTATCTGTCAAGGTGTGTGGAGGCTATCTCGACCCGAGCCACAAACAACAGGACTATCTATAAATTTATTAGAGATCACATCATCTCTAGGTTCGGGATCCCCAAAGTGTTGATATCCAATGGGGGTATCCATTTTGTGAATAGAGACGTGAAGAAACTCTTAAAGGATTATGGCATCAAACACCGTGTCGCTAGTCTTTACCAACCACAGACCAATGGCATGGCAGAGGTGTTGAATAGGGAGGTGAAGACCATATTGCAGATGCTTGTTTGCCCAGATAGGAAGGACTGGTCTCGGATCTTGGATTAGGTCCTTTGGGCTTATAGGACAGCTTACAAGACACCTTTAGGAACCTCCCCATTCAGAATGGTGTTCGGCAAGCCGTGCCATTTGCCCACAGAATTAGTGCATAACTTCGAATGGGCAATCAAGAAGGTCAACTGGAACACACACCTAGGGCAGAAATAGAGAGAGATGGATCTGAATGAACTTCTAGAGATCAAAAACAGAGCATATGAAAACAGTTTGATGTACAAGGACAAGGTAAAGCGTTGGCACGATAGATATATCAGACGAAAAATCTTTGTTCCTAGATAGAAGGTATGGTTGTTCAGTGCGAGGCTGAAGGTTTTCCAAGGTAAGCTGAAATCCAAGTGGATGGGTCCGTTCATAGTCCGTGTTGTGCATGATAGTAGATGCGTAGAGATCTCAGATCTTACAAATGGAGCACAGACATTCCTAGTTAATGGACAACTCCTGAAACACTTTGTCGTACCGAATGAACAATTAGTCCATGTTGAGGAGACTATTTTCATGCACGAGGCAGACTCAGTAGACACACATAGAGCCGTGCATGAGACCTTGCAACAATGAGCTCTCGCCATCAGTAGCATTGAAAAGATTCAGATCATGATCCTTGTATGTACTTACCCTTGCTTTATATATTTTCTTTCCCTCCCTCCTGTGACTCTAGTCACTCGCCCCGACTCCATATATTTTCATTTTATGACTATACTTAGGATGACTAGATCCTAAGTATAGGGGGGAGAGTAACTCGAGTCTCTTCATCATTCTATGTACATACTCCAGATCTCATTGGTTCTTACACTCTCTCTTGTCCTATACTTAGGCTGACCAGAGCCTAAGTATAGGGGGAACTGAAGTCCGCCATGTATATACTCATCCATTTCCCCTCTTAGCCTCGTCCGCCCCATTTTTGATCTTCTTCTACACTTAGGGGGCGGGATGACTTCTATAAATTTTTCTTATTTTATCTCTCCTATGCTTAGCACGAGCTATGTCTTTTTCCTCACTTTTCGTGATCTGAGGTCATAGCACACGCTAAGTATTGGGGGCGTGTATATATTACATATATACTTTACCCATAGCTCGTACTTTCGCGTATTTTTTGTATATATTATGCAATGATTACGTGGTGGGTAAAAATTGGAAAAAAAATTTTATAAAATACATGTATATTTGTAATACTCTTGTATAATTTTGTGAAAAAAATCAAAATCAAAGGCTTCTTATTTACTCTTGCATGTCATCCCTGCATTTAAAAAGAAAGAAAAAAAAGAGTCTTGCCTTCAGAGCATGTCATTTGCACCTCATCTGCATATCTTGCATATGCAATGTGAAAAGTTAGTGGGTTCTGAATCAAGTTATGAATAGATGTTGAGAAGGGACTTGATTTGACCTTAATCTACCTAATTTTAGAGGAACCTTATAAGAACTGGAGTTAAGATTTTTTAGGTCAAGGGACTTAATTCTTTGAGTCTGCAAGTCTATGTTCACATGTCATCTTGATTAGTCTAAGTAGAATATTTCATGCACACACACGATTCCTTTAGATAGTGACCTAACTTGGACAAGCACAATGCATGTATCTCTTCATTGCTGAGATGGTGAGGAGGTAGAATCCTTTGGCTTGGAGTAGCACATGAATGGAAACATCCCTCCTTCTAGAGGGAGGGAAGTGCATCTCAACCTAGTCTGGTGGTGTTGACATCTAAGGATGGGATGTTGTGGGTTGCAATAATGCTTCAAAAGAGGGATAGTCTACTGGCTCATGAAGAAAAACTCTGATGTATATGCTGCACCTTGTATATAGTTCAAAAAAAATTGCAAGAACTCCAAAAAAATAAAACAGGCCTGAGTGAAAATAAAATGCATGTTGGAGTATGTATATTTGCAAGAAGTCTGCAGCTGGATGACTTGGCTACACTGATCAAGCATCCTGGGATAGGTAGCTACAATGGCAACCGCCCATTCTTCTCTCCACCCCCTCTTCTTGAGCTGGTTGCACATTGAACTTAGAAGGGAATACCTCGCTCCTTGAGGAAAGAGTTACTATACCGGAGAATTAGAGTTACCTTATTAGAGGAGGCTGGTTCTTTGCCATTTCTGATGTGGAGAGCTATATTTCACTTACACGGTACAAGTAAGAATCATAGTCATCAGAAATTTGCGTATGAGGATTTGTTCTGACCTGACTGTTAAGGCATCTTGAATAGAAGACTTGTGGAACTTAAAGTCCGTTAGGTCTTAAATTCAGATCCCAATAAGGTTCCGCCACACAATTAATCCAAAGGTCAATTCAAGCTCCATTTTCAACTTTTGTTCATGACCTTGGTATGGAACCAAAAATCATTTCACCTTTGCATTTCATTTTAGTTACTCGGGGACGAGCAAGGTTTAAGTATAGGGGGTTGACGAATATGTGATTCGTCACTGTAAAAGTTGAAAAGAGAGCTTTGTTCTTGAGTAATTAGATGCATTTCATCACCTATATTGAATAATTAGCATTCATGCATGCACAGATAACGCCTGCATTTTAGCATTCACATCTGCATTAAATAGGAAGCCAAATTCACTTGTAAAAATCACCTATATTTATGTATTTTATGCTAACACCAAAATCCATAAATTCAACTCTATAGTGTTTATATTACTAACACTAATACCAAAAAAATACTAACTTGTAAAATTGATCAATAAAACCCGAGTCCAAGTTCGAGACCATGGACCTTAAAATACACATATCTCTCTCGTACAACCTCCGATCTATGTCTACTCACTTTTAAAATAATATACAATCAGAGACCATCTAAACAAGACCAATTTCATTAAAATCGGAGCTCGTATGCAAAACTTGGGTTTTGGGACCCCATTGTATATTGTATGTATTTGTATTTGTACCCTTGTATTTTATCACTTCATTTGACCTCATTTCCATTTTTGTCCACATGAAACTCATAGATCTCATTGAGATCTACCACTTTCATGTTTTGAGTTTTTCCAAATTCGGCCATTTTCCCCCTCTTATTTCATTTCTTCTTCACAACAATATGATTGGGCCAAGCGGTGCCTTCTGATTGCGTCGCGCAACCCATCTATCCGTTGGCCACGTGCCTCCTTTCCCTGGTTGTTTGATCATCCCCTATAGCTTCAGATCTCATCCATTCTTTGACACCTCAATCTTGGCCGATGGATTAAGGCCCAGATCGCATCTGGGCCGATCACTTCCGCCTTTACCTCCTTGCGCCATGTAGCTCACTCAATCACTGCCCAATCTTCTCCATCAGCGCCGTTCATTCTCGCCCATTCCCTGACCATTCAATCTTGTCCCAGATGTAATCTCGGTCGTTAACTTCTATCCGCACCACATTGCGCCACGTGGCACATCCTTCTCCCATCAATCGCATTGCCTTGATCTGATCCTATTTGCTCCTTAGTGCCCTGCTCAGAGCCGTTGGATCACTAGATGCAACTGTCAAGAGTTCGTCTTCAACCTCCAAGAATGCTTCACCCACGTCGCCCAACCTCGCCAACTCGCCAGCCCCTTTCTATTTCCGTCACCATTCCAGCCGCTATCTCCACTTCCCGACGAGCCCACGTCCAAGACCCGACGTCCCTCACCCCCACGAGAGACCACCTCAGCCATGATTCCCTCTCTCTCACGCCATCATCTCCACGTACACCTCACCCCCCATCACCGGAGTCGCCACTTCGTCTCTATAAGTATAGCTCCGCTGGCCGCTTTCACCGGCATCTACCCTTGCACGAGAGACCCTAGAGCTCTTCTCCTCCTATCTGTGACAGAGATTAGGTCAGCAATCGAGCGACAACAGCAGTATCCTCTCCGCCGAGATCTACGGCGAGCTTCACCGTACAACAACTCCTCCATCGAGCTACGAGTGCTCGGGCTCCTACCGGTCCTCAAGTGAAGACCAATGACTCCACCTCGAGCTTCCATTCCTAGGTAGCACCCTCCATCTTCTTCTCTGATTATCATCTTCTTCCCCGCCGATTTTCTCTTTATTTCTCCACCTTCTCCGCTCAATATCTCCTTCCGTCGACCATCGATCGAGCTTCGCCTTGGGGCTGCCATTTTCGCGCCCCCTTCCGCTCATCGCCACGACCTCTCGAGGGCACCGATCACTTCGACCGCTACTCTACCGATCACGGTGGAGGAACACCACCTCCCATTTACTCACTTCGCCCCACAGGCCTCGCATCACTCACTTTCTCCATGCAAGCACGAGCACCCTTTCTTTGGCATTCACTAACTTTGCAGGAGCTTCCTTCATCATTGGCCAGACATTTTGCCAGAGCATCTTTGAGCTCCTTCATCTCCGGCCTCCAGGCGACCTTTTACCCTTCCAGATACTCCTGTCGCCTTGGTGCACTTCCACGAATCCACCTAGCTGGTCAGAACTAGCCAAGCACCTTCACCGAGCACGGTAAAGGGCAGCGGAGGTAGCCACCCATCACCGGAGCCCAGCCACGCCCGCCGTAGGAGGCGGCGGCGAGGAGGAGCATGAAGCACAGTTATCGTCCAATAATCTTGATTGGACGGTCCTCAGCGATCCACATCAACCTCTACAGGAGTCACAACCTCTGTTGGATCTTTTATGATCTGACGGACCCTAGTGCTCCACGTCGCCCACTCCAACCACCGTTGGATCCTTGAGGATCAAACGGCCCATATCGCGCCACGTCTCCAGCTTCGAGCCTCCTCCCCGACCTTAGGCTCGAAGCATCCGAACCTCATCTGAAGCTACCCAGAAGCAAGACCGAGCCTGCAGAAGACCCAATCCACCGTTCGAGCCTCCATCATCGTCTGAGCCTAGCATCTCACGCATCTCCGTTACATGATATCTAGGTATTTTACACCGAGGCTCCTGCAAGTTTTTAAAATTGTAATTCAGTCCCTACCAGGCACGTCACATGAGCCCGCACATGTTCCAGTGGAGAAATTGCACGCATATCCTCCACATTATAGGTAATTGCATTTTATTCCCTATAAGCACATTTCTGAATTGAACAATTTTATTCCTGTTTGCATTTTGGTCCTTGTGTTTGCATGTTTATTTCACTACTCATTTAGCATCATTTTATAATTCCGAAAATTGCATGTTGTAGAGATTATGCTTTATCATTGTGGAAACTTATCACATTGATGTGAGCTTCGAGGAATTTATATATTTCTTTTTGTGTAAATTTACATTTTTTGCCTATTATGTGCTTTTAATTCCATACTAAATTATTTGTTGCCTCTAATATTCATAAAAAAATCACAACAGGTCTAGGTTAAGTCGTTCTACCTTGTGCAAAAAAATCAAATCATTTGCATGCGTAACGAGGCCTTAATAACTTAATTGATATTTTGCTTAATTGATTATTAATTAATCCAAAATTAATAATTTTTGAGGTTTAATAATTTTCCTAGATTAATCTCACATAGAAATGTCCAGGATAAATTTTGTATCTGAAAATGATGTATCCTGGGATTTATTAAAATTGATTTTACAAAAATTACCATGCATTCATTTTTAATTCATATTTAGTTCGAGTCTAAAAATTCCAAAAAAAGTGCAGTAGCTTAATTTCATTGCATTTCATATTCTGGCAAGATTCATCATTTTTGGACTTAATTTTACCATACTTCAAATTTAACTTTCAAATTTGGCTTGAATTGCATCGCATTTTCTTATTTGCATAAAAATACAAAAAATATTCTCCTGAAAATCTAACATCGAAATTGACTTCAAATTAACCTAAGGAAAAAGCTACCTCCCTGAGTTCGACCTTGGGCTTGCCCAAGTAAAAAATATTTACCACTTGTGTTTAATTCGATTTTAATCTATATGGTTTTGATCAGTCTTGATTTATCCGACTACAACGAACGCACATTAATTTTGATCGATCATTCAGTTGAATTAATAGGGTAGATCAAGGGCTCTTCAGTAGCTCACGAAATCTGCATGAAACAAAGAAAAATAAGGCAATGAAAACAAAACTGGTGAGGTCCCCCATGTGCACTGGCACTTGATAAAACATACCCCGCAACAAATGAATGTCCATTTACAAGGGTTCCAATGCATGAAAAATAAAAAATAAAAAAAAGTCGGATTATTTTTGTCTCTTTCAATTCTTCTTCTCCTCCTCTCACGCTATCCTACGGCTCGGTGAAGAATCAAGCCGCCTCCACATCGCTTGGATGCTTCGGCTCTTCAAGGATCGCCTCCTTCGCTCCACGGGCCCTTGCAAGAAAAAAAAGAGAGAATGTGTAAGAAACACAATTATCAAATATGAGAAAAATGAAATAAATGAAGTGATTATGAATAATGGAGTTAATGTGGCAAAATATAAACAAATATTTACAACCAAGAATAGTAGTTCAAAAGAGAAACCTAACTACCCTTGTTGTGCCTCCTTGGCAACGACGCCATTTTGTTGACAAACGTTTTTGAGGGGTTTTGAATTTTATTTTACTTCCCTGGCAACGACGCCATTTTGTTGACTTGGGATATCTTAGAGGATTGGTTATTAATGATACGAAGTCATTGTTGTCCCAAAAAAATGCGAGATCAAACAAAAAAATTTTTTTCTTCTCTCACTGCAAAATAATTACGGAAAAAATGTAGAGCAAGAGAAATATTTTTGTTACTTATTTACATGTATAGCGGACGGGATCGAACTCAGGGAGGCTACAATTCCCAAGGATTATTCAAATATCTATGAGAAATCAATTAAGAAAAAAATCAGGAATCTCAAAGGCAAAGTATCCTTGGTTTTTGTGCAATTTTTCTCTTCTTAATTTTTTTATTTTTTATTCTATTTTTTTATTTTCTGATTTTCAATTTTTAGTGATTTTAATTTTACATTTTTTTTAAATTTCAAATAAGGAACAATATGCATAAGAGAAGAAATATGCACACCAAACTCTTTTGTATTTTTCAATTATATAAAAAATACTCAAAAAAATCTAGAGAAAATATTTTTGGATTTCAATGATTTTGAAATATTTTTGAAAATTTTTGTAGAATTTTCAGATGTTTGTGTATTTTTCTAAAAATCAAACAGTGGCAAAAATGATAAACAGTGCACAACTTGGAGTAATCTATAACTTAAAAATATTTAAGTGCCCAAAACTCCTGGCAATTATTTTTATGATGAAATATATGCAAATATCTACAAATAGGAAATGAAATCATGATTTTTGGATTTTTGTAGTTTTCTATGATTTAAAATATTTTTGATGTTTTTCAATTTTTTGTGTTTTGTAAAGAGTATTGCACGAAATTTGCAAAGAATTTAAAAGATAATGAAAGGAAATAAGTTTATTTTTTGGAATTTTTAGGAAATATTCAAATTTTTATGAAATTTTGAATTTTAGGAAGAGAAAAAGACATTGTTTTTTATTTTTTAATAATATCAAATGAACATAAAATGCAATGAAAAAATTATGCTAAAAAGATAATCACATCTGGAGCATAGCATGATTTTTGGGAGATTTATTGACTAAGAAAATTATTTATTTCAATAAGAAAAAAAAGAAAAATAAAGTCTGTCAAATAAGGACCGAATTGCAGTTATTCAATGTTTGTTCATAAAAATGTAACAGAAATAAATTTCTCGGAAAAGTTGCAACTTACCCAATAAACATGCCAAGCACATGACTTGAAGCTCTGGTGGGGCTCTTTTGAAATTTCAGAAACGCCTAGGGGTATATATGTCATTTCTCCAATTTTTTTACAATACCCCTAGGGTTCTTTTTGTGATGCTTTCATTTCTTTCTTCTCAAGCATGTCAAGGGGCATGAGCACCCGCCCCTTCGTTCTTTACAGATGAGAGAAGTGTCGCTGGTCTTGCACTGCAAAAGATGGGAGCCAAGGGAGGTCGCGTGAGCCGCCGCTGAGGCTTCTGGAGGTGCGACAGAGCATCACATGAAGGCAGGTGATGGCGAGCTCTGATGTGATCGGTAGGGCTGGCGATGGTGGAACAAGGGGCACACGATGGCGGCCGATGGGAACCGATGCGCGCAGCTCTAACGGATTCAGATCTGAAGGCGGGATCATGGAGGGCGGTGGTCGTTGGTCGTGCTCCGCTGCATACGGCGGTTCCTCCTTAGAGGATGGCTTGGGGATGGCTGTGGGATCCTACCACTCGCATGGAGGTTTGGCGATCGGTCTGGGGGCGCTTTTGCATGTACGAAAGGTACTGGAGCGCAGCATCGACACACGGTTGCCGGTGGGGACGTCGGCGCGCTGGTGACCGAGTGCTCAAGTCGGTGGAGCATAGGAGGTGGCGGCGAGATGTCGTGCTGGAGGTTCGCGGCTGCTGCGCTAGGGCATGCGGTGGAGGCTGCAGTCGGAGGTGCGAGAGGAAGTTCAGCAATGAAGAGGCTCCCAGACCGTGGCTGACATAGAAGATGGCCGGTGGAGGCGGCGGTGGTTAGCCGCTTTGAGCGACGGCGATAGCATAGTGACGACGCCCTGGCGATGGCTAGGCAACGACATAGAGGGTCGTTGCTGCGGTAATTTTTTTATATTTTTATATTTTTTATTTTTTTGAATGTAAACAGTAGAAGGAAAAAAAATAAAAGAGAAAACTTTTTTTGAAATTTTTTAGAAATAGAACTGTAAATAATTATTTTTTTTATTTTAATTTTTTTAATTTTTTTATTTTGTCCCTGCAAAACAAACGCTAGAAACTAAGGCTAGACATTTTTTATTTTTTTATTTTTTATTTATTTCCTATTTATAAACAAATGAGGATGTGAGCATAATGGCTCGGTCCTAAAATCAAAACGGAAGACATGAATGAGTGTGGTTCTGCGGAAAATGGCGGATGGAATCGGATCTCCGACCACCATGAGTGATTGGAGGTGAGAGATCATGCGAGGTATAAAAGAATGCGAATAAATCGAGAGGTGAAATGAAAATCGAGTCTGTGGTGAAGAATCAAGTTGTGATGTATTAAAAAATCTAGATAAAAAATGATGATGAAATGAAGAGGTGAAAAATAAAACTAAGATTAACCTAAGATAAAAATAAGAGAAGAAAAATGTGGATCTCACCTTAGGAGTGGAAAAGACCTTGATCACCTCGACGAAGGCCGACTCACTGTCACTAGATGGCTCGAAGGCTAGGCACCCTTCTGCGACAAGACGACTCTCGGAGATTGGGCTCCTCTCACCAAAGATTGATCAAATTGAAATGATGGAGGAGCCATATAAATAGAAAAGATAGGAATTGAAATTTAAATTTTTGAATTTTTGTAAGATAAGAGATAAGAGAGAGAAAAATTGGAATGAGATAAAATAAGAAGATTAGTGTTAAAATTATTTACAAAAGTTAACTATTTTTTGTATTTTCATCACTTTTCTAATTTGAATAAAAAATGTTAATTTTTTTATTTTTTTGTGGTGGTTATTTAAGAATAGCAACTGTATACATATACTATATACGTTTGGTACATTATATACATTGTTAAAGAAGGAAATTAATTTTTTATATTTTTTTATTTTTGTTTTAAATAATTAGTAAAATTATTTACAAATACAATATATATAAATACATGGTGAAATTATACAAACCACCCTAGAAAACCAACTTTTCACCCGTAACTCCAAAATTTATGAAATCACAACCATTTTAAAGATAATTAATTTAGAATACAATATAAGTGAGTTTAGTTCAATTTGAATTTATATGGAGCTAGAATTGGTCTTTCAATTATGGCTTTGTGGCTTTTTCCAAGTGTGATTGCTTTAATTTTGTACATGATTTGATTGTGCAATCCTTTTAATTATACAGGACAAATTTTTATTTACAACTTTTGTTTTGAAAATTATTTGATTTGAGGTCAATTTATGTACAAATAAAATAGTGTAAATTTACAAATATACATATCACACACATTTTTTTGGGGTTTTCTGATTAAGGACCCTATCTCCCCTTCAAGTCTTGACCTTCTCTCGGGGTTCGGGTCAGCCTATATTTATTACATATATACAGTCTTCCTTTTTTTATTTTATTTTCTTTATTTTTCCTTTATTTATTTATTTTTGGTTAAAATGGTAAGAAGTGTACAATATTTACACACAGATGCAAGTTAGTAAGAATATGGAGTTGGTATTATATACATGTGTTTTATAAGGGATTTTAAGCTAAAATAAATGTATAAAGATGATGAAATGTAGATTCATCAATCATTTGTATCATAATAAAGATTGATGATGTGTGATATCATTCGATGATTATTTGTTATATGAGATTTCTTCCATTTACTTTATAGAGATTTGAAATGTTCAAAGATTTCACAATTTTGGTTTAGAACCAAATTATGAAGGAAGATGAAAATGAATTTAATCTAACCTAGGTAGCCAGTACCTATTAGATGAATTCAAGGAATACCTTATGGAGATATGTGCTATGTCACTCCTCCCAATACACCTAAGATCAACATATTTATAGGGAGATACAATTGGATCATGTGTGACATGATTTGATTAATGATGATTCTTTGGATAATCACCTCTTTGTTTCCAGGTATATATGTAGCAGAGACTACAATATATATCATTAATAAGATTCAATGGAAATTTAAACCCAAGCATCCTCAAAAGCTATGGTTTGGAACCTAGCCTAGTGTTGGAAACTTGAAGATTTATGGTTGCTTGGTCCATGACCATGTCATGGATGCAAGTAAGCTGGAATCTAGCACAGAGAGTGTTGTTTCGTTAGGAAAATAAAGGATGGTAGTGGATACCTACTATATGACATTGAGATTCTTAAAAGATTTCATATCTGAGAATGTGATTCTTAGAGGATGACTCTCTTGAGAATCAAGATGAAAATGAAGTGAAGGAACTCATAATCTTGAGAAGATAATGAGGCTCCTGGAATCAGAAACTAAAAGGACAATTAAAGATGAAACACTCAAACATCTTCAAATGAGTTTAAGGATGGATTCCATGTGTCAGTCTGACAATGGTCTTACTTCATGTGAGGAAGATTATGAAGATCATGAGATGGAAAGATGGATGTTATCAATAAAGTCTAAAGTAGACTTCATATACAAATGTTGTATATGGACCCTTGAGGATCCACCTATATGGGTAAGACCATTTAAGGTGTAAATGGATCTTCAAGAGAAAGAGGGAGCCTGATGAGAATATAGAGACCTTCAAAGCACGGCTCGTAGGCATGAGCTACAAATCGAAGAGAGGACATCACTTGCGATGAGACTTGTTGTTCAATGACCATGCTAAAACCCATCAGAATATTACAAACTATAGCTACACAACTTAACTATGACATCTTCAAGATGTTAGTCAAGATTGCATTCCTCTATGAATACCTCTCTGACGATATTCATATCAAGTAGCCCTAGGGCTTCATTGTTAAGGAAAGCAAAGTGTGCAAGTTGAAGAACTCCATCTATGGACTCAAATAAGCTTCTTGTAGTTGGAACCTAAGATTTGATGAAATTATAAATGTTATGATTTCAGATAGGATCTTGATGAACCATGTGAAGCTTAGTGGGAGTGCCATTGTGTTCATCGTGCTAAATGTAGATGATATCCTAATAATTTGGAATGATATAAGTATGATAATAAGTGTTTTTTTAGATTGTTTATTCCATACCTTGAGATATGATCTAAAGGATATCTCTTAAATCTTAGTTCTGAATTTGTTCAGAAGTAAAGAAAAGAGGGTATTGGGACCGTCACATTAGTGATACACCTTGGACATGTTCCATTCTTTGGAAAATTTCATGAAAGTCTCCCATCCCTTAAGATATGGTACTGACCTATCTAAAGGGATAACACCTCAAAGAGTTGAGAAAGTGAATGCTAGAACTACTTGCCCTTGTTCATTAATTATGAGAAGTCGAGTGTATGCTAGATGTGAATAAAAGCCAGATGTCTACAATGTAGTGGGAGTATTAAACTATTACCAATCCTTCTAAGAAGATAAAAACTTGATTGCAGTAATAACCAAATCTTCAAAGATGTCAAGACTTAGAGATAGTGATATCAAAGTCTTATCTTCAATAAATTAAGACTTTATAGATAGAGATATAAAAGGTATTAACTGCGGATACCTTAGGGGAGAGAGATCTCGAGGAATAAGGGTATTTTGATAAGGATAATGGAAATATTGGTTATAATAATTATTAATCTACAGTGTCAAGGACACTATAACTAGCAAGATTGAATATTGGTTGAGTAAGATGCAACATTCACATTGGATGCGAGCACTGTTGGTAGGAGATATGCAAGTGTCGTAAAAGGACTTGGCATAGTCTCTTGGGAACAGAGTCAGCTTACCTAGCTATTTTTCTAAATAGCCTATGATTTTCACATTAGTGGGGGTTTAAAAGATTAGCCTATTAATGGCTCTTTGGGATAGTGGGAGGTTGTCTATACGAGCCCACGGTGAGCCATTATGCAATAAATGTTATTATGAATATCATTCCTTGATCTGAAATGAAAAATAACTAATTTGCTTAATAGTTCCCTTAGTACAATTACGGTTATGTACCATGGACATCGTAGTGATCAAACAACCGTTAATTCAATTGTAGAATCATAGAGGTTGGTGCTTGGATGAATATCTAAAGAGTTAGATTGATAATTCATTAAGCACTGTCAAATGACTATTAAGAGAGGATCTCCAGCCCGAGAAGGAGATGGAAATCCTTTCTCTAAAGTTTGATATATGGATGACCTTTAATGCAAGTCCTCTACATAGGAATAGAGACTCAGAGGTGTCAGATTAGTTAGGTCAAAGAGTTGACTTAATGAGAATGAGATAACCAAAGACCTATGTTGTATACTATCACGATATATACATGAATCCTCTAATCGGAGATAGATGTGGTACTATATGTCTGAGTATGTACATTTGGCAAACAATACGTCGATGACCTAATCAAGGTCTATACATTGGCGCGTTGTTGTGCATGCAAGGGCATATGAGTAATACGATCCTCAAAGGGATCATACTGGTTCATTTACTGAACTAGAAGACATGAGCTCACCCATGAGATATTGGGAAGAATCAAATTCCGTGTGCGGTCGCCTCGCTTTGAAAGCTTTACTGAATTTTTAGGTTTGATATATGCTTTTGGAAAGTATATGATCAATACATGGGTATGATATATTCTTTTGGAAAGCATATGATCGATACCAACTCCCAATAATCGAATAAGATCCTTAATGATAAAACCCTGAAGGAGACAATCTAAATAGATCTAAAATTTCAGGTTTGTTCTTGGTCTTCCAGTATGCATGATGTACATGTACTAGTAATACCTGAGAATGATGTGATCATAAATGATTGTATAGCCATGATGCTTTCATTACTAGGAAGTGATGAAACGGGTCTAGATTTTAACGACTCCTCTCAGTAGAGAAGTGATCCGATCTTGGTCCAAATGTTGGACATTGATCTGAATGTGATTCAAATGCAATGAGAAGATTAGATTTACGGTCTTGATTTGATCAAGCATCTATGAGAGTTCCGCGAGATCTAGATTTGAGATGCGATCTCAATATCCAAGTCATTATATGTGGAACAATACAATCGCCCTCTCCTTATCTCCAAGTATCCACAGAGAAAGCGCGTTATCCTTGAAAGAGTTCATGGATAATTTCATTGTTGATATATGTATCCGAGCATTGAGAAAATTGATAATTAAATGTGATTTAATTATAACGAATAATATGAATTTGATTCATATTATAAGGAGATTTATCTGAGATAATTAAATGTGATTTAATTATCAAAGATGTGAATAATATGAATGCGATTCATATTATTTGGATACATGAGAATAGAGATCCAAGATGATTAAATGTGATTTAATTATCATAGATATGAATAATGTGGATAGCATTATTCATATTAATAATATATATTATAAATGTCATTTATAATACATAAGAGAGAGCTACTTGTAAATAACATTTACAATATAAATGTTGATGCGAATTGGATTCGCATCGGACAATTATTTGAAAATGTAATTTACATTTTATTTTGGGTTGTGAATGTGATTCACAAATTTCCAATGCCATGCTTGCAATGGTCACAAAATAAATTTGTAATTATTTTTTGTGAATTAATTTACAACAAAAGTTTTTGTAAATAAATATGGAAGGATTGGAGAAGCCACCACCATCCATTCAATGGACGGTGGACGACCACCCTTGACTTGGTCTCAAGGGTGCCCCCCCCCCCACCTTTTTTTAGGGAGGTGGGTGGCCTCCCTCCTAATTCTTTTATGAATATTAATTTATTTCAAATTAAATTGTGTTGATTATTCAATATATATTTAATTTAATCTAAATTAATTGTTGTTATGTTTTGATAACAGATCACGACCATTTAAAGAAACACAAATCAATCTCATCCATTTATTTTGTGTTGTCCATGGATTGAGATCCATGGACTTCCAAAATACTTTATAAGAAGAGACAACCCTATCTCTTCTAGATACAATGAAAACATGCTCTCTGCATATCTCTCTCTCCACACTCCATGTCTCTCTATCTCTCTCTTTGTGGCCATCCACCATGGAGCCCTAGAGTGAGTCATCATCATAGCAACATCATCATTATGTTGCTGGATTGTTTGCTTGTGGATCTCCGTCTCCTTCATTGTGTCTCACTCATGAAGAAGATGTCAGATCTCGTGTGACAAGATCAGGAGATTCGTCGCTTGGATCATGCACATGGATTGTGAGGAGCATGCATCTCATTAACGCACTAGCAAGTGTCTCCTCTGTTGGATCGAACTTGAGATAGGAGGTCTCTTTCTTTAGAGATTCAATTACAACTACGCTTCAAGAGGTAAACCTAATACGTGTTTGTGGTTTAGATTGAACGATTTGAGAAGTGTTCTTGGATCATGTGGTTACATCGGATTAAAAAAAATTTAAATTACGCTGCCCAGAGCAACTAGTACGACTAGTCGCTCTCAATCGTAGACGATGGGATTCTCATACTTTCGTGATGAGCTTAAGGATTTTCCTATATCCTTCACCCACATCATGGCATGTCTGTGTAGATTATAGATGCTTGAACCTAGACACCAAGAAGGATCACTTCCATTTTCCTTCCATTGATAAAATAGTCCAAAGACTCGCTACAAAGGAATATTTATATTTCATAGATGGGTACTATGGATACAATCAGGTTGAAATGGCCCCTGAAGACCAAGAGAAGACCACCTTTACCTATCCATTTGGGATGTACACTTTCAGACGAATGTCGTTCAGATTGTGTAACACCCTTGCTACTTTTCATAGATGTATGTTGGTCACATTTGATGACATGGTGGGTAGTTTTCTTGCTGTGTTAATGGATGATTTTTCAGTCTACAGAGATAACTTTGATCAATGTTCGACATTTCTAATCGAGTACTTTAGTGATGCTGCAAAGTGAATCTAGTGCTCTCAAGGGCAAAGTGTCACTTTATGATGACTGAGGGAATTGTGTTGGGTCTCATTATCTCCAAATGAGGAATGGAGGTCGACCCGACCATGGTGGAAGTGATATCAAAACTTGAGCCACCTACTACATTGAAGCAAGTCAGGTCATTTTGGGGACATGTGAGTTTTTACTGAATGTTCATCAAAGTTTTTAGCAAGATTGCATGGCCGTTGAGAGAGCTTCTAAGCAAGGACAATGATTTTATTGTAGATAACAGAATGCTCCAGGCCTTTGATCAGATGAAAGAAATAATCACCCAGACTCATGTCCTACAACCACAAGATTGGTCTCTTCCATTCGAGATCATGATGCATGCCTCTAATTATGAGATTGGGTTTGACATGGGACAATGACAGGATGGATGGAAATTTGTGATTTATTATGCTTGTAGAACTCAGGATGAAGCCTAGAGGAATTACATGGTCACTGGAAAGATCTACTATCAATAGTGTTTGCACTAGAGAAATTCAGGTCACGTTTGCTTGGATCAAAATTCATTGTCTACATTGAACATTCTGCCATATGGTACTTACAAAGCAAGAAGGATGCTAAATCACAATTACTTCATTGGATCCATCTACTCCAGCAATTTGATTTGGAAATACAAGATAAACCTGGAGTCATGAATGTTGTGGCAGATCATCTCTCCAAAATCACTAAGTTAGATACTCCTGAGTAGAACACCATTCCAATTATTTAAACCTTTCCTTGCAAAGTGATATTGTTAGTCACCTCACTTCCTTGGTACGCTAATATTGTGAACTAATTTATCTCCAAGGAAGTTTTATGAGGTTGGTCGAACTTCCTAGATTCATTTTTACTGTCAGGAGGGTCCATACTTGTTTCTAGTGGGTGTAGATTGTATCAAGAGAAGATGATTTCCTGAGGAGGAATATGCAAGTTTCCCGAATCATTATCACAAGTTAGAATATGGAGGACACCATTCTGAAAAGCGAACAATGAAAGTGCTTCAATGTGGCCTCTAGTGGACGACTATTTTTAAAGATGCGACTGAATATATTAAAGGTTGTACTGACTACTAGAAGATGGGCAGCACCATCAGTTCCGTAGATACCATGCCTCTGAAGTACATTCAAATATCATACATCTTTGATGCATGGGGTATCGATTTCATGGGCTCATTTATAAACAGTTTGGGTTTCGAGTACATCATGCTTGTTATTGATTACACCACTCGATGGGTGGAGTCTATCCCTGCTCGAGCTGCTGACAGTCGCATTGTCTGACAATTTCTCAAAGATAACATCATTTCACGATTTGAGATTCCGAAGATTCTGATATTTGATGGTTGAATCCATTTCATTAATAAAGAGGTCAAGAAGTTAACTAGGGAGTATATCGCGACCTCGATCTCGAGCCATCAGATCCTCCCATATCTAGATCTTGTTACTCAACAATAATTTATTCAGCAATCACAACTAACATTCAGAAACATACTGCAATTAAAATACTCAGAAAGATGTATTTCAACACTTTTCCATTCACAAATAAATTTCACATGATACATTATCCCACTATAATCATTTACATGTACATTTTAGTCGGAACACACAAAGAGATTACTAACTACCTTACAGAACAAAGATATTGTGTATGGTCGGATGAACTTTTAGTTGGTTGGATTATTAATGTCTTTGCGATGGCTCACCGACACCTATTAGGTTTTCCATAAATCGTAGGATAATAATTAGCAAATGCTAAGTAACGAAGAAGAAAAAAACATACAAATTGTGTAATTTTCAAAATTTGTTATCAAAAAAAGTTTCATTCCTTCTCATTAATTTAAGTCATATTTATTTATATTCCGCGTCAGCGATTAATCCAGGGAATTA
This sequence comes from Ottelia alismoides, assembly GCA_037367405.1. Classification (NCBI taxonomy): domain Eukaryota; kingdom Viridiplantae; phylum Streptophyta; class Magnoliopsida; order Alismatales; family Hydrocharitaceae; genus Ottelia; species Ottelia alismoides. Next base: position 350,710 of record JAZKJV010011168.1, on the reverse strand, counting down.
CCTCACCACTATATGGACTCTGAAGCTTTGCGTTGATCTAATAAGCTTATATCGCCGCACGTCGTTTCAACCAATCCTCCAATACTAACCTGACAATTTCCTTTTCTTTTATTATCCAGGGTCTCAAACCCTCAACCTGGAAAACAAAGGAGCACACCATCCTTGAGGACTCAGTTTCTTAAAACCACAGGCTAACATTTAATCATATAACCTAGCGGCTTTAAATGCATGTTATCGTGACCCAGCCACTATCCAACCACCCGTGCCTCCGCATGGCATGACCACATCTTCTGTCGTTCAACCCGAAGAAATTGTCTCCTGGTACCACACGTTGCAAATCATTCATTTTGTGCGCACTTATCATAACAGGGCAACTATGTACCACCTAAGTAGGGAAACGCCAATACGGGTTCATTCTGACAAAGCTACAGGTTGCATGCCCGACCTGTAGTTCTACTCCCAGTCATCCTTAATGTGACACACGATCCTTTCCAATATCTAACTCAAAACACATCAATACCCATGATGTAATTCCTCCATTAAGCCTTAAATTAGAGTAACCATAAATACTGAGTATAGACTTACACATATATTAATTCATATATTTATATCCTTAATTTATGCTCTTTTAACTCCCAAACCCTATCTTTCCAAGCCACTGCATCAATTCGATGCTTAAACCTTATTTTAGTGGAAATCAGAAAGCAACTTTTCATACTTTCTCCAAAAAATAGCCAAATTAGGGTTCTTTATAGTGATGAACATAAAATCGGGAATTTCAATAATCTCGTATGAAACCCCAACAGCAAAAGGAAGTATTTCGTTACCTAATCGAGCTCTCTCTCACGTATGCAGTGCTTTATCGTGTTTCATTTTCAGAAAGGATGATTTAAGGCTCCTGAAATGATCGAATTTCATTTTCGTATCAAAAACACTAAGAACGTGCCAAGAACGTGAAGAACGAACGAAGAACATGAAGAATGCGAAGAACACGAAGAACGTGAAGGATATATTTTCTCTTGAAATTTTGGCAGAGATTCCCCTTATATGGGGTGATATTTCTAGAATAATTTCGGCAGAGTTTCCCCTTATACGGGTGATATTTCTAAGAAAATTTCAGCAAAGTTTCCCCTTATATTGGGACATATTTTTATAAAAACATTTGCAGAGTTTCCCTTTATAAAATCACCAAAACAAAACAGAAAGGGAACTGAACATGAATCGAAAACCTAACTCACGAAGCAAACTAAGAGAGGATCTTACCTTCCTCCTCCTCATTCTCCCAGCAATGCTTTGCTAGCGCTCCTTCCTCTCCTCCTACTCCACCTCCTGACCTCTCGACCCTAGCCCTTTGGGTGGTGGTGTTAGTGGAAATCACAGAGAATGAATGGGTAGAGGGGGGTATTTATAGGCTCCAGAAAACTGTTAACCGTGGTTAGAAAACCATGGTTTAGACCTTAATCACGGTTAGCGGCCTGTTTTGGCCCATGGTTTAGGCCAAAACTTATCCGAAACTTAGGGATTAAGTTAGAACATTCCAGAGGATTCTAGATTTGCTAATGACGCTTAATTAACGATAATCGTGATTAACTTTCACTAATCACGATTTAACTTTCGCGGCTTATGTTTATCTTTTACTAATTATTGATTAGTGATCGCTAATAATCATTAGTAGTTTTCAATCCATCATTAGTTTCTTTAATCATGCTTAACTAGTCTTTATGACAGTCATTACGGGTTAATGAGATTTTAAACCTCCTTACTTCTCATTCTTCCAAAAATCATAACAAATCGAAACAAAGTCTGATTCACACGAAACAAATTCTGTTGGTTTCCCCTTGACGAGCCGGATCTTGTTATATAGGATCTGATAGATATCAAATACAAGGTTTTACAGAGTAGACATCGAACATCATGTCACATCTCCTTACCACCTGCATATTAATGGGCTAGTTGAATGTCCAAATAGGAAGATAAAAAAGATTTTGCATAACCTTGTGCATCTTGATAGAAAGAACTGGTCACAGCTACTCGACTCGCTTATTTGGCCTTCTCGTACAGCATGCCAGTCTCCTCTAGGCATGTCTCCATACTGCCTTGTGTAAGGCACACCTTGCCATTTGCCTGTAGAACTCATTCACAAATCATTATGGGTAATCTGTATTTGCAATCTGGACATAGAGAAAGCTAGCAAGGTGATGAATACCAATTCATTCACCTTTATTCTTATATTGTGTCTTTAAAACCCTAGCCAAATACTTGTAGATATATCTAACTTGTACAAATTAACACATTGGCTATTATCTGTATATAGTACATAATACATGTATTTGAATACAAAATAAATGAATAAAGAAAATAAAAGAAAAATAAAGGATGTATTATAAATTCTGTCTGACTCTAAACCTTGAGATTAAGTCAATATTGACTTGGTCAATACGGATAAAGTAAGGGGAGATAAGGGCAAATAAATACAGACAAAATAACGTAGACACCAAGAAACCCAAGGAGCCCAATACACTACACATACAATTGAAGCCTACACTAATTTATACACACTCTTACACACCTCAAATAAATATATTTTCAACAGAAAACATGTTCACATTAGTGTATAGAAAAATACAAAAGTAACTGCACATGAAAATAATGCACAATATGATCGGGACACACACATGAAAAAGCCATACAAAAACTTCACAGATTCATATCTTCTCCATATCGAACTCAATATCGACTAAACTCACATTTATTGCACTCTAAATTAAATTATCTACTTGATGAAAGTGATTTTATTCAAATTGATATTATGATACAAAAATTGGATGTTTGCATCCATTGTATAATGTATTGATCTATTTTTATTCATTTAATTCATTCTTTTTGTTTTCACTTTTTTTGTATTTTTAAAACTTGTCAATATTATTTGAGATATATGGAAAAATATAAATATAAAAAAACTAGTAAAAAATTAAAATAAATAATGTAATAAACTACGTAGGTATATTATACCTATAATATATATACCCATCTTTATTTAAGGAAAAATATAAATATAAAAAGAAACTAGTAAAAATATATTAAAATAAATAATGTAATAAACTACATAGGTATATTATGCCTATAATATACATACCAATATTTATTAAATACATAAATAAAATCATAAAAATAAAAAATAATGTAATAGATGTGTAAATATAAAATAAATATATAGATTAGGTATATATAATAATATATGTTAAAATACAAAACAAAAAATAAAATAGACAATACATAGGTATTTATACCTAGAAATACACCTGTAAAAATTAATATGTAATAAATAGGTCAATAAAAATAAATAAAAACCACTTTGTACATAAAAATAATAAATAACTTTCATGTTTTAAATTTTATTTAATTAAATTGTTTTCTCTTTTATTTTTCTTTTATTTATATTTTTGTTTTTGTTTTATGTTCTTGTGTGTGACGTGGACCAATATGGATGCGGCCTTAGTTGACCTTCGTCAACTCCCTATCCCTCAATTGGACCGGTCCGTTCTATGTTATTTCTCTCATTTTTTTCCAAATTTTCTAGCTCTCCTCATATCTCTTCTGCCTTTGATTCCTTCCTATGAGTTTTTCACCTACCTCTGATCTCTCACGCAAATCAAGAGTTGGCACCAGTCAACCCTTGATCTGACCATAAACTCTATGTGAAGATGCCATTTCAGTTAGCCTTGTATAAAGTATCTCCTCTACCTTTTGAAATTCAATCCTTTTAATTTAATTTTTCTCCCCAAAAATCACTGTTGGAGCTTGCCCTTCGTGATAAGAAGCGGGGTCTCATGATTGGAAGCACGAAGGAACGATATAGGAGGCGATTCAACAATCATCGGAGCTCTCTCCTAGTAGTTCTTCTCCCAACCTCTCTAGGTAGGTGAGCTTTTTATATTTGTTGCCCTTTCAATTCCTAGGAGTAGCAGTAGTCTAGTTCTACCTTTTACTTTATTTGATTGTATCTATTTTATCCTAAAATTCAAGATCGTAGTTCGTCGGATCTCTCGGCATCGGCTTGTGTTTCAAACACCGTTGACCGTTAATCTACTATTTGACCACCTCCAGACCTTACCCCTTCATATTCTGTTGTCTTGATCAATCGTCTACCCCTGATCTTATACAGATCAGGGAGATCAGAGCCCCTTCTTCACCCATCATCGGAGCTATGTTGCCCCTCCATTCCAGACAATATGTTTGCTTACTAATAAGTTGAGGAGCTTCTCCCTTGAGACTTACAGCTTTTGGTGCAGGCTGATGTGTGAAAGGACTCCACTTGGGATTCAAATAAACTCATCTTGCAGCTCCAAGTGCCCGAGTCTTCTCCGACTCGCCAGATCTCCTTCTATGAAGTTTGGATTCTTTTGAACCACCCACATGTTGTGGAACACCTCCATGATTGTGTTGAGCATCTCAGTAGTGAAAGAACCCATCTAGAGCGAGCATGAGGCTGTATCAATGTTTAGCTCTTAGTTACTCTTACTTGTTCTTCTAGGGGAGCTTAGCACCGTTGGATCAAGTACCTCGTTCCTGGTGCACAACAACCGTCCGATTCAACACCAAAGAACCATCGAATATGAGGGCATGATTTAATCTTTGTCACCTATTTCTGAAGCATCATCAGGTATGGAGGAATCGCAACAGGTTTAAATGAAACCATCAGGGCCATTTGCCGACAAGAAGGAAGGGGTATATTACATATCTTACATCCTGGTTTTTGTATTTACTATTTAGTCTATAAACATTCTTCTAATGTTGTAATATTTACTTTAAGGAGCCCACAATTTTTATTTATTACACTTTAGTCCATTCCATGTCACCTTACTTCTTGTGCACTGGATGGGATGAGAATTTTGCGTGTACCCAATTCAGAGATTGTGTTATTATTTGGTCCAGAAACAATGAATATCTGTATAAATATTTTTGGTGATTTTGCTTGCCTGGTCTGATTGTTTTATTTATTTACATTTATACCCTTTCAAGCTTGTGCTATATTTTATTGTTGAAAATGTCATAGATGCCCCTATATTTTATTAAAGTGTTCTTATGTGCTCTGAAACTTCTCAAATATTGCAACTAGGTCCCTGTACTACATGCTTCATTTTGTACTTGTATTTTTATTATTAAAAATATCATTTTTCATCTAAAAAATATAGGAAAATTATCTTAAGTACTTAGAATCATATAGTATCACATATATTTTCTCAAGGAAATTAAAATTATTTTCTTGTTCATTAACATTCAAAAAACATTGCATTTTCTCTTGTTTAGCATTTAAAATCAATAAAAATTACAAAATATTTGTAAAATTAAGAAAAATTCTTGTTTCTCAACTTAGCTATAGTTTATCTTATGTTCAAATATTTTGCATAATGGTAAGAAAAAAATCCTAGAAATCATAAACACGGAAAGCCTTATAAAAATTATAAAATTAATAAGAAAAATACAAAATATGTTTTAATTCTTTTTTTTGTATCATCTAATAATTGGAAAATTGAAATTGAGCTCAATATGATTTGATATATATTTATTAAGCCCATTTCAAGTTTTTGTATTTTCTATTTCCTTTATTGTGTGTATTTACTTATTTAAAACCCATAAAATTATCAAAAATTCCTAAAAAGTACCTAAATAGAGAAAAATTATAAATTCCAAAAATATTTTATTTCTAAATTTTAAGTTTTTTTGTTATATTTTTTTAATAATCCAAATACTTCTCTCTTTCCTTTCTTTTCTTTATAGTATATATATACATATTGTCTTATATTTTACTTTAAAATTCAAATAAAAAATTACAAATTTAAAAACATAAAAAATATATAAATTAAAAACCCTCGAAATAGTAAAAATTAAAAATGCAAAAAAACTCTAGGTTGTCTATTCATTTTTGTTGATCTACCTAGTGTGTCCCTTTGGGGTTGGATGCCTACTAATTTTCATCTATAAATTTTAGATCTCCTCATTGTATTGCTTATCATTATTGTTGTTTAATTTTTGATTGATTAATTGGATTGGGATTTACGAGCCGAGAGAGGCATCGATACAACGTTTGCTAGATTCGATTTGTTAGACACCGCAGGCCCTCTAAGATCGGACGTTAGGAACCTCAGTCCAGTCGTTTCATCAAATGACATCATTGTCAGGTGAGCATTGGTCTGTAGAGCATAGAGTAGACACTTAACCTATTTTACCATTGTTCACTTTTTATTTCTCTCTTTATTCTTTTTTATCTAAGAATATTATGATCATCTTCTTGTTTGAATTTGCTATGAGGGCCCATTTATCGAGGAAGGAATTCCTTGGAGATTCTATGCACTGGAGAGCTGTGAAGGTCAGTGGTTCTTTTCCCACTGGTAGGGGAGAATAGTAGAGGATGCAAGAAGCCGTGCAAACTTGTCTTAGTGTGTATTTAGTTTAATTTTGTGTGAGAGATATTTATTCATCAAATTTGGAATTATACATGACCTGAACCCTTGAATGCTTAGACTCTCATAAGTCCATTTCATCAGTTGATTGTTCACCTGGGAACGTGACTAGTTTTCCTTGATTTCATCATCTTCTATCTTTATTTCTCCATGTTTTCCTCTTCTTTTTATTTGTTTCCTGTGATTTGAGTTTTCCACCTTATTTTTTGTTTACATATTCACTAATTGAGCCTTTAGACATTAGGAGTGTATGTTCAATTAAATCTACGTCCAAGTCCCTAATAGACGCATGATCCAATAATCTTTGATACATTTGAACACATACAAAATCGAACAAGTTCTTCATGCTAATAGAAGATCATGTGTAGGCAAATTTCACCTGTTTGCATATCGCATGTAATGTAACTTTATGTTTTGTCTTGCATCCCACATGGAGAGAGCTGGGAAGCATTGTTAGTCTTCTTATTGAGAATACATCATTCACCATGATGATTTGTTTACTGGCATCATTATACTCTTATTGCTTTTCTGCCTTCTCTCTATGTTTTTGCTTACTTAGATTTATTGAAAATCCAAAAAAATCATAGGGTGAATATTCTTGAAGAACCACAAAAAAGTGAAAACCAGACAAAAAATAAAAAAAGGTCTGCTGAGAAAACTCAACCTAATTACAATTTTTTAGTCAAACTTCATTGTAATGTGTTCGCAACGCCCTCATTGTATTGAAGTACCTTCCATTCTAAGAGAGGCACAATCCATAAGAAATATGCCCAAATCACAGCTTGGGTACCGCCTTGTCTATCTCCTAGATTCATAAAGTATTGGTGCTTCTATCATAACTGGGCGAGTTGGATTCCATCTGCTTGTCAACTTAGTCTGATGTGTTGAGATAAGGCCATCCCTTCATGGGGTGTCTACCGCAACGTTCTGCATCCGAATAGGGCCTTGTATGCTTGCAGGGTCGGTTCTAAAGTATTAGTTTCACCTATCAGGATCTTCCTCTGCTTATTTGGTTGAGTAGTGGTCCAGTACTGATAACAATGAGCTTTAAAAAGCACACGCTACTGGTTACAAAGGAAGTGGAAAGTATACGACGATTATTGGGTTAGTACTCACTTGCCTACGTGATTAGTCGCTAAGGACTAAATTTGACAAGATTGTCTAATAAAAACAAATAAAATTACAAAGATAATCATCGAACTCTTACGGCTTATTATGTTGAGTTGGGGTGAATTGTTGAACGTGAAAATTGGTGATCTTGAGTTCCACACAAGGCAGGAACTCAATCGCTAAATCGACCATGCGAAATCCGTAGTTCAAACAACAATTAACCCACAATAATCAAATAAGACAATCAAAGTGAATGTGCAGAGTCAAAATTTATTATAACTCTACAACAAGATGTGTATAGGTGCAAGTATGTGTAGAGGCCGAACACAGGGAGCAGACGGGTAGAACGAGGCAAAATGCTCAAAATGTGTGAATGTGATCAAGTGTCTATTTATGCTATTTTTTGTGGGTTTTTAATTATATATTTATTTATATATTTGATTATTTTCTATTTTTGTATTTTGATTTTTAATTTTTTAATTTTATATTTCTTTTTGTATTTTATATTTTGTATTTTCTTTTTTCTTTAAAAAGATAAAATAAAGTATATATACAATATAAGAAAAGAGGAATAAATGATTTAAAGAAAAAAAGTAAAAATAAGCAAAAATCATGAAATAAAATGTTTTTGGGCTTTTTATATTTTTTGATATTTTATGATTTTCCTAGATTTTTCTGAATTTTTTTGGAATTTTTCAAAGTCAAAAATATTGAAAATAGTGGATAAAATAAAGATCTGAAACTAAAATGGAGAAATAAAATAGATAACAGTAACAAACGTTCCCCAAATTAGTTTTAAATAAAATGTAATAAAATAGAGAAAATTTCAAAACAGAGTTTATATTTTTAGAATTTTTATGAATTTTTAATACTTTTATAAAGGTTTTTGGGGTTTTATAATTTTTAGGGGTTTTGTTTTAGATTTTTTAATGATTTTTGGTCTGAAATTCAAACACACTAAAATATGCAAAATATATTTTTTTGGGAATTTTCTGGAGTGATTTTATATTTTTTATGGATTTTATAATGCTAATAGTGCTGAAAATGGTTATTTTTTATTTTTTTTATAAATAATAAAATGCAATAAATATGCAAAATATAAATATGCCATGAAACTACTATGCAACAGGAGCTTAAGATGATTTTTGTGGATTTTTTAGGAATTTAGAAATGCATGCAATAAATAGATATAGCAAAAACAAACTACACAGCTGACAAGGGCATTTCTATAAATAGGCAAAAGTTCAGAGGGGTAACATGCAAATTTTTCCGCAAAACTATAACGTACTGAAAATATTTATGGACTAAATGCAAATAGCCAAAAACACAAGGTCGTAACTACAAAATCGCCTGGATCATGTGCATAAAGCATGTGACCTGACGAGGACCTTTACGCCAATCCTTATATTCTAGAGGGCTTGAAGGCAAATTTCTCAAAAATATTATAATTGTACTAAAGTCTTCTAGGGATAATTGGTAAAATCAGAAACCCAAGGGGTCCTTGCAAAAATAGCCACTCACCTCACGCGCGCGAGCACGTGAGGTGACGTGGCTAAGGACCCCTTCGTAAATGCGTAAAGCAGGGGGGGTCTTTCGATAAATATTAAAAAACTATAGCACGTCAGATGAATGTTTCAGGTATAATATTTAAATACAAAATTGCCTGGGTTAGGAACACAAAGTACCCAGGCTCGACGGGCACGGACGACGGATATGCATTTACTAACGCCATGTGTCGCGTCCGCAGGAGCCGATGACGGTTCAGCTGTGCGGCATGGATTAGATCGAGCTTGATGATCAAACGGAGGGGACGGCAGAAGATCCGACGGTGACTGTATTTCGCGAAGAACATGGGAGGATCTGATGGAGATCGGGCGCGGAGGAAGAACAACTGATGAACACGGCATGCATAAACCTCAAACACCAAAATCTTCACGCTTGACGCTCCCTTCTCCTCTCCGATGACACCATGAACCTCCTGGGAGTTTCTTCTAATGGGCAGCGGCATCAAAATGGTGGTAGACCACTAGAGCACCACTACGACAGTCGGAGAGGGAAGAAAGCTCTAGGCTGCTCGGATTTGCGGCAAAAATGACACCTAGGTAGGGTCTTTGGCACCTGGAACCTGCAATAAAAGTGCGAGATTGACAGTAGATTGTCCCAAGGCAAACACGGGTGAGTGGGGCGGTGATGGCGCAAATGGGTGGCTCTGTTAGACTTGTGAGCCCTGGGCGAACCATTCTTATAATAAATGTTATTGTAATATTTAAAGTTTATCAATAAAAGTTATTGATGTTTCACTCCCTTTCTGAAATTATATGAATGAATGCACTATGATGTCCCTCTGTACAATTAGGGTTATGTACCATGGCCAGCTTGATGATCATATAGCTGTTGATTCATTAAATGAATCATAGAGGCTGGTGTTTGGATGAATATCTAAAGAGTTAGATAGAGGACTCATCAAGCACCGTCAAATGATTGTCAAGTGGAGATCTCCAGCCTGAGTAGGAGATGGCAATCCTTTCTCACATAGGCTGATATCTGACCGACCTCTTGATGCAGGTCCTCTGCATGGGAATTGTGATTCGGAGGTGTCAGATTAGTTAGGTTAATGGGTTGACCTGACGAGATCGAGATAACTTAAGTCCTATGTTGAATGCTGTCACAGCATAGGCATGCATCCTCTGACCGGAGACAGATGTATTGCTATATATCTAAGTATGTACATTTGGCAGACCAATAGGTTGATGACCTAACCAAGGTCTATACACCGGCGAGCTGGTGTGCATATAAGGGTATATGAGCAATATGATCTCTCAAAGGGATCATACATGTTCACTTGTGAACCGGAAGACATGAGCTCACTCATGAGGTATTGGGACCGATCAAATTCCATGCATGGTCATTGTGCTTTGGAAGCATGACAAGAATTTGAAGGTATGATATATGCTTTGGGAAAGCATATGATCGATACCAAATCCCAATGACCAAGATTGAGAAACTTGGTGATCAAACCCTGAAGAAGAAAGTATAAAATAGATCTTCATCTTCAGGTTGATCATTGGTCTTCCAGTATGCAGGATGTGCAGGTATTGGGAATACCTGAGGGTGATGTAATCATAAACGATTGTATAACCATGACGCTTCCAGTCCGAGGGAGTGATGAAACAGGTCTGGATTTTAGTGACTCCTCTCAGTAGAGAAGTAACTTGATTTTAGTACAAATGTTGGACATTGATCTGAATGTGATTCAGATGCAATGAGAATATTAAGTATACGGACTTCATTTAATCAAGCATCTATGAGAGGTCCGTTAGATCTGGATTTGAGATGAGATCTCAACATCCAAGTCACTATACGTGGAATAATACAATCGCCATGTCCTTATCTCCAAGTATCTGCGGAGAAAGCACATTATTCATGAAAAGGTTTCAAGAATAATTCTTTTGATGAAATATCCAAGCAAGGACATGATGATTAAATGAGATTTAATTATCAAGCTTAAATATGAATATGATTCATATTGTGAAAATAATTATCTAAGATAATTAAATGGGATTTAATTATCGAGGATTAAGAGAATGTGGATATCACTATCCATGATATATGTGTGTTATAAATGTGATTTATAATATACATATATAAGAGAGAGAATTTATGTAAATAGCATTTGTTAATTAATAGTGTGGATTGGATTCACATTCATTAATTAATTGGAAATGCAATTTACTAATTAGTTTAGGTTGTGAATATGATTCACATAATATTCAATGGCATGATTGAAATATTCGCAAATTAATTTGGAATTAATTTGGTGAATATTTTTTTGTGATTAATTAAGAAATAATAAGATAAATAAAAGGGAGCCAAATAACCATCATGCATAGGTGGCGTAACCCATGAATTGTTCATGGGTGACGCCCCCTATTTTTGAGGGTGGTTGGTTGACTCAAATTTTATTTATCATAATGTCTCTTAATTAGTTAATGTTAAATTAAATTATGTTGATAATGTTGCAACATTTTTAATTTAAATTAATGTTGTTGGTTTTAACCAACAACAATCATAGCCATTGATTTAGCATGGACCAAGCATAGCCCTTGGATCCATGTGTCCCATGGATTGAGATCCATTGGATCCTAAACTAGTATAAAAGGAGGGCTAGGGTAGCCTTTCCAAGACACAATATTCTTGAGTTGAAGAACTCTTCTCTCTCTCTCTCTCATTCTCGTGGGGTCTCCCTAATATTCAAGTGGCCGTCCACTTTGTGTATTAGGAAGGAGATCATTTTGCTACGCCTCGACGCTTGGATCTTCGTCAAAGGATTGCGGGAAGGACGCGACTCATCATCGTGCCCGCAAGCGCATTCTCCGTGGGTCGGACTTAAGATAGGAGGATCTCTACTTTGGGATCTCGCGATCACAACCACGCTTCAAGAGGAATTCCTTGTACTTTGTGGTTTGATGAAACGATCCGAGAAGTGTTCTCGTGATCATGTGGTTTCATCTTTAAAGTTAAATTTTTTAATTTCCGCTGCATCTAGCATCTAGTACGACTAGTTGTTCCGATTGCATACGATGCGATCGACACGCTTCCGTGATGCGCTTAAGGATTCACAATATCCTTCAAGTGGTATCAGAGCCATAGGTCGAATAAGGGTTTGGATATGATCCATGGACCTTAGATGATTTGGTTCTTGAAAGGGTTGCGAAATTTTTACTGCATTTCAATTTTCGCACCTCTGTCTAATTGAATTTTTCTGTACTGTTTAAAATGTTTAAACACGAAATTTTCAATTGGATTTTGTTCCCCATTAAACAAGGAAACCATAGGACTTGAGTTTACTAAATTTGGACTTTATTTGCTCAAGATATGGCTTTTTGAATATGACTATATTCATTGTTGCGGGAACTGCGGATTTAAACGTGATTAATGAGATAATTGCGGTTTTAATCCGCCTCGAAATGCGTGAATTATTACTTGGGTTCTTCAATAAATCAAATATGCAATCTTTGGAAACTGAGTTCGCAATTTTTGGATTTAAATTGATCAAGATAAGTTAATTTTAGTGATTGGGGGTCACTGCTGGAAATTAACATTTTTGATCTTGAACCTTGTGATATGTCATTCAATTATCATGATGAAAATTAATTGTTAATTTTCTGAAATAATTAGTGATAAATATTTGTGAAATATTTAAAGAAATAATTATTTCATTGAATGACACTTGCCTAAACCATAATGATAAGATAGTTGATCTTGATCATTGGTTAACTTTGAAATCATCAACAAACATTTTTTTCATGCAAAAACCTAGGTCATCCTACAATCGTTGTAGGACAACTTTTACATGAAAAACCTCTTGCTTGAATAGGATTGGGGATTTGTTTAGCAAATCTCCTTATAATATAATCAAAAATGTTTTGATCTATATTATATGGTATAATTTCGGTTGAAAGACCGATGAGCATCTCAAAGTACATGATGATCTATCTGGCATTATCCTTTCCTGAGGTGGATATGGTGTCTAGTCGGAGATCGCTGGGGTAGCGGGTTGCAACGTATGTGGTCCGTCCCACTCTCGCCGGTACTAGCCATGACAGCGGGTAGGGATTGGATAATGTCGGAGAAATCAAAGTGTATTTCTAATTATTAAAATTCGAAATAATACGTACTTTGAGATTATACCTACTATTCAAGTAAAATTCAAAGTTTGTTGATTGATAATAGGATTAATAATTGATTTAATGTGATTAAATTAATTATATCCTATGAAACACTCTATTATGAATAGATGTGTATTTCCCTTGGAAGAATTAATTATGTGAATATGATTCACGATAATTAATTACAAAATTTGAATACGAGGTGGAGGATCACGTAAGTGACATCCATGGTCTCCCGTCAAGGCGAAGGGTTTCCGTCGCCAGGGATTGTATGTAGGAGACGCCTGTCCGAAGTAACAGCTCCTGTATACAAGCGCATCTGGATCGGGCTCTTTGCTTCTCGAAAGAGTAAGGCCGTATGCGTAGTGACCCCAATATCGAGTCCTTATATTATTGGGGCGATATTGGATTGCGCATAGCGAGTTCTAATCCTGTTGACGGTTGGTTCAATTAACAACGGGTCAACATCACCTTAGGGGTGGTGGGCCCGGGTGTTAAAGACCGAATTGGGAATGCAAGTTGGACATGCAAAAGGCGGAATGAGTTCCCGCTTCTTTTTATCGGAGTCGCAAGTTCTCATATTATTGGGATGTGACAAAGATAGGAAAGGAGATCCCAGATCTTGCTTGAGATATAGCGGTAAGTATATCTCTTACTTTGAAAGATAATTAGGGAATAATCTTTCAAAGTTGACCTAGCAAGACAAATTTGATTTAAAATACCTTAATCAAATTACTCTTAAAATGAATATCTATATATTCTAATATAGTGCATTCTTAATTTCAGAAAATGAAGTCCATGAACCCACTTAGCAGGATTCTAGAGGTCAACCAGTTGACCGGACCAAGTTATTCGGATTGGATCCGAAATTTGGATCTTGTCCTATCTGCGGAGCGCATCTCTTATGTGCTAAGCAAAGACAAGATAGCAGATCCTCTGACTGCGGAAGATAAATCTTTTAATGAGAAATATGATGAAGATCATAACTTGGCAAGATGTTATATCCTTGGCTCATTATCCAATGTGCTTCAGAAGCAGCATGTGGAAATGAACCACTGCCAAGAAATCATGCTGAATCTGAAAGAAATGTTCGGTGACGTAAACCGCACACAGCGTTACAATGTGATGAAAGAGCTTATTCGCTGCAGGATGCAGGAAGGGACCTCTGTTAGAGAGCATGTGCTCAAAGTGTTTGGGTACCTCTCTGAATTGGAAACCTTGGGAGCTTACATGGATTCTGATATGCAAGCTGATTTCATTCTCCTGTCACTCCCTAAGTCTTTCAACAACTTTGTCGTGTCATATCACATGAGCAAAGTTGATTTCGCAAACGCTGGGCTGTTAGCTGCATTGAAGTTTGCAGAAGACGTCATGAAGAAGGATGGCCCATCTGCTAGTGCAATGGTTGCACAAGTGAAAGGAAAGTGCGGTCGGAAGCAAGGTTCTCGGAAGGGCCCGGCCCAGAAGAGAAAGAAGAAGAGTCAAGGAGTTGGTTCATCTTCCAGTGCTTCCACGTTAATGACATCTAAGAAGACCGATGTCTGTCACCACTGCAAGAAGCCGGGGCACTAGCGGCGTAACTGCCCAGATTACCTGAAGTCCACTGACAAAGGTAAAGCCCCAGCAGGTATGAAATCTACTTTCATCATTGAAACTAGCTTTCTCGTTGGACGAGAAGGAAGTTGGGTTGTAGATTCTGGTGCTTCTGTTCATGTATGCAATTCGTTGCATTTATTTCAGGAAACTAGGAATCTGGAGCATGGGGAGATAGTTATCCAGATGGGATCTGATGCAAGTGTTGCAGCAGTCGCCATCGGGACGTGCAGACTATCGTTATCTAGTGGTCGAGTCCTAGTACTTAAAGAGTGTCTTTATGTACCTGAAGTCAGAAGGAATTTAATATCTGTATCTAAGTTAGTTAGAAATGGATATTCCTTCATTTTCTGTAATAAATTAATCATAAACCGTTATGATAAATATATTGCGGATGGTATTTTGACTTCTGGTGGACTCTATGAATTGTGCATTGATGAATGTGTCATGAATGTTACTACCACTAATAATGGAAACCCCCAGAGATCCAGGGAGGATGAAAATCATTCAAACATGATTTGACATCACAGGCTTGGTCATTTATCTGTTGATAGGATCAATAGATTGATAAAGGATGGACCTTTAGATTTTCTACAGGTTCAATCTTTACCTACCTGCGAACACTGCATTCGAGGTAAAATGACCAGAACACCTTTTCGTAACAAAGTTACGAGATGTGAAGGTATTCTTGACCTAATACATACTGATGTATGTGGTCCCTTCAATATCGCGACTAGAAATGGATGTCGATATTATTTGACGTTTATTGATGACCATTCGAGATACGGGTTTATCTTCCTACTACGTCATAAATCTGAAACCTTTGAAAAGTTCAAAGAGTTTAAGGCTTTGGTTGAGAACCAAACCGATAGGAAGATCAAACGAATTCGGTCTGACCGAGGTGGTGAGTACCTCTCAGATGAATTCAAGGAATACCTTAAAGAGAATGTAATTGTCTCCAATCTCACTCCTCCTGGAACTCCCCAACTTAATGGTGTTGCTGAAAGACGCAACAGGACCATCATGGACATGGTCCGTTCAATGATGAGCAAAGCACATTTGCCTCTTAGTTTCTGGGGATATGCAGTAGAGACTGCAATATATATCCTAAACAAGATTCCTAGCAAATCTGTACCCAAGACTCCTCATGAGCTCTGGTATGGAACCAAACCTAGTGTTAAACACTTGAGGGTTTGGGGATGCTTGGTGCATGCAAAGAACGTGGACGCAAGTAAGCTAGAATCTCGCACTCGTGAGTGCTACTTCATTGGGTATGTTAAAGATGGTATTGGATACCAGCTTTATGACCCTGAGACCCAAAAGTTTTTTGTCTCTAGGGATGTGAAATTTCTGGAGGATGATTTCCTTAAAGGTCAAGATAGGAATGAAGTAGAGGAGCTCATTGAATCCTTTGAGGATTCTGAGATTCCTGAACCAGAAACTGAAGAGATAAATTAAGATGAAACACCCATACCTCTTCGAAGGAGTTCGAGGGTGGTTGCACCACCTGAAAGGTATGGATTCCATGTGTCAGGTGAGATTGACAATGATCCTTCTTCATATGATGAAGCACTTTCGGATCATGACATGGATAGATGGATGCTAGCAATGAAGTCAGAGATTGACTCCATGCATAAGAATGGTGTATGGACCCTAGAGGATCCACCTAAAGGGGTAAAACCCATTGGGTGTAAATGGATCTTTAAGAGAAAGAGGGGACCTGATGGGAAAGTAGAGACTTTCAAGGCACGGCTCGTAGCCAAGGGCTACACACAGAGAGAAGGCATCGACTACGATGAGACATTCTCTCCTGTGGCCATGCTTAAGTCCATCAGGACACTGCTGGCTATAGCTGCATCTCTTGACTACGACATCTGGCAGATGGACGTCAAGACAGCCTTCCTCAATGGATACCTCGAGGAGGATATCTATATGGAGCAGCCCCAGGGCTTCATAGCTGAGGATGGTAAAGTATGCAAGCTAAAGAAATCCATCTATGGGCTCAAACAAGCTTCTCGCAACTGGAACATCAGATTTGAAGAAACCATAAAGAGTTATGATTTTGTGCAAAACCCTGATGAACCTTGTGTGTACAAGAAGCTTAGTGGTAGCGCCATTGTGTTCATCGTGCTTTATGTAGATGATATCCTTATCATTGGGAATGATACAGGAATGATGACCAGTGTGAGATTTGGCTATCCCATACCTTCGAGATGAAAGATCTTGGAGAAGCCTCTTACATCTTAGGTCTGAAGTTGTTCAGAAATCGAGAAAAGAGAATATTGGGATTATCACAACATGGATACATCAAGAAGATTCTTGAACGATTCCGCATGGATAGTTCGAAGAAAGGATTCCTCCCCTTAGGACATGGTATCCATCTTTCCAAAGGGATGGCTCCTCAAAGTGTTGAGGAAAAGAAGGCCATGGCTGGATGCCCTTATGCATCAGCCGTAGGAAGCTTGATGTATGCCATGATGTGTACTAGGTCAGACATCTACCATGCAGTGGGAGTGGTAAGTCGGTACCAATCTTGCTATGGAGAGAAACACTAGAATGCAGTAAAGAACATATTCAAATATCTAAGACGGACGCAAGATTACATCTTGGTCTATGGGGATGGTGATCTCCATGTCTTGGGATATACAGATTCAGACGTCCAGTCAGATATTGATGATCGAAAGTCGACATCAGGGTTTGTATTTCTGTTGAACGGTGGTGCTGTGAGCTAGAGAAGCAAGAAGCAGGACACTACGGCGGATTCAACGACAGAAGCCGAATACATTGCTGCATCGGATGCTGCAAAGGAGGCGGTGTGGTTACGCAAGTTCATCTTGGAGCTTGGCGTAGTTTCCTTTGATACTCCCGTCCCGTTACTCTGCGATAACACTGGAGCCATTGCCCAAGCAAAGGAACCCAGGTGCCATCAGAAGAGCAAGCACGTGGAAAGGAAATACCACATCATTCGGGAGATTCAAAAGCGTGGTGACATCATCATCACAAAGGTGGCCTCTGCCGACAACATTGCTGATCCTCTTACCAAACCTCTGACACAGAAGGTTTTTGACCAGCATGTAATGAGTATGGGTTTACGGATTGTACCTGAATGGTTCTGAGGGCTAGTGGGAGATTGTTAGACTTGTGAGCCCTGGGCGAACCATTCTTACAATAAATGTTATTGTAATATTTAAAGTTTATCAATAAAAGTTATTGATGTTTCACTCCCTTTCTGAAATTATATGAATGAATGCACTATGAGGTCCCTCTGTACAATTAGGGTTATGTACCATGGCCAGCTTGATGATCATATAGCTGTTGATTCATTAAATGAATCATAGAGGCTGGTGTTTGGATGAATATCTAAAGAGTTAGATAGAGGACTCATCAAGCACCGTCAAATGATTGTCAAGTGGAGATCTCCAGCCTGAGTAGGAGATGGCAATCCTTTCTCACATAGGCTGATATCTGACCGACCTCTTGATGCAGGTCCTCTGCATGAGAATTGTGATTCGGAGGTGTCAGATTAGTTAGGTTAATGGGTTGACCTGACGAGATCGAGATAACTTAAGTCCTATGTTGAATGTTGTCATAGCATAGGCATGCATCCTCTGACCGGAGACAGATGTATTGCTATATATCTAAGTATGTACATTTGGCAGACCAATAGGTTGATGACCTAACCAAGGTCTATACACCGGCGAGCTGGTGTGCATATAAGGGTATATGAGCAATATGATCTCTCAAAGGGATCATACAAGTTCACTTGTGAACCGGAAGACATGAGCTCACTCATGAGGTATTGGGACCGATCAAATTCCATGCATGGTCGTCGTGCTTTGGAAGCATGACAAGAATTTGAAGGTATGATATATGCTTTGGGAAAGCATATGATCGATACCAAATCCCAATGACCAAGATTGAGAAACTTGGTGATCAAACCCAGAAGAAGACAGTATAAAATAGATCTTCATCTTCAGGTTGATCATTGGTCTTCCAGTATGCAGGATGTGCAGGTATTGGGAATACCTGAGGGTGATGTGATCATAAACGATTGTATAACCATGACGCTTCCAGTCCGAGGGAGTGATGAAACATGTCTGGATTTTAGTGACTCCTCTCAGTAGAGAAGTAACTTGATCTTAGTCCAAATGTTGGACATTGATCTGAATGTGATTCAGATGCAATGAGAAGATTAAGTATACGGACTTGATTTAATCAAGCATCTATGAGAGGTCCGTTAGATCTGGATTTGAGATGAGATCTCAACATCCAAGTCACTATACGTGGAATAATACAATCGCCCTGTCCTTATCTCCAAGTATCTGCGGAGAAAGCACATTATTCATGAAAAGGTTTCAAGAATAATTCTTTTGATGAAATATCCAAGCAAGGACTTGATGATTAAATGAGATTTAATTATCAAGCTTAAATATGAATATGATTCATATTGTGAAAATAATCATCTAAGATAATTAAATGGGATTTAATTATCGAGGATTAAGAGAATGTGGATATCACTATCCATGATATATGTGTGTTATAAATGTGATTTATAATATACATATATAAGAGAGAGAATTTATGTAAATAGCATTTGTTAATTAATAGTGTGGATTGGATTCACATTCATTAATTAATTGGAAATGCAATTTACTAATTAGTTTAGGTTGTGAATATGATTCACATAATATTCAGTGGCATGATTGAAATATTCGCAAATTAATTTGGAATTAATTTGGTGAATATTTTTTTTGTGATTAATTAAGAAATAATAAGATAAATAAAAGGGAGCCAAATAACCATCATGCATAGGTGGCGTAACCCATGAATTGTTCATGGGTGACACCCCCTATTTTTGAGGGTGGTTGGTTGACTCAAATTTTATTTATCATAATGTCTCTAAATTAGTTAATGTTAAATTAAATTATGTTGATAATGTTGCAACATTTTTAATTTAAATTAATGTTGTTGGTTTTAACCAACAACAATCATAGCCATTGATTTAGCATGGACCAAGCATAGCCCTTGGATCCATGTGTCCCATGGATTGAGATCCATTGGATCCTAAACTAGTATAAAAGGAGGGCTAGAGTAGCCTTTCCAAGACACAACATTCTTGAGTTGAATAACTCTTCTCTCTCTCTCTCATTCTCGTGGGGTCTCCCTAATATTCAAGTGGCCGTCCACTTTGTGTATTAGGAAGGAGATCATTTTGCTACGCCTCGACGCTTGGATCTTCGTCAAAGGATTGCGGGAAGGACGCGACTCATCATCGTGCCCGCAAGCGCATTCTCCGTGGGTCGGACTTAAGATAGGAGGATCTCTACTTTGGGATCTCGCGATCACAACCACGCTTCAAGAGGTATTCCTTGTACTTTGTGGTTTGATGAAACGATCCGAGAAGTGTTCTCGTGATCATGTGGTTTCATCTTTAAAGTTAAATTTTTTAATTTCCGATGCATCTAGCATCTAGTACGACTAGTTGCTCCGATTGCATACGATGCGATCGACACGCTTCCGTGATGCACTTGAGGATTTACAATATCCTTCAGGCTCGTCGGAACAAGGTCCGGCGATGGGCACGAGCGGGTGATCCAATGGATGGAAATCAAAATGGAAGGTGGTACGTAGTTCCTGTTACTATGGCTAATCTGGAAATGCAAGAAAAATAAGTAAAAATGAAGACCTCAAGGGTGTACACCTGAGGTAGACCTCACAGCGGCTCACCGCCGGAGATGGTGTGGAACGCCCCCCGGCGCTGCTCCGTTGTGCCTCAAACGGGTGAGGAGAGCCTGCTGTCACCTTCTCAATCCTCAGTCTCCGTGATGGAGAAGAGAAATGGGCCAAAAGAGGGTTCAAAGGAGGAAAGAGGTGGCGGGTTTGCTTTTGAATGGGTGTTGGAGCGGCTCGAAGATTGTGGTGGATCAAGCGAATCGTGGGTCCAGAGACCAAGCTAAGCCAAGGGTGTGAATCCTTGATATGGGGGCATGAAAAGTCATGAAGACGTCGACACCAAATGGTGAAAGAGATGGCCTCGAAAAATACGCAAAAGCGGACAAAAACCATGTCTGACAGGTCTACAAGAGTAGGACTAGGGAGTTGACCAAAGATCAACGTCCGAAGCCACCTGGTTGGTCCACGTGGACCAACCAGGAAAAAGCGTTCTAGAAAAGATTATAAATTATTAAAAAAATTAAATGATTTTATTTATTTTAGGTATAAAATAAAAAATGTTTTTAAATTTATAAATTATTTTATGATGATTTTTATTTATTTTTTCGAGATTAATAATTACAAGTTACCATTTATACCCCTTATAGGTATCTATATCTATATATTTGAATATTTTATTTTTATTTTGAGAATTTAATTAATTTATTTATTTGTATTATTTTATGAATTTATAAAATATTTTTATACACTTAAAAATATTTTTATTTTATTTTTCCGATATATTTTATAACTTTAATAAAATAAAAGTAGTAATAACATATGTATGTTTATAAGTCTTATACCTATGTATTATAAACAAGTATTTTATTTGTGTGTTTTTATTTTTGTTTTATTCCTATTTTAATGTACACATTTATTATAAATAATATTTACAAAGTTATAAAAATATAAAATTATAAAAATAAAGAGTAATAAATAAATTGAATATTTTAATCTGTACAAGTATACAATAGGGGTCCAAAACTCAACTTTCAAATTGTAGCTCTGACAAATGCGAAACCACCGCCACTAAATAGATTATTTTAAATTATATACAATTAAAGGTGATTTTGATGCATTTCGAGTTTTTATTAGGGAGATACAGGTCTGGGAAGTTGGGATTCTGGAATTTTATTCAGACCAGATCTTTTTATCTGTGTATTATTTTTAAGTAAAATTAATTTTGTAATTTTCTTTATTTAATTATATACAACTTTCATGTACAAAGTTTCTTTATTTGAGGTATAAAAAGTGGAACCAAAAATAGGTCCCAAAATGAATAAAGAATGAATGAAATACAAGGTGTTTTTATTGTATTTTGGCCCTTATCTCCCCCTACTTTATTCCTTGTCGACCTAGTCATCGAGATGCCTAGGTCTCGGGGTTTCAGGTCAAAAAATATTTACAATATTTTATTCTTTTTCTTTTCTTTTCTTTATTTTATTCTATAATTTTGGCTTTAAAACCCGCATTTTATACAATATTTACATAATGATGCATGAATGCTAAAATGCCTAAATTAATAGTGTTTACGCGCATTTACTAGGGGTTTTAAGGCCAAAATGATAAAATAAAGATGATGAAATGTAGATTCATCATCCCCCTATACTTGCCTTTGCTAGTCCCTAGCAAACACTTATGCAATAAGTGCAGAAAAGAAAAATAAAGAAAAGAAAAAGAAGACAGATGGACTAAATTTAATTGTCAAACTTGTCTTCAGAAAATCAAAGTTTGGAGCTTAAGTCAGACCTTTGGAGTTATAGTGTGGTTGGAACCTTAATGAGAATCGAATTTGAAATCCAAGAGCCTTCGAGAATCCCAAAACTCTATTCAAGTCTTCTTAATAGCCAGGTCAGAAATATCTCAATTCATACGCAAACCCTTACAACTATGAATCTGACTCGTACAGTGTAAGTGATAGTGGCTCTCCCCAACTAGAATGACAAAGAGACTGACTTCTCCAGTATGACAACCCAATGATTCCCCAATCTAATAACTCCTTCCTCGAGGAGCGGAGTATTCCCTTCTAAGTTCAAGTGGCAACCAGCTCAAGAGGAGGGGGTGAAGAAAAGAATGGAAGGTAGCCAGTGTAGCTACCTATCCTAGGATGCATGACCAGTGTAGTCAAGTCATCCAGCTGCAGGCTCACATGATTTGACTTTGGAACTCAAGCTTGCTTATTGACTTTACAACATATGTACATACTTTGCAGGCATTTATTTGCCGTCTCTTTTTTCTCTCTCTCTCTCTTTTAAAATACTATATACAACATCATTTACATAGGGAGTTTTTCCTCTTGAGCCAGTAGACTATCCCTCTTTTGAAGCTTTATTGCAACCCACACTCTCCTGTCTTTAGAATTCCTCATTACTGGACGGGTTGGGGTGCACTTCCCTCCCTAGAGGAGGATAAGTGTTTCCACTTGTGTGCGTCTCATACCGGCAAATCCAATCCCCTCACCCCTCGAACTGAGTTGAGCCATGTGAAAGGTGCACGTGTCCAAGTTAGGTCATTATCAACAAGAGTCGTGCGTGTGCTCCGAAATACTCTACTTAGGCAGTCAAGAATCCATTGAACCAAGTCCCGTGTTCCTCAAAGAATTAAGTCAACTAGACTTGAAGTACCTCAATCCCAGTTCCTATAAGGTTCCTGTTACTAGGTAGATTTTAAGGTCCAATCAAGCTCCAATCTCTTGATTTTACTTAGACTCGTTTAGCCATCAAACTCAATCCGAAAAATGTGAATGTTATGCAAATGCTATGCAGAAAACATTTTTGTGATGCATCTTTCAAGATTTTGAACTTTTCATGGATTTTTGAAAATATGATGCATATGCATTTTTTTGTATTTTTTTCAAAAATATTTTTCAAATGTTTTTAGATTTTAATTTTGCAAATGTTTTTGGGATTTTTGAAAAGAAAATATTTTTTGGCTGAAAACTAGGTTAAAATATTTACACGGGAGTGCTTCTTATATCTACAAGAAGCGGATTTTAAGAATTTACAAGGGTAAGTGATCAATTTTATAGGTATATGTAATGAATTTTGGTATGATGTATGTATTCCTTGAACTTATTTGAAAAGGTTTTTCAAACAATTTTTGAAAACTATAGCCCAAAATAATTTTTAAAAACATGTACACACATTTTAAAATCATTTTACAAAGGTTTTCCAAACAGTATAGATAGATTTTTCACATATTTTTGCAACCATTTTTCAAACCATTTGCAAATCATTTTTCAAACATTTTATTTTACACAAAAGAAAATAAATTTTACAAATCAAAATGTTTTTACAAAGATTGAAAACATGTAACAAAATATTTTCAAAATAGTTTTCAAAAGATTTTTCACAAAGATTTTCAAACTATTTTTCAAACATTTTGCGAAAAATATTTTCACCTTATTTATTAATCAGTAAGTACAAAAAGAATTTGAGGAATAATAGCATCTTTTTATTAAGGTTTTTAATGAATTTTAAGAATTATTAGCCATATTTATTAAGAAAATAAGAAAGTACGAGTTATGGCTAAAGTATATACGTAGTATATACGACCCCCTATACTTGGCTTGATCTATGTCCTCATAGATCAGAGAAAAAGAGAAGACATAACTCGTACTGAGTATAGAAAAGTCTAAAGAATAAAGAACGAATGAAGGAATGAACAAACGAATGAGAAGTTGACCGTCCCCCCTATACTTAGGATCAAATAATCCTAAGTATAGCAGATTGTACACAAGGCAGGGAGGGTCAAAGGTGGGAATGAACAGATCGTACTCAGATTGTCTCCCCCTATACTTAGGGTAAGATATCCCTAAGTATAGACAAGAAGAGGAGACAATAGAGATGATTGAAAAGAATGAAAAGAACTCGGGGTGCACACCCCCTATACTTAGGACAAACTACGTCCTAAGTGTAGAAAACTGACAACAAGGGGAGGCACCTTTTTGATAGATATAGAAGATAGAATAGGAAAAGAAGAAAAAAAGAAAAGAAGAAAAGAAATGAAAACGGAAATAAGATCAGAGGATGTACACATCACTCCCCCTATACTTAGGGTAAAAGAAGCCGTAAGTATGGGCAACAACAGGAGTGATGACACGGAACAATGAAAGAACACTCGGCTTGTCCACCCCCTATACTTAGGACAAAGTACGTCCTAAGTAAGGCAAACACGAGAATGGGTGGACAAGCAATACGGGGGAGGTACGAAGATGAACAAAAGCGGATATACCACAGAGGTGGATGTACAGAGGATCAAGAAGGTAGAAAGCGAACCTTCTTGCGGGACCGCTGAGGAATAGATCTGGTATGGTGCGGGTTAACATCAGGGTCCACAGTGGACGGAAGCCGATCAGGGTCGACAGAGTGAAGATCCTCAAGGGCCCTAGGGTGTGAAGGCACAGACGGGTGACTGGAAGAAGTACGGCTAGGTCCGGCCTTGGGGTTCTCGCTGGTATCAAAATGGAATGGGACAAACTCATCATCATCGGAAGTAGTGTAATCAGTGCCGTCCTGCGAGGTCTCGTCCAGGTCAAAACCAAAAGGAACGAACTCATCAGTGGAAGTAGTCGAACTCTGTTCGTCCTATATAATATCAACCGCATCATCTTTCTCATCAAAAGGCCCGAATTCTCAAATAAAAGAAATCAAATCAAATTCGGCCTTGGTATCATCTGAATCTAAATGAACAGGAGCTCCTCTCAAAACATGTCCGTCCAGTATAGTCTCTAAATCTGCCCTCCGCTCAATGATATCGATCGTGTAAATCCTGCGGATGTCATCAACACATCGCCAAGTCCCAGAAGAAGGAACTCCGAGGTCCATGCTTTCCGAGTCTTCCTCCATGGGGAGGAATTCTCGGGTCTCAGTGGAATCTAATGAATAGAAAAATTCTCTGATAGTCTCGTCAAGGTCATGGTCCTCGAGATCAGCCAAGATAGGTGAAGTCACATCAGGTACAGGTCTCTGGTCGATGGTAGGTGCGGTGATCGACTCTTCGCTCCCATCAACAGGACAGAAGTGAATCTCTCCTGATCCATAGTCAATAACGACCCTCGCAGAGGCGAGGAATGGTCATCCAGGATGATTGGAGAGTGCTCCCCAGTGGAGGTCTCCATGGGCAAAACGACAAAATCAACATTGTACTTTGTGCCCTGAATCGAGATGATGGCGTTTTCAAGGATACCCTTCGGCCTCTTGATTGATCCATCAGCAAACTGAACGATCATCTTGGTTTTCTTGAGAGGCCCTAAGTGGATAGATTGTACCAGCGAGAAGGGTAATATGCTAATCGAAGCACCACCGTCGAGGAGAGTGTGATCACATGTGTGGTAAGAGATGGTGCAACTAATGAAAGGTGTGGCAGTGTTCTTCTTCCGAGGAATGGGACGGTTTGTGATGGCGTGGGCAGTGGCCATGGTCAAGATATGACGCTCAGATCTGCTCCTCCGCTTTCTTTTCTTGGGAAGAGGAGCAGATAAATCGGTCATGGCCTGCTGAAGTGGGACACGGATGATCTCATGAATGGTGGCCACTACTTCGAGTTCAGTCAACATTTTTTTGAATTTTTGGACCTCCTCCATACAAGGGAGGAAGTCGTAATCATCATATACACGAGGCATGCCAAGAGCAGTCTATACATCGGCATCCTCGAGGTTGATCTGGCAAAGGTTCCCTCTCCTCACAGTCTGAATCGATCACGTGTCTCCCGAACTCTTTTTGGATTTTTAAAATTTTCTCATTTTTTTTGTATTTTTGGCGATTGCAAGCTCTCATGGAAATCCTCAAATGATTCCACATCATCAGATCGTGAAGCATCAATGCGGTTCTTATTCATGCAGGTGAGGTCGTCAATCCTCGAATTCATTTGGTCCATGAACTGGGTCAAGGTCTCAACTGTGGACATCGTGAGAGGTGACTCCAATAGGTCAGTCTTGGGTGGATGTGAAGGTGGAGAATGTGAAGGTAGAGGTGGGTGTGGGTAGAAATCCGAGGACTGATACTGTGGCTGAGGCGGGTATGTACAAAAATCAGAAAAAATAGGAGGAGGGTCCTCCTGATAAATGGGAGGTGGACTGGCTGGAGTGAGTGAGGGATCCATAAAGTCCGGATAGAAAATGCTCTAAGGGTCCATCTCGAAAATAAAAGGAAATGATCGGGAGAGCACGAAGGTCAAGTCAAGAGAAGTGAGAAAAAAGGCGCAAGTGAGCAAAAGCGATCTAGGACACGCACAAAACAATCACAATCAAAAATGAAAAATAATACAAACCCCTTAATTCACCTACTCAACTCGGTGAAGACCTCAAATGCGGTCATTTTATCTTGTCTGTTTTAGAGTTAGGTGAGAAGTCAAAAATTGCACAAACACTTAGGGGGCTGAATAGGATTTGGGCACTATCCTTAGTGTGTGTGCGAGCAAGTAAAAGCGAAGACAATGAGGGGATTACTCACCCCAATACAAGATTTTTCTTTTTGGTCCTTTTTAGGGTCAAGTAATGTTAACAGTCCTAGTTTTATTGGTTATAATTTTTTTTGGATTTTTTAGTGAGAAATGCACGAGCCTAACGAGGAGTCAATTTTACTTAGCACCTAGGTGGTCAAAATCAAAGGTAGAAGCAGAAAAGCAATGCAAGCGACAAACGATGATGGATGCTAACGCGTAAATGCTCACCTTGCCTCCAGCACTCTACATGCAAAGATGCTCAGCAGAATTTAAACCTAAACTATATGCAAATGCAAACCGATGAAATCACCCTAAGGTGAGGAGCTGCTATTAGCGGGAAGAACCGTTTCAAAATTTGACTAAGTCCAACACGAGACTATAGGCACATGCAATTATATTAGGTGTTTGGACTTAGTGCTACGTCAAGCAACTCCTACGGCTAAGGGCTCAATCACACAAAAATAAATAAAATTGAAAATCAGAAAACAAAGTAAAAAAAATGCGATGGAAAACCGACAAAAACCGTGGTGAGCCCCAAGTGTAAAAACACTTGGAAATTAGGCTCGAATGTCCAGAGTTCGGTGCACCTGTATTATTACAATTAAAAAGTTCTCTCTCACACTTAATTACAAAAAATAAATACAAGAAATAAATACTATGACTAAAGGTAGAGTTTGGCCTTCAAAAATCTCTCTTAGTCTCCTTCGGTGCAAGGTAAGCAAAGCGACTTCACGTGGGTGCCCAGGCGCCTAGGGTGGAGCGCCTCCCTCGATCCGCGGTACCTCACACGAAATCAACAAGAGAAGAGGTTAGACATCTCAACAGATATATCACAAATAAGGAAAATAAAAATAGTGAAAATAAAAACCGCCAAATAGACAAACAATCACAATCAAAGCAAAAAACCCGAACTAAGCGATGTTGCTCATTGGCAACGTTGCCATTTGTTGAATGTTAAAATCGGTGATCTTGAGTTCCACACAAGGCTGGAACTCAGTCGCTAAATCGACCACGCGAAATCCGCAGTTCAAACAACAATTAACCCACAACAATCAAATAAGACAATCAAAGTGAATGTGCGGAGTTAAAATTTATTATAACTCTACAATAAGATGTGTATAGGTGCAAGTATGTGTAGAGGTCTAACACAGGGAGCAGAAAGGTAGAACGGGGCAAAATGCTCAAAATGTGTGAATGTGATCTAGTGTCTATTTATGCAATTTTTGTGGGTTTTTAATTTTATATATTTTTTATTTTTAATTTTATATTTTTGTATTTTGATTTTTAATTTTCTAATTTTATATTTTCTTTTTGTATTTTATATTTTGTATTTTCTTTTTTCTTTAAAAAGATAAAATAAAGTATATATACTATATAATAAAAGAGGAATAAATGATTTATATGAATAAATAAATATAAGCAAAAATTAGGAAATAAAATGTTTTCGGGCTTTTATATTCTTCTAATATTTTTATGATTTTTTTAGATTTTTCTAATTTTTTTTTGGTATTTTTAAAAGTCAAAAATATTGAAAATAGTGGATAAAATAAAGATCTGAATCTAAAATGGAGAAATAAAATAGATAACAATATAAAAATTCCCTAAATTAATTTTAAATAAAAGATAATAAAATAGATAAAATTTGAAAACAGATTTTATATTTTTAGAATTTTTATGAATTTTTAATATTTTTATAAAGGTTTTTGGGGTTTTGTAATTTTTAGGGGTTTTGTTTTAGATTTTTTTATGATTTTTTGTCTGAAATTCAAACACACTAAAATATGCAAAATATATTTTTTTGGGAATTTTTTGGAGTGATTTTATATTTTTTATGGATTTTATAATGCTAATAGTGCTGAAAATGGTTGTTTTTTATTTTTTATAAATATTAAAATGTAATAAATATGCAAAATATAAATATGCCGTGAAACTACTATGCAACAGGAGCTTAAGGTGATTTTTGTGGATTTTTTAGGAATTTAGAGATGCATGCAATAAATAGATATAGCAAAAAGAAACTACACAGCTGGTAAGGGCATTTCTGTAAATAGGCAAAAGTTCAGAGGGCCAACATGCAATTTTTTTCAGCAAAACTATAACGTACTGAAAATATTTATGGACTAAATGCAAATAGCCAAAAACACAAGGTCGTAACTACAAAATCGCCAGGATCATGTGCATAAAGCACGTGACCTGACGAGGACCTTTACGCCAATCCAGATATTCTGGGGGGCTTGAAGGCAAATTTCTCAAAAATATTATAACTGTACTAAAGTCTTCTAGGGCTAATTGGTAAAATTAGAAACCCAAGGGGGTCCTTGCAAAAATAGCCACTCACCTCACACGCACGAGCACGTGAGGTGATGTGGCTAAAGACCCCTTCGTAAATGTGCAAAGTAGGGGGGTCTTTCGATAAATATTACAAAAACTATAGAACATCAGATGAATGTTTCGGTTATAATATTTAAATACAAAATTTCCTGGGTTAGGAACGCAAAATACCCAGGCTCGGCGGGCACGGACGACGGATATGCATTTACGAACGCCACGTGTCGCGTCCGCAGTAGCCGATGACGGTCGGCCTGGATTAGATCAAGCTTTACGATCGAACGGCCGGGACGACAGAAGATCCAACGGTGGCTGTATTTCGTAAAGAACAGGGGAGGATTTGACGGAGATCGAGTGCGGAGGAAGAACAACTGATGAACACAGCGTGGATGAACCTCAAACACCAAAATCTTCACGCTCGACGCTCCCTTCTCCTCTCCGATGACACCATGAACCTCCTGGGAGTTTCTTCTAACAGGTAGCGGCTTCAAAATGGTGGTAGACCACCGGAGAACCACTGCGACAGTCGGAGAGGGAAGAAAGCTCCAGGCTGCTCGGATCTGCGGCAAAAACGACCCCTAGGTGGGGTCTTTGGCACTTGGAACCTGCAATAAAAGTGTGAGAATGACAGTAGATGGTCCCAAGGCAAACACGGGTGAGTGGGGCGGTGATGGCGCAAATGCGTGGCTCATTGGAACAAGGTCCAGCGATGGGCATGAGCGGGTGATCCAATGGATGAAAATCAAAATGGAAGATGGTACGTAGTTCCAGTTACTATGGCTGATCTGGAAATGCAAGAAAAATAAGTAAAAATGAAGACCTCAAGGGCGTACACTCGAGGTAGACCTCACGGCGGCTCACCACCGGAGATGGTGTGGAACGCCCCCAGGAGCCGCTCTGCTGCACCTCCAACAGGTGAGGAGAGCATGCTGTCACCTTCTCAATCCTCAGTCCACGCGAAGGAGAAGAGAAACGGGACAAAAGAGGGTTCAAAGGAGGATGGAGGTGACAAGTTTCGTTTTGAATGGGTTTTGGAGCGGCTCGAAGATTGAGGTGGATCAAGCGAATAGCGGGTCTAGAGACCAAGCTAAGCCAAGGGCGTGAATCCTTGATATGTGGGCATGAAAAGCCATGAAGACATCGACACAAAATGGTGAAAGAGACGGCCTCGAAAAATCCCCAAAAGCGGACAAAAACCATGTCTGACAGGGCTACAGGAGTAGAACCAGGGAGTTGACCAAAGGTCAATGTCCGAAGCCACCCGGTTGGTCCACGAGGACCAACCAGGAAAAAGCATCCTAGAAAAGATTAAAAAATCAATAAAAAATATAAAATGATTTTATTAATTTTAGGTTATAAAATAAAAAATGTTTATTAATTTAAAAATTATTTTATGGTGATTTTTATTTATTTTTTCAAGGTTAATAATTACAAGTTACCATTTATACCCCTTATAGGTATCTATATCCATATATTTGAATAATTTTATTTTTATTTTGAGAATTTAATTTATTTATTTTTGTTTATTATTTTATAAATTTATAAAATATTTTTATACACTTAAAAATATTTTTATTTTATTTTTTTGATATATTTTATACACTTAATAAAATAAAAGTAGTAATAATATAGGTTTGTTTATGTGTCTTATACCTATGTATTATAAACAAGTATTTTATTTGTGTGTTTTTATTTTTGTTTTATTCCTGTTTTAATGTACACATTTATTAGAAATAATATTTACAAAGTTATAAAAATATGAAATTATAAAAATAAAGAGTAATAAATAAATTGAATATTTTAATCTGTACAAGTATACAATAGGTGCCCAAAACTCAACTTTCAAACTTTAGCTCCACCAAATGCTAAACCACCGCCATTAAATAGATTATTTTGAATTATATACAATTAAAGGTGAGTTTGACGGATTTTGAGTTTTTATTAGGGAGATACAGGTCTGGGAAGTTGGGATTCTGGGATTTTTTTCAGACCAGATCTTTTTATCTGTGTATTATTTTTAAGTGAAATTAATTTTGTATTTTTCTTTATTTGATTATCTACAACTTTCATGTAGAAAAGTTTCTTTATTTAAGGTATAAATAGTGGAACAAAAAATAGGTCCTAAAATGAATAAAGAATGAATGAAATACAAGGTGTTTTTATTGTATTTTGGCCCTCATGTCCCCCTACTTTATTCCTTGTCGACATAGTCATCGAGATGCCTAGGTCTCGGGGTTTCGAGTCATAAAATATATATAATATTTTATTCTTTTTCTTTTCTTTTCTTTATTTTATAATTTTAGCTTTAAAAACCGCATTTTATACAATATTTACACAATGATGCATGAATGCTAAAATGCCTAAATTAACAGTATTTACATGCATTTACTAGGGTTTTTAAGGCCAAAATGATAGAATAAAGATGATGAAACGTATATTCATCATGAATCTACCCTTGTTTTAAGGTTTGCTTGATTAGTGTAAAGTAGGTCAAGATCAAAAACATTGTGCCTTCACGCCTTTTTATCTCACACTTCTCTTCTCACTTCTATTTCTTCCTTGTTCATTTTTAGCCTTCTCTTCTCACTCACTCTTGAATTCTTCATAATCTTCATCTACTCTTTCATCATCACTTATTTTGTCTTCCAAGATGTCACACCCATGATGACTTTTTTTGGATTTTTTGAATGCTAACATCGCTTCCTGGATGTCGACATCTTCAATAATACTGGATGATCTCTAATAATTGAGTTTGGAGTTTACAGACTTCTCTTTTGAATACCATGTTTTTTTCAAATTCAAAGGTCAAGATGACCCTTGTCTGTATCTTTCTCCCTTCACCGCTTTTCTTTCACCAATAAATCCATTATTCGAATAGACTCTCATCTCAAACTTGGTTTTCTTTTCTGAGGATTGATCGGGTTCTATTTCCCAATGCATATTCAACACTATATCAGGAGACCAAGTTGCAATTGAGTTTTGAGATGGCTCTACAGAGATGAAAGAAAGGGTGGAGTTCAAATGAGACAATAGATCAAAATAAAGTCAACACTCATTTGCTAGCATCAATTCAAGCCATCCAGCAACAGTTGATAAATTTGGCTCTTGCCCATGTAGTATTTAGGGAAATGTGACAAAGATGAGGATGGATAGAAAAAGCCAAGGAAGAAAGGAAGAAGAACACCATGGTTGGAATGAGTATACAACCTACAGGAACCATGGAGGAGGAGGAGAGAGGGGAGGACAAGCCAAACTCAGAAAGAGACTTACAATCATGTTGCTGGAAAGGTTACTGAGTGGATCAAAATACCTACAATTCGCGGATTGAGTTGAAACCATCATTGTTCCCTCTCTTGTCGATATTCCATGGCCACACTATGAGGATCCCTACATACACCTACAGTAGTTCAACAGGATTTGCAGCATGATGCACTACCCCAACATCCTATTGGAGGTAGTAAAGCTGATTGCCTTCCGTTTCAGACTTCAAGACAAGGCATCACATTGGATCAGTCACTTGGGAAAGGTGGTGACGACCTGGGAAGAACTTAAATCAGCCTTCCTACATAAATAATATCTCCTAGGTCGTCTGAATTAAATGTGAGCGTTGATATCCCACTTATCCCAGATGTGCCACGAAGCATTTCACAAGGTATGAGAAATATTTAGAGATCTCATTGAGACATGTCTAATAGTGATTTGCTGAAGGCTAGCCTAGTCTAGAATTTCTTCATAGGCTTGCACCAAGAAAGCCAATGAATTGTGTATGTCACATGTGGAGGATACAATTTAACGATGGTGAAGATGTTGTATGGCAGATCTTTGAGGAGATGGATGAGGGCTCAACCACCCTATCTTCATCATGTGTCTTCCAGAAAGTTCCATCGATCCCTCACAAACCTGTAAATATGGTATCCTCTCATGAAGAAGAGAGACATATGAGTTCCAATCACAGCATCATCAGGAACCATCTCTCAAAAGTTGATATCATTAAAAAGATATCACTATACCTTGATAAATAAAAGTGATCGAATAGAGAACCAAGTCGTTGGACATGCTTGGTGAAATTTCAAAGCATCTTGAGTTTCTGGTGAGCACCATCCATGTCTTCCAGCCTATCAAGGAACCAACTAAGCATTCTGCAGAACTGAAGGAACAACCCAGCAGAATTAACGACTACCCAGTCGATTAAGCACGTGTACTACGTGTAGACACCTAACCAGAGATCATCGTCACAACAACATATGGTTTGTGTACCATCCTGAACCCATGCTTGTGACAAGACATTCTATCCACGACCTCCATAAATCCAAGAGGTTAATGTTGTGTGGGGAAATGAACAAGTTTCTGACCCATCCTAGAGGAGAACCATAGGGTCAAAACAAAGTTATTAAGCCATTCCACTCAATATAGGGTAGACGGAATTTCCAGCCACACCAATTCCACCAGTCTCCACGCCATGGAAATAATTGGAGACTGGAATACCAACACCAACACATGGCATATAGACAATTGTATCACTACCAGCAGCCAACTACTCAATATCATAAAGCTTCTGTGGCAAATCTTCATCATTGTCACTGACCCAATGCTTCATTTTGGATCCAATGAGGAAGGAGGAGGAACACAACCACCAAAAAAGACATAAAATGAATAAAAAAATAATCAAGCAATATCAGCCAAGGTCATGCCAATTGAGCCAAGGAGACGCCCATACCAGCAGTCGATCCTGTGCATGCTGACACGACTGAATTTTCTATTTTTGTTTTGCCTTTTGTTGTGGATGACTGTACTATGCTTAATCATGCATATGTACATAGAACACATTTTTGCATGAAAATGAGGTTTTTGATGATACTCACACCCCATTTCTCGATGCTTTGAAATCAATAACTATAAAAAGTTAAAAACAACCTTGTATAATCCTAACATTATGGAATTATTGCAAAACATTATGCGAAAAATGTCATTGCTTAAAGACATGGAGTACATGCTTGTAGTTAAGAAAGGATTAATTGAGGCATGTACAACTAAGCGTCATAAGAGAGGATGTGAGAAACCTTTAAAGCACATACTGACCATGGAGACTATAAATGTTATCAGCAACCTCCCGAGTAAGAAGGACATGGGAGAGTCTCTCATCAGATGCGAGATGTTCGACCAAGAGTTTGAAAGATCGCTCCATTATAGCAGATCATCGATAAATTAGATGCCTACATTACCAATCAATGAATTTGGATTAGGACCACTTAAATCTACAAGAATGATTCTGCAATTCGCAGACAAATCAGTGAAGTGGCCATGGGAATTTTGAAGGATGTCATCGTCACCATTCAAGGGATGCAATTCCCTGTGGATTCCATTTTTCTTGATATGCCCTCGGCACCCCTTCTTCATACCCTGATCATATTGGGATGGTCGTTCCTTCGAACAACTGAAGTAGTGGTTGATTATGGCACTATAAATATCACCTTTCGTTCAAGAAATGGCGAGGTCTTAATTGAAACGATCCAAGTATCAAAGCATGTAGAGTCCGTGTTATATGAAAGTGTGCATATTCAGAAATAGACAGAAGACTATGATTTTCTAGTAAAACATAGAGATACATCATTATGTGATGCAATCGATTATAATGTATTGTAAAAGGAATCCAATTATAGAACCACAACAATCACTGCGAGAATCTAATTCTCAAGTCAAACATGACCAACAAAACCATTTTAATTCAGTTTTTATTTACTTTTCAACCTAAGCTGAAGAATAATGTAATCATTGTCAGGTACTATAACACCATGAATCACTCGTCTACGGTACTATTGGTTGTCTTTGAAATAAAACAAACAACATAATCACAAATATGAGACTTTAATTCTTTATTTCAGTGTAGTTATGTCATAAGGCTGAGTAAAGTATCAATGCCATATGGATTGGCCCAACCCCATCTTAACCTATGGGTATTAGGCTGGGCATGGGTTTGGGTAGAACAAAAAAATTGTGGGCCTGGGCCCATCCATAGGCCTGATTTTTTAAATGAGCTAGTGTGATTTGGCCAATGCTCATCTCCAAACATAATGGATAGTGTGATATCAATGATGAGAAAAGTGAAATTACTTCTTAGTTTCTAGGAATATGCAGTAGAGACTATATTGTATATCCTTAATAAGATTCAAAGCAAATCTTTACTCAAAACCCCTCACAAACTCTGGTTTAAAATCATTCCTAGTGTTAGACACTTGAGGATTTTGGTTGCCTATCCATGCCAAGAACATGGACACAAACATGCTTGAATCTTGCATCAAAGAGTACTACTTCATTAGGTATGTAAGGGATGGTATTGGATGCCAACTTCATGACCCTGAGACTCAAAAGTATTTCATGTCAAGGGAAGTGAAATTTTTGGAGGATGGCAACCTCAAAAGTGAAGATAAAAATGAAGTAAAGGAACTTACAGAATACTCAGAGGATAATGAGATTCCTGAGCCATAAATGATGAGATATTTGAAAATGAAACACATATACCTCATCAAAAGAGTTTGAAGGCGGTTAGACCATTAGAAAAGTATAAATTCCATGTGTAAAAACTAACATTTCCAAAGTATATAATGAAGCACTTATAGATCATGCCTTGGATAGATGGATGCTTGCTATGAAGTGTGAAAAATACTTCATGCACAAGAATGGTTTATGGACCATAGAGGATCCACCTAAAGAGGTAAAATCCATGTGGTGTAAATAGATCTTCCAGAGAAAGAGGGGACCTGATGGGAAGATAGAGACCTTCAAAGCAAGGCCAGTTTAAAAGGGCTACATACTAAGAGAAGGCATTGACTACAATGACACATTCTCTTATGTGGTCATGCTTAAGTCCATCAGGGCACTGTTAGCTATAACTGAGTATCTTTGCTATCACATATGAAAGAGGGACAGCAAGACTGCATCCCTCAATGGATACTTCAAGGAGGATATCTATATGGAGCGGCCCCAAGACTTTAAAGTTGAGGAAGGCAAAGTGTGCAAGATGAAAAGACCATCTATGGTCTCAAACAAGCTTCTCGTAGTTAGAACATCATATTTTATGAAGCCATAAAGAGTTTTGATTTTGTTCAAAATCCTGATGAATCATGTGTATATAAGAATCTTAGTTAGAGCATTGTTGTGTTCATTGTGCTTTACGTATATAACATCCATATCTTTGGGAATGATACATGAATGATGGTTAGTATTAAGGTTTGGTTGTCCCATACTTTTACATTAAAAATCTTGGAGAAGCCTCTTACATTTGGGGTATGGAATTGTTCAAAAGAAGAAAGAAGAGGATTTTGGATTGTCTCAACATGGATACATAAGCAAGATCTTGGAAAGTTTCCATATGGAAAATTCCAAGGAATACTACATTCCCTTAGACAATGTAGCCACCTATCCAAAGGGATGTCCCCTCAAATTATTGATGAAAAGATAGCTATGGTTAGATGCCATTGTGCATTAGTTGCGGGAAGCTTAATGCAAGCTATGATGTGTACTAGGCCAGATATCTTCCTTGCAGTGGCAGTGGTAAGCTGTTACCAGTCCTGCTATGGAGAAGAACACTAGAATGTAGTGAAAAACATCTTCAAATATCTAAGAAATACACAAGATTACATATTGGTCTATGGAGATAGTAATCTCCAAGTGTTAGGATACACAGATTCAGAATTCAACATAGCACAAACCTCCAGCCAAAGCCCCCTACCGACAACTTCCATGCACAACCCGTCGACCTTACCCATAATGCATGATCCGCATCCAACACCCCCACCTCCAACACTTCCATATCACCCACAATGCCTCATCCATTTCCACCACCAATCCACCACCACACCCCTTCCATATCCACTTCCACCACTCCCATACCGACAGCCCATAACCACTCAAAGTACCACTCCTAGAACAAAAACTTGGTCCATTTTCAAATACAATACATATCCTACCATTGTCACCGGCTCTACCTCCTCCACTGCTTCCACAAGCTCACCATAAAAATTGCTAGATCCATACCTTAATAGATCCACAAAGCTTAACCCATAAAGGTTGCTACATCTTGACCAAAACCCTCACTTGTAGATACTTTGCCTACTCAACCTCTCCCATACCCACATCCCAAAACCCTTACCAAAGACCAACACCGCTCCTACCTTTTCCACCTACACAACCCCTCGAACAAGGACATTCAATATCACCCACATACTTTTAAAAAACATATCTTTGAATTTATAGCATAAATAATATCATACAAAACATTTCGCCAATTTAAAAAAGAACATAAAAAAATCAAAACATTTTTTTATATTTAATGAAAACTTACAAAATTTCAAAATATAAATAACATAATCATAAATATTTTATTGATATGAGGAGAATATAAAGGGGAGCATGGAAGAAGGCTCATTAGCGGTGGGTAAGGGCAATGGAAGAAGGTCGTCGATGTCAGGGGCAGGGCAACAGTGGATGAGGGCTGGGGAATGTGTTGGTGGTTGAGGGCTGGGGAGGGTGCCGACGACGAGAGTGGAGGAGTTAGCAGATGGTGGGAGCTGAAAGTGAATAATAGGTATCCATGACTATATTTATAAAACTTTTTCTCGATTGATTCTAAAACTATTGGGGGTAACCAAATAGTCATTGTAAAAAACTATTGTTGACGTCAGCAAACTACTGATGCATTAGACTAATCTTAGTGGTTTTGACCTAACCAGGCGATAAGGCAACTGCCAAGGATTTCTCTCTCTACCAATTTTAATTTTGAATTAATTTGCAGTGGTTCTTAATGAAGGTATTTCATAATAACTACTATGTATGTTTCTTCCTCAATTGTTG
This sequence comes from Ottelia alismoides, assembly GCA_037367405.1. Classification (NCBI taxonomy): domain Eukaryota; kingdom Viridiplantae; phylum Streptophyta; class Magnoliopsida; order Alismatales; family Hydrocharitaceae; genus Ottelia; species Ottelia alismoides. The sequence continues at coordinate 312,540 of JAZKJV010011168.1, read as the reverse complement.
GAAGCTTATTATTGGTAGTGCATTTAACTGGGGGGACAAGTTAGCAGGATACATTATAATAAATATATGAGACACATTGTGACAGCCAAATCGCTAATATAAGTTTGTATTCGCTGACATTAATTTACCATGATGGTTAGTGTAATCATCATGGGTACATTATTAAACCATAGCATTTTTCTAGTATTGACGTCGGTTTTTGAAACTGTCGACAAATGTTTACACTATTAGTGGTGGTTGTCTACTGAATCATCGATGTTGAGCAACAAGGTTGGTGGTTGTTATGTACCTATCAAGAATGAGCTTCTATAAATACATGTTTTTGTAGTAATGATCCTTGAATTTAAATTGTATCAATCTTATAAGTAGAAATAATTTCCCTTTCTTATATTGAAAGAGTACATATTCTCTAAGTTGGACCAAAGTATCCTTGTGTGAATCTCATTCTGGATGTAATGGAACACTATACAAACTTCCTAATTGAAGAATCCATGATTCACTAACATTCTTTCTGTATTTTATCGTAAAACCCTTAACAGATGCATGTAAATATTCATTAATTTCCATCTTTTATTAAAACTACATTCATAAATAAAATTGCACTTTTATGCATCAAAAACACGTAAATAAATAAAAGAATAAAACAAATAAATAAAAAGAAGGTAGATTGTAAATATGTATATATGTACAATGTGACTTGGAAATATAAATATAGTTGAAAGGTATATTTATATAACCTAACCCATGAGACCAACTCAACATGGATTAATCGACAAAGAAATGAGTAGGGGGAGATAAGGAAAGAAAAGCATAAAAATAATTAATTATACACTCTACACTTTAATCATTATTTACCTAATATTTATCCAAACTTCAAAGATTTTTAATTAATTCATTTGTACATATTTTCACTAAACTCTTTCCTATTTATTTCATAAAATGTATCAAAAAGTTTAAAAATAAGTTAAAAATAAGCTTGTATATATACCAAGAAATCTAACTTTCAAATTGTCAATTTCTCTACTTACGAAAATTATAATTTTCTCATACAAACTCCAATTTCACTCTTCTCACCTCTAAAGTTCATAAAAATATTCTCTAATTAATGAAGTTCATTTCACTAAATTCGGAGTCTGTTTGCAAAAAGTTGATATTGGTACCTAATGACAATTGGGTTTCGGGGTTACTTATTTTCTTTAGTTTATATTTTTAATAATTTTATAATTTTTAATTATTTTCTTGATCTTCTATTTTAAGCATTATTTATTTTAGATTTTTTTGACACTATTTAATATTTTAAATAAATCAAAGACCATAATTTATAGATGATTTTGACATGTAGAGTATATACTTGTATTTGTTAATACCAATCAGCCCACGGTCAATCACTGAGCCGAACCGCCCAGATCAGTCCCTCCCTCTATATATAAAGTTGTCTTGATGGCCCCTTGGTTCTTTTCCAAGAATCCACATTCATAGGAGATATCTACAAGCAAGCACCAAGGCTAAGTAGACGAGCAACATGTTATTTTCTATTTATTAAATTAAAAACCAAAAACTTATTTAATAAGTATACTATATTTGTATTTATTAACATTGCATCTATATTTCATAAAATATTTATTATTTATAAAAATAAATTATAACATAATTTAAGTAATTTATATATTCATATTTTTTGTTTTTAAACCAATTTCAAACAAAAATATTTACTATTTAATACCTAATTATTAATATAAATACAATATCTGGACAACCAGGTGCTGACAGCACCTGGTTCATCTTCCTCAAGAATGGTTGTTAGCATTCTGTTCTAACAAGCTAACTTCTCCTAATTTCTCTGTTGTCACCTTTCACATAAAATTCCATCTAAACCATTGATTCCCTAGACCTAACTACCATCTAACATGCCATCCCTTGGACCACTACCCAACTTCGTTCGATTCACCTATAAATTAATCCGCAGATCAACCATCACAACTAAATACTCCCATTTCAGTTTGAACTAACCAAACTCCCAAATTCAAGACCTTGCTTCGCTGTCCTTCATGGTGATAACACTTAGGTAGCTGCTTCGCGTTAAAGAGGGACATCGGGAGGAGAGTTTCATATCTTCTTCTATCCCTACATTGCACCGTCGTGTGCGTTGATCTTCGTTAAAGACCGACCGTCGAGCTATAACAGAGGGTTAGACACCCTCATTCCCAGGTCAAATACCACCATGTCCATATTGATTTCTCGATATTCATGCATTAATTAGGAAGCTTAATTACCTAATTAACACCTCTGATGCATCTTCTTTAATCTCCACCAAATTTCTCGTTCAGAACTGATTCGACTCGCATTCAATTTTCACTTGAAAACTTCATCTCTAGGAATCCCTTGAAAGAACTGCAAACATTTTATTCTTCTTACATTCTTGGGTCGATTCAATTGTGAATAGAGCATAAACCTTCAATTGCAAGATGTTCAAGATCTTTGGAGTATCCAATCTACATCAAGAGCATCAGATTTTCGTAGTCGATCCAATCGAGTAGCGGTGCATATTCAAGAGATATTGGAACCCTACTATCGATCTGCTCTGCCACCTTCATCCCGTAGCAAGGGATCTCGAAGTGGGAGGCGCCCCCCGTATGTCCTTGTCTCGGACTCCTATCCCTACAACAAGTCCCAACTTTGCAGTATACTCATCGGAGATCAAAGACGACGTCGCCCGCTCCAGAATCATGGAAGATCTCCCCAAGAACAGTGAAAGTGCAGGCTTGCAACGCGTGTCCAGAGCTAACAGTCCAGATCTCTCCCACACAATTTAATTATGATTGTTCATTCTGAAACGGTGGAAAATTTGCATCTAGGCCTAGCGGAGTTTCCAAAATCCATGCGCGCTTTACAAGTTCTGCCTTACTGCATATAGGTTCCTATGTAGAGGGCTATTTGCAAAACACCATATTTTTTTTGCAAATAGGTCTCTGACCATGGACCTATTTGAAAGAAAACACCTTATCATTTTGTGTTGCATTTTTTACACAATATTTCTAGACTTCAGACTATATTATGGATCTTAAACATATTATCATAATCGTATTATTTTTCTACATTTTATTTTTGTTCTATTTTTTGTCGTTTCTTTACGAGTTTTATTGATTCGTTTTATTTTGATTTTTTTCTTCACGTTTTTGAGCCATTGCTTAAGGTTTCTTCTCTCTTATATCATATCACCTACATATTCTATTTTCCACATATTATTTTGTAGATAAATTGTTTTGAAAAATATCACTTTGGAAATTAAATAAAAATTGGAAAAATAAAATCAAATAAAAATTTTGAAAATTAAAGCCAATAAAAAAGAGTTCTCCCTCTTTCTTTGAGAAGAAATTAAAAATCACAAAAATATTCTCTTTCTCAAAAATTAGAGTATTGCTATTCTACTTCCTTGAGTTCGACCTAGGGACATTTATCGGGTTCATAATTAGTGTAGATAAAAAGAGGAAATATAACCACTTTTATTCATTTCTCCCTCTCTCTCTCCTATTTTTATTGAATTTTGTTTGATAAACTAGGGTTCTCTTTACGGTTCTTTACACTGACAATTTCACTTTTAACCGCAAGTCAGATCCTAGTTATCAAAAATGCAACATTGCCAGGGAAGCGTTAGCCATACTTTAATTTTTGATAGTATTTTTGTTATTTTTATTTCTTCTCGTTCTTCTTGGTTTTTCTCGAGTATTTTGGTTTTTCTCGATTTTCTTTTGATTCTTTTTACGGCTTTTTGGAGTTTTATTGGTTTTATTGATTCTTTTTCGATTTTCTTAGTTTTTATGGTTTTCTCGATTTTTGGTTGTAGTTGCTGATGATTTTTGCATGGATTGTAGGACTAGCCGGTTTCTTAGGAAACGACTCAGCTAGGAGTGCAAATATCAGCTTTTTTGTACGAGCCGATTGGAGAGGCGGAGAGAGAAAGCAGCCATAATATTTATCTTCATATTTTTTGTGAAAGAGGGCAGTTGTCCATTTTTCTATTTTTGTGAGAGAGGATGGGGCATTGTCTCATTTTGAATTTTGTAGAAGGGGTCCACTAAGGACATCCCAACTTGTAGATCGGACTTAAGACTTTTATCAGGTCTGTTTCGCCAAGTGCATGTGCACTTGCGGGACCTCACCGTGATTTTTGGTTTTCTGCCAATTTTTCTTTGTTTCAAACGTTTTCGTGGAGCCTAGGGGTGTAAGCATGATTAATTAGACGAGTAAAGTAAATCCCACTATCCTAATCCACACATAGGTGTAAATAACTGATTTTTGAAAATTAAATGTTCTTACACTAGAGCTCTTGATTTAGGATTATATTTTTATCGCTTTTCATGCATTGGTCTAGGTTTACAATTTCTGTGCGGATCACCTTGCATGTAGACTACTGGCGTCAGGTATGATTTCTATCTATGCATGCATCATCATTTTTCACCGCATTCCATGATTCTTCCTTTGTGAGACATATTTTTGAAAATTGAAAAAGAACTGACATCCCACTATATATGTTTGAAAATATCCAAAAAAAGTGAAGCCCCTTAAAAATAATAAAAAAATATTTCTCCACTTTAAAAACCTGACAAAAATAAAAAATTCTTGTATTAAATTTGTATTGGGAGAATAAACCCCTCATCATATTCAGGTACAACTCCATATAGAGTGGGTGAGGGCGTAGCCTTAATGATTAGAGCCAAAAATCCCTGGACTTGTGCCTTAAGTACATGTGCATCACTTTTCGGTGCATGGTTCCAACTGTAAGCACTTGCCTCTGACCATAGAAAGTCATTTTGGTGTACTCATACCTCACAGTCAACTTTGGGTCGGATATAACCTGGCAACCCTGATAGATGGTACCACTATTTGGGGGGGGGGGCTGTGAGCATGTACATTGGGTGACAGAGTAACACCCTCTGTGAGTTTGCTTAATACAATTTATAGATAACCAAAATAAAATTTTAAAGATAAAAGATTGAACTCTTATGATCTCCACCATTGCAATTGGTGAATCTGGGGTTTGCATTGTGTTCGTATGTGAGTTGTGTGTTATTCCGCATCTTATATGCCTTCACACTCGTGTTCTTGATTTGAAATCGTATTCTCTCCGTACTTCCTTTTGACATCGAAGATGACGACTAGATGAATTTTGCACTTAGACTCTGTGAGCTTTCGACAATCTAACGTCCCTCATATGTCTTCACAGACTCGGGATGATCCTCTTATCGAGTCGGTCCCACCTAATTACGAGGTGAGTCAGACCTAGACTCCCTCACCTCCCAGCCCTTCTATTGATGCAGAACCACTCCTCAATTTATCATCTATTTCTCCTGCAAGTTTTTTACTGAGTTCTTTTGAGATTTTTTTCTTTCTAGAGGATTCAGAGATCATGGCTAGAGGGAAGGGACCAGTTGAGAACAACGCTCTTGAGGAGAGACCGACTGATGATAGATGGACAAATGGGATATATGATCTAGCTTTGGATATTACTGAGGGGATTCTAGACACATTATAGCAGATGAGCTTACAGATCAGAGATCACTGTAGAGTCCAAGATGAGTTAGAGTTAGAATCACTGCGCTAAGAGATGGAGATGGGAACCCACCACCTTTCCATGGTTCCTGCTACTTTACGAGATGAGTATGACCCGGGAGATAGGATGCTATACCATTGCATTCAGTTACCACCGAATCAAGGGTCATACGAGCTAAGACCGTACTTTGTTTCACTTCATCGCAAGTATTATAGGAACAATTCAAAGGATCCGTTTACCTTTCTACGGCAGTTTGAGATGATTTGCGATATGCCTAGTTATCCATGAGTTACATAAGAGGTCATACGCCTCAAGGCCTTCCCCTTCGCCTTAGCAGATAAGGTGCTTTACTAGTTGAGTCATTTGGGGATGGATATTTCTACATGGGACGATCTGAAATCTACATTCCTACGTAAATATTTTCCTCTAGGACATATGAACATGATGAGGAGTCAGATACCAATTTAACACAATTACCACATGAGTCGTTCCATGAGGCATGGGATAGATTCAAGGATTTGATAGAGAGATGCCCTCATCATGAGATTCCTTTGAAGGTTCTTGTTCAGAATTATTTTAGTGGACTCCAATCAAATGTTCAGGGCCTAGTGAGCACTGCATGTGGCAATAGTTATCTTAATAGGGATGCTGAGGCAGTTTGGTCCATCTTTAAGGAGATGACAGAGAACTCGCGTCTTGTTGATTCCACTCGGGCATTCCAGAAGGGCCCACAGCCACCACACCAACTGAGAGCATCAGAAGGTGGTGTATGTTTCTGATTTTCGAGTCGCAGTCTGACATGGGATTTATTAGTGAGAATCTGACATTAGTCAATGTGATTCAGAAGCAAGTCCAAGAGTTACAACCGCTATGAGAGTTGGAGAAACTCTCATCTATTCTACAATAGTTGAGTGATCTAACGAAGAAGGTGACCGAGCTGCAGTTTCGATACCAGGAGTCTCACACTCCTTCTTCCACTTTTGAGCATTTACGAATATCTTTACCTACTCCTCCCACTCGTCAGATTCAGTATGTTCAGAGCATGCCGATACAGTCTACTGGGCCTCCACAAATTTATTATCATGAGGATCCATCCAATGCCAACCTGAGTCAGATCACTAGCCCTGGAAATGTTGTTGTTGATTCTCATTACACTTGTGAGATTAATGGGATATGGTACACTCTTGTTTAGCCTTCACCACACTTTTCTCCTCAAAGCATACACCACCAGCACCAGCAGCAGCAACATAGTCATCCGCAGCATGGGCGTCCACATTTTTAGCACTTCCAGCCTTACATGTAGTAGCAGTCTCTCCAACACGCATATCAGATACCACATTAACATCAGTATCCTACATTGCATTCACATCATAATCTATACTAGTAGCAGCAACAGTCTTCCATTACATTATAGAGATCTCCTCAGCCTTACTCACCACAAAAATACACTCCTAGTCAAGAGAGAGTAGACAACCAAGTACACCACACTGAGTCTGAGATGTCTTCACAAGCCCTTGCACTGAACTAGATCATGGACATTTTGAGCACGCTCCAGACAGCACATAGGAAAGAAATGGAGCAGGTTAACCATCGTCTGGATGAGTTAACCACACTCAAGACCACTCTCCCAGTCTAGCCTCATATGAACCCAAACAACAATTGGAGGCATTCAGATCAGGTGGACACCACCACAAGTACGATCTCTTTTCCTAAATTTTTATCTAACATCATTCGTCTCAGGAGAGATAGATTATCATGAGCACCTGATCGAGAGAAGGAAAGGACATATGATGAGGAGCAAGAGCGAATCCATGATGAGCATGATACACATCTTGATGCTGAGGAGGAGGACCACCATGATGATGAGGACCAGCATGATGTCCATCACAATGATATTCAGGGGAGTGATGCAGAGATAGTTGACATGGACATAAGTGAGTCTGATGATGATACCATGCCACACCTTGAAGATACCCCCGATGCAGATTTTTCTTCCCTCGTTAGAGAGTTTTGTATGTACTTCTGAGGCTCTCGATTTACATGATGATTCCATTTTATATGTGAATAAAAAGAATTTTTTTGTTCCTGAGATTTTTCCTTTCCATTCATGCTTTGTATGGAAAAGGAAAGAAAAACTCCAAAAAGAATTTTGTTACCTCAGAAACTGATCGTTTATTGAAAGATCACATTTTTTAAAGATTCTATTTCGTGATGTCTTGGATCACTTTACTACGCTCAAGAATCAGTTGAGGAACAAATGCACAACACGTAGGAAAAGGAAATTATGAGTTAAGAAACATATATTCACAAAGGCCACTTCATTTGCGATTCAGAACAAGGTACCCAAGAAGAAGAGAGATTTAATGCATTGCATATGATGCATTCCATCATACTCTCTTAGATAATGGTTCCTCAATTAGTTTGATTCCATCTTCTTTGCTTGATAAGCTCAGTTTAGGTCCTCTTTACAAGCGATACTTCAATTTGTAGATTGATTTGTAAAGAGACCTAGGGGGATGTTAAGGAACGTTATCGTGACCGTTCAGGGCTTGCAGTTTCCAGTGGACTTTATTGTCCTAGATATGACATGCCCTACGTAGGTACACCTTCTCCAATCATTCTCAAGAGACCCTTCTTGCAGATAGCAAGAGCACTCTTTGATTATGATGTTGGGAGAGTGTCATTCCACACAGATAGTGGAGAGATACACATTGATATGGTGAGAGGATGTAGTAGTCTCAGATCAGTATTGTCATTTACTTCAGAGGACACCAATCTCGCAGAGGATTTCCAGCACATAGATGAGACACAGTCTCTTGATCTTGAGAGCGTTTATTTTGATACCCACGATATCCTACACAAGGATGTGGTAGATCATAGGGTACCTAGTTCTTCATATGACTGTTCAAATACAGATACAAAGCTCACATCAGATTCAGATGAACATTCACTTGCAGTAGACATCTTAGTTTCGCAGATTGAGAGTACACATATTCTAGCACGAGAGTCAGCCGATTATATTTCATAAATCATACAGTCTATTCAGCATAGAGAGTCAGATGGTGTGATGGATACCCATATAGACACCTTCTGTAGCCCGATTCTAGAGACGCATATTTCAGTAGAGAGACATATGCCACACACAACATTCATTCATAGAGGCAACTCTACTTGTTCAGCGTGGGATCACTACATGCGAGTACAACAGAAAATTCAGTACGACTCAGGTTGAGGTGATCGACTTTGTACTGGATGCATGACTACTCTTCCACTTCATTTCATCATGTACAGAGACTTATCAACCTTTCAGGTTTCTAAAGTACACCACCACTTGTACATTCTTCGTAGTCCATAATTGACCCCATATTTTTTCTCGTCTTATATGCTTAGGATGCCATATCCTAAATCTAGGGGGGACCGAATGCTTGTTCATTTGTGTTTTCGATTTTGTTCTTTTTCCTTTTCTTGTGTTTTCCTCTCTTTTACACTAATCACTAATCCTAAACTTTTGGTCACATTCTTTTCTATTCTTATGATGCCTTATCCAACGTATAGAGGGGACCGAGTGATTTCATTTTCCTTTCGTTCTTTTGTTCATTCGTGTGTATATTATTTTTCCTCAGTCACCTCATTTTTGTCTTCCACTATACTTATGATGACCTGATCGTAAGTATAGGGGGGTTGACTGACTTCTATTCTTTCTACTCCTTAAACCTACTTTTACTTAGCACGAGTTATGTCCCCCTTTTTCTCTTCTGACGCTATGAGGACATAGCACAAGATAAGTATAGGGGGTACGTTTATATTGTATATATAATTGTGTCCATAACTCAAACTTTTATGTATTTTCTATATCTATAAAATCCAAAAAAGTGGGTAAGGGTTATTTTAAAATCCATTTATTTATTTATTATTTGTAAAATCCTTGTAAATAAGTAAAATATGTTTAAAATCTTTGTTTAAAATTCTTAATTTAAAATATGTATTTAATATGCATAATACTTATTGAAAATCATATTTATTAAAATATGTGTAAAAATTATTTAATTTTTGTAAAATTATTTGTATATAAAATTTGTAAAATTCATTATTTATTTAATCCAAATAAAATATGGGTAACTTATCTTGTAAAATTCTTGTACATATACTTGTTTATAAAAATTGAAAAATCCATAAAAATGTAAAGTACTAAAGTGCATAAGAATTACAAAATCTTTAAAATCCATAACAAATGAGTACATTTCAGAAAATATACTTACAAAATATGGTTGCATTTGCATTAGATTCTTTCAGAATAAGTTTGATTTCTAGAATTAATGATTGAGAATAGTCTAAAAGATGGGCCTTGATTATGGCCTTCAACTTTCATTGTAAGGATCCTTGTTATGAACTAGAATTTAGATTCTTTAGGTCTTTGACGTAAATCTTTGGGTTCCATGAGATCATGTTTAAGAAGTCAACTTAAACTTGCCTAAGTAGGACACTTGATGTCATTCGTTTAACACCACATCACTGAACCAATTTTGGACACATGCACTTTCCACTTAGCTCGACTTGCATGGGGTTGTGAAGGGTAGTTCATTTTAGTGGTGCATTTTCATCCTTGTCTAGTGGCACAGACGTCTAAATACGGGAGTTGTGGGGGTGAAATAATGCTTCAGATGATGGAAGGATCTGCTGGCACAATTTTTCTAATACCTCAAAAAATGGACGGAATGAAAAGATGTTATATCCATCGAGGCACAAAAAGGTTGATGCAGTGCAAGCGATAGTACAAAGCCAATGCAAAAATAAGCCACTAAATACCAAATATGACCACAATGATATGAGCTTCCAAAGAGCCTACACATCTTAGTAGAGACTTAACTACATTGGTCGGGCATCACAAGGAGATGTGACCTACATTGGTTGGGCTTCACAATGAGATGTGACTTCACTCTCGTACTCCAGTTCTCTTCTCATTCTTCTACATTCTCTCTCTACTCGACTGTGGACACAATACAACCTGAACTTGGAGGGGAATACCTCCTCTTGAGGAAAGAGTAGCTAGATGAGGAACCAATGGGAGTGTATTATTGGGATGGGCAGTTTCTTCGCTTCTTCAAGCAGGAAGAGCTAACACAATTGACACATAATACAAATTGAATTCAAGGATTGATAGAGTTAGCGATATGGATGAGTGGATCTGAGTTGGCTGTTGAGGTGAACCTAAATACGGATTTGTGGAATTTGAGGATTGTTGAGATTAAAATCCTCATCATTGTTAAGGCTCCGACAAAATGCTTGTTTTAGGCCCAACCAAGCTCTGTCATTTGTTTGTTCTCCTGAATTGTTTTAGGAAAACAAATCCATCTAACTTTCTTTCTTTTTCCCTTATTTTTCAAATATATATTTGTTAAGGGACTAGCAAAGTTTATGTATAGTGGGTTAATAAATCCATGATTTATTAACATTCTTTCTATTTTTTGTCTTAAAACCCTTAACAAATGCATGTAAATATCCATTAATTTCCTTATTTTATAAAAACTATATTCATGAATGAAAATGCACTTTTATACATCAGAAAACATGTAATTAAATAAAAGAATAAAAATAAAGAAAATAAAAATACAACAGATTGTAAATATGTATATATGTACAACATGACTTATAAATATAAAGATAGCTGAAAGGTATATTTATATAACCTAACCCTCGAGACCAAGTCAATATAGACTGGTTGACAAACAAATGAGTAGGGGGAGATAATGAAAGAAAATCATAAAAAGAATTAATTATACACTCGACACATTAGTCATTATTTATCCAATATTTATCAAAACTTTAGATATTTTTAATTAATTAATTTACTCATATTTTTCACCAAACTCTTTCCCTTTTATTTTAAAAAATGTATAGCAAAATACAAATATAAGTTAAAAATATTATCTTGTATATATACCAACAAATACAACTTTCAAATGGCTAATTTCTCAACTTCAGAACATTATAATATTCTCATACGAACTCCAATTTCACTCTTCTCACCTTTAAAGTTCATAAAATAATATTCTCTAATTAATAAAGGTGATTTCACTAAAACCGTAGTATATTTGCAAAAGGTCTATTTTGGGTCCTAATGACAATTGGGTTTCTGGATTACTTATTTCGTTTAAAACACATTATGTACAATTTTAACAATTTTATAATTTTAAATTATTTTTCTTGATTTTTTATTTTAACCATGATTTTTCAGAAAATTTTTACACTATTTATATTTTAAATAAATAAAATACCCTAATTTATGTATGAATTTGACATGTAGAGTATATACATGTTCTTATTAATATACTTAAATCAATTTATTAAAATATGGAAAAATTCACATACATCCTATTTATAATTCTATTAATTAACAAATATAAAATAAATATGTTATGTGTTAATTTATAAAAATAAAAATCAAAACCTTATTTAATAAGTATATTATATATGGATTTATTAATATTATATTTAAATTTCATAAAATAGTTATTATTTATAAAAATAAATTATACCATAATTTAAGTAATTTGATTATTTATATTTTTCTTTTTTAAACCTATTTAAAATAAAGATATTTAATATTTAATACCTAATTATTAATATAAATACATTATATGGCCAACCAGGTGCTGACATGTGTCAGCGCCTGGTTTATCTTCCTCCAAAATTATTGTTAGTATTTTGTTTTAATGAGCTAACTTCTCCTAATTTCTTTGTTGTTACCTTTCACCTAAAATTCCATCTAAACCATTGATTCCCAAGACCTAACTACCATCTAACACGCCATCCCTTGGACCACTACCCAACTTCGTTCGATTCACCTATAAATTAATCCAAAGATCAACGATCAACTAACTACTCCCATTCCAGTTTGAACTGACTAAAAACCCAACTTCAAGACCTTGCTTCACCGTCCTTGGTGGTGACAACACCTAGGTAGTTGCTTCGCATGAAAGAGGGATGTCGGGAGGAGAGTTTCAAAGCTTCTTCTAGCCCTGCATCGCGCCACCATGTATGTGGAGCTCCAACAAAGACCGACCATCGAGCTACAATAGAGGGTCAGACACCCTCATTCCCACATCAAATACCTCCATTTCCATCTTTCTTTCTCGATATTCATGCATTAATTAGGAACCTTAATCGCCCAATTACCACAATAGAATCATCTTATTTAATCTCCACCAAATTTCTCATTCAGATCTAATTTGACTCGCATTCAAGAAAACTTCATCTCCTGGAAACCCTTGAAAGAACTACAAACGTTTTATTCTTCTTACATTCTTGGGTAGATTCAATTGTAAATCAAATATAAATCTTCAATTGCAGGTTGTTCGTGATCTTTGGAGTATTCATTCTTTATCTGGAGCATCAGATTTTTGCTGTCGATCCAATCGAGCAGCTGGGCATATTAAGGAGCTATTGGAACCCTAGCCAATCGTCGATTTGCTCTACCACCTTCATCCTACAGCAAGGGATCTTGAAGGGGGAGGCGCCCCCTTCTGGCCTTGCCCCCGACTCCTCCTGGCCCTGTAGCAAGTCCCAACATAACTGGATACTCACCGGAGATCAAAGACGATGCCGCCCACTCTAGAATTTGGGAAGATCTCCCCAAGAATAGTGGAAGCATTGGCTTGCGATGCATGTCCAGAGCTGATGGTCTAGATCTCGCCCGCATCATTTAATCACGATCGAAGTTTTGCAGCTAAGACTAGCGGAGTTTCCAGAATTTACGTGTACTCTAGAAGTTCTGCTTTATTGCATATAGGTTCTCACGTAGGGACCTATTTGCAAAAATGTAGAGTTTTCTTGCAAATAGATCCTTAAACATGGACCTATTTGAAAGAAAACGCCTTATCATTTTGTGTTGCATTTTTTACACATTATTTCTAGACTTTAGATTACATTGTGGATATTGGACGTATTATCATCATCGTATTATTTTTCTACATTTTATTTTTGTTCAATTTTTGTTGTTTCTTTAGAGTTTTATTGATTCATTTTATTTTGATTTTTTCTTCATGTTTTCGAGCTCGTTGCTCGAGGTTTCTTCTCTACTATATCATATCACCTCCATATCCTTTTCTCTGCCTATTATTTTATAGAAAAATTGTTTTGAATAATATAACTTCGAAAATAAAATAAAAATTGGAAAAATAAAATCAAATAAAAATTTCAAAAACTATAACCAATAAAAAGAGTTATCTCTCTTTCTTCGAGAAGAAATTAAAAATAAAAAAATATTCTCTTTCTCAACAATCTGAGTATTGCTATTTTTCTTCCTTGAGTTTGACTTAGGGACACTTACCTGGTTAATAATTAGTATATATAAAAATAGGAGAGACAATCACTTTTATTCATTTCTCTTTCTCTCTCTCGCTCATATTTTTATTGAATTTTGTTTGATCAACTAGGGTCTCTCTTTGTGGTTCTCTACACTTACACATTTCACTTTTAACCGTAAGTCGGTGATGAATCCCTGATTCTCACCCTCTAATCTTTTATTTTAGCTACTTATTTTGCAAAACAACATGTAAATACCTCTAAATACAATAAAATTGCATTATGCATGCATGTGTTAGTATTGCATAATTAGCATATATTTGTGCAAAAATAAAAGAATAAAGGAAAAGAAAAAGGGAGGAGGTATTTAGAATAAATATAGAGTGACCCAAAGCCAAAGAGAAGATCAAGCCTTGACCCGATCCCCAAATAAAATAAGTACAGAGAGATAGGGCCTACTTTGTATTGTACATATTACCTATGTATATAAATAATTGTTTTTGACACAGTAAAATTAGATCATTCTTTTTACCTCCTTGAATATATTTATAATAATAATATAAAACAATAAAAATTATAAAAATAAATAAAATCTCTCTTTCATTATTCAAAGTACTTGTATATATATAATAATCACCATTTATTTTATACTTGTAAATAATTTGTAAAAATAAAATAAAATTTATTTTATACCCCTAAAATATGTTATAAATAAATAAAATATAAAATTGGGGTATTTGGGTTAAAATAACAAAATACAAATATTTGTACATAATACATAGGTATAGCATACATATTTATATAACACTATATATTGTATATACACTAATTTATTTTTCATAAAAATAATTAGAAATCATAGAAAAATTCCTTGAAAATAATAAACATTTTTCATTTTATTTATTTTTCATTTAAATTCATTTATTATTTTTAATTTAATTATGTTTCTTTTTCCCTTCTATTTCTGTCTTGTAGTGTATTTCGTCTTCATTCTAGGTGGACCTGATTGGGCCACCTCGGATTGTTGACTTTGGTCAACTGGTCCCCCAGGTGGCCTTCCTCGTCGGATCGGGTTTCGCACAAACTTTGCCATTTTCCCCAGACCCGATCCGATACCCTTTCACCCAAATTTTTGCTCCAAGTATAGAGGTTGGATCCCTAATCTTCGCCCAGCACTCTTCTCTTCGATCCAAGCCTTGGTTCGTGGGCCATGCCTCCTCCATGTCGGACCCCCAAGCTTATATATCTTGCGCCACCCCCCTCCTTTTCCTCCACCTTTTGGTTGTGCCACCACCTCCTGTCTACCGGCCTACCTTTGACAGAGTAACAGCGAGTGAGAGGGAGGGCGTTAGAACCTTTTCGTGTGTGTGTGCCCTAGGTCCGATGAGGGTGAAACTCAACTCTACCGCGAGGAGCCAAGCCTCTGGCTGCACCGGCCATCAAGGCCAAGACCGTCGTGGACGTTCGTCTGCAACCCTAGGCGTCTTCTTCCACCTTCAGGTATCTTCTTCACCTTCCATCTTTGTTCAAATCCGTCACACATCAGAGAAACAGAGCATCTCCGACGTACTCATTTCATATCATATTTCCCTATTCTATCACGTATCTTCACCCCGCTCCGACTACCTTCCGCTTATATGTTACTCCCTGCATCCTTCCATCGACTCCAATCATCGGATTGGAGTCGCTTAGCAGGTCCGATCCTCTGCTTCACACGTGACATGTCTCATTCACTGACCCCTGCTTGGTTTGCTATACTTTCGGTGTCCTAACCCTCGCCGGAGTACTCCCCTCCGAGCATACATCGTTTCCTGCAGGGTTGGAACATATTTGGACCTCATCTGGAGGTCGAAGGTATCACAGAAAAGCTCCAGGTCCACCATTCACCCCCAGGGCCCCTCGCTTGGTCCTGGCCCTTCTGAGCCTCCCAGACATTGTGAAGCATCAACGCCGTCATCTTCCATCTTCCAGCAGCTCGTAAGGATGTCGGAGACGTGCGCAATCGACGGTGGAAACTCACCGAAGGCGAGTTCTTCCCCGATCTTCCAGACAACCTTCTCACCGTCCGATCGAAGGCTCCCCCAGTTCTAATCTCTATTGTCCATCTATGGGAGAGCCTCAGTCATTCGATCCATCTGAAAATCCCATCTGGGCCCTTCATCGCCAAAGTGTCAACCATGAAGCACAACCATCGGATCGTAAGTGGAACAACCTCGGCCATTGAATCGTGCCCAATAAGGGGTAACTTGTCCTTAGGCCCCTCTTTTGCGTTTTTATTTTCTAGTCCTATAATATTTGTGGTAGTTTAAAATAGTTTGGTTATTTTGCATTTGGACCCTTTCTATTTCCAGTATTTGCATTTAGTCATGTTTATATGAGCTCGCGTGCTGTCTCACGTGTTATATTAGTGTATTTGCAAGTTTCATCATGAACTTCATGAATGTTATGCTTTGAGTAGAACTTTTTGATATTTGCATTTATACCCCTATGTGTGGTTTTATTAGCATGTGTGATTATTAATTAGATATTTTGCACTATTAGCCCTACGTTTCTTGCATGTGTTAATATTTGGCCTATGAACTTTACAGTAATTGCAATTAGGTCTATGTGCATTGTGTGTCTTATTTTTAATTAAATAATTATCAAATTAAGTCCAAAAATTATGAAAATAATATTGTAAGCTCTTGCTAACAAGTATTATTTATAGTAATTTTTGTGATTGATTTTGTTGAATAGTATTTTTCTAAAAATAAAAAACCATCAAAAACGGTTCTGTCTATTTTTCAAAATACATAAACATTATAAAAATGTTTTGGAAAATCTAAAAAAAAATAGTGTTTGCTCGTTTTTGTGTGTTTTACTTACAGTACCATTTTTGTTTTAAAAATCATTATAAAAGCTCTAAAAATCTCAAAACCCTCAAAAAAATATAAAAATCATTAAAAGTTCTAAAAAATCAAAAAAATAGGATTTCACTTTCTGTTGTTAGATATTTTTATTTACTTTCTCATAAAAATCACAGCCACGACATTAGGGCACTTTTAGTATTTTAAATTTTCCTTTTAGTCCATGTTGTACACTATTTTCCCTTCTTGCCTTGTTTTATTTTTATAAAATCATGTAAAAATTAGAAATCTCCCACAAAATCAGCTTCTCACGTCGCGCGTCGGCTTTTCGACTTCTCCCCCTGTTTTTGGACATAAAATAATCAGGAGATCAAAAAGTTCATTAGGCGTTGTTTTCAATTGAAAAATACTTAAAAAAAGTGAAAATCATAAATTGGGACTGTTTAAGCAAACTTGACCTTAAAACCCACCTCACATAAAAACTTTTGTCTTAGGGAGAGTCATCCCCTCCTTGCCTGGTTTGCTTGAGCGAGAGAGTTACTCGCACACTAGGCTAGAGCCACACCTGAACTCTTGTTAGACTACTGGTCCTAGGGTTAGTCGTTCTCTAGTGAGGATCTCTCGGGTCTCCAGTGAAGCAGGATGCGATATCCTTAACAGATTGAATTGATCGGGTAGTCGGTAAATGGTCCGCAGTTCATATTGGTTGAGAAAGATCTAGCTTTGAGATTGAGCCAGTCTCTTGGGAGCATCGGGTTCCTACCAGCTCGCTTAATCGCTCTACAAGATTGATTTATCACCGAAAATAAAATTGACAAGATAATCGACCAATCCTTTACGGTCATTAGCTTGTGTTGAGTAGGTTATGAATCCCCATTTCATCACCTTTATTCTATCATTTTGGCCTTAAAAACCCCAACAAATACATGTAAACAACATTAATTTGCTTATAATAGAATTCATTGTTTATTGTATTTATTGTACATAAAATAAGGTTTTTTATGCCAAAATTATAGAATAAAGAGAAGAAAAGAAAAAGGAATAAAATATGGCAAATATTTTATAACCCTAACCTTGAGACCAAGTCCAGAATGGAGTTGGTCGACAAGGAATAAAGTAGGGGAGATAAGGGCCAGAAATATTATAAATACCTCATTTATTATGCATTAATTATGCATTTTTTACTCCAATTTTATTCCTTATTATTTATTGATCAAATAAACTTTATACATCAAAGCTGTAGATAATAATGTAAATAAAAATACAAAATTGAGTTTGTACAATGATAATATACAGTGTTCATTTCATACCCAGAATAAAAAGCCAAAAACCAACCTTCACACACCCATATCTTTCAAATAAAAACTCAAAATATAACAAAATCACCTCTAATTGTATAAGACTTTTCAAGAGCTACTTAATGGTGGTGGTTTTATAAATTTTAGAGTTACTGTGTAAAAGTTAGATTTTGGGCCCCTATTGTACCTAATACCGATTAAAATATTCAATTTATTCATTATTTGTTATTTTTGAAAATTCATATTTTTATAATTTTGTCAATATTATTTATAATACATGTACATATTAAAATTAGAATAAAATCAAAAAGAAAATAAGAAAATAAAATAAGGTTATGTAAAATACATAGACAAAAGACATGTGCTTATATAAGTCTATAAATAAAAGGGAAACACGTTCTTTAATTCTTTAATATTTTACTAAATTTGTATATATTATATAGATTCTATTAAAAATACAAAACTAAAATAAAACTCACTAAAATACCTTAAAATAAATAGTATACATAAAACATAGGTAAATTACCTATAACTATACCTACATAATATACTTACCCATTTATTTAAGTATACAAATAATATCATAAAAATCAAATAAAAATATATTTATACTTACCAAAAAATTTATAAATATATAAAATAATAGCATAAAATAAAAAATAAAGTATACAAAACAAAAATAAAAATGTACAAAATACAGGTATGTATACCTATAAATAAGCCATTAAAAATAAACTTGTCATAAAATATATAAAAAATAAATAAAAATCATAATAAAATGCTACATAAAATAATAAATTTTTTTATTTTATACTTGAAAAATAATAAAATCATTTTCTATTTTTAATTAATTATTCTTTAATAAACTAGGTTGTTTTGTCGCCTAGCGGCCTAGGTGGCCCAATCAGGGCACGTCAAGAGTTGACCCAAGTCAACTCCTTTGCCCCCAGTCATTTGGCGTGACAGACGTCCATCAAGTCGTCTTCTCCAAATTTCCTCTTCCTCACCGTTGACGATCTCTCTTCAATTCCTTTATGAAAAACTGTTGTCTGTCATCCCTCAATCATGCCAGCTAATCGAATCATCCGGAAACCCCATCGATTATTTGATTTACCCCGGTCAATAAGGGTGCACTGCCATGTTTATAAATAAGAGCCCCGACCTTCCTCCACAAATTTGGTCAACTTAGCCCTTCTTCTACCCTAGTCTTTGGTCCAGATAGGTTCCTTGTGATAGGAGGAAGCCCCTGGAGGCTCGCATCGGTCGAAGGAGGCGGGGCTGCACCCATGGTGGTGCTCTGGCGTAGCCCTGCTCCCTGTTGTTCCACCAAGTATAAGAGCTATTTTCTTGCTTGTGTAGTTAGGTTTTCATTCCAGTAGTTTGTTTCTGTACGTAGTTTAGTGATTAACGTAGTGATTAGCTTAGGCTTAGTGAAATCGAAGTTCGCCGGAGCTCCACTCCGGCGACGATTTCTTTGCGACCCAACGGTGCTCGACCCCCATTTCACCTTCATCTTGTCCCCTCTCGCATTCTTCAATTCCTTCTCACCTAAGATCAACCAAAACCCTCCAGGTTCTGCGAATCGAGGTTCTCCTCCTCCCTTCGCCAGAACCTCACCGCCCATCTCATTTTTTTCAAGCAACAGCTTCAACCCCCAGTCGAGTTCGAAGCCCTCGAGCCGCCACTCCTTTATGTGCAGGTTTGGAGATCAATGAATCCCACCATGGCTCAATTGAACCTGGAACGAGGTTCCTAAAGGTCCCCTTCTTCTCCGAGCTCGCCTGACTTCTTGGGACCTCCAGGAGCCCAGCTGAAGGTACCCTCATACCGGGAAGCTACCAGGAATGTGAAGAAACCCACGGTGACGTGGGAGGAGGCCAGAGGAGCTCGTAGTGCCCGATCGAAGCTCGCCAATGGCGAGCCCTTTCCCTGTTCTTCGATCCTATCTCCCAGTTATTCGATCAAGGAGGAGAACCCAGTTCTGATCCCAACCGTTCGATGAATCCATGCTCTGACCGTTGGATCCTGCCCATGGATCTAATCATATCCGCTCATCGGCAAAGCATCATCAGCTATTGGATGGACGCCACGTGGCAAGTGAAGCACATTCAGTCGTCCGCCAACGCGCACGTTTAGGGGTAAATTGGACCTGTACCACTCTTATTTTTGTATTTATTATTTAGTTCTGTAAATTAAATATAGGGTTAAAAATAAGTGGAAAATTCATAAAAAACCCCTAAGTTTCCTGTAATTACAAAAAGGTCCTTTCCACGTCACCACACATGCTGTCCCAAGTGAGGTGTGAAAATTGCAGAGACACCCCTGTGTGTATTTAGGAAAAGTCCAATAAAATGCAATGCACCTGTTATATTTTTGTGAAATTTGCAAACAGACCCTTGGATTTTCATTATTTACATTTTGGTCCGTGGTGTATGAACCATGTTCTGATCCATGTGGTGGGTAATTTGCACATTAACCATGACGGTTTTTGAAATTAGAGTTTAACCCTGAAATGTTAAAAACACGTGTAAACCTTTTAGATAAAATTGCACAGACCTCTCTGGATTTTTTTAATTTGCAAAAAATGCCCCTGCCAGGACATGTATTTTTGTAGTCTTTATGTATTTATTAAAAGGGACATTTACACCCATAACCCTGAATAGTTTCGTAATTACCCCAGGAACCTTCTATAATTACGAATTACATTCAGGACCTTCAATAGAGCTTAACCCTTCCACACAGAATCTCGTGTTAACTTCCATCAAATTTCCAGTTAACTATAACAGAATCCGTCAAATATTTAACATTTTATACCCTTGACTTTTCTATTATTTACAAATGAAACCTTCCCTCCTCCTGCCAACCCCAACCTGCCCCTTCACTGACGACCTCCTCCTCTACTTGATTTAACAGATTCAGCTTGATTTTTAAAACCTTGGTATGGTTCATGTGGATGAGATAAGACCGGTCGTCCTCATACCTTCACTACCTTCGGACCAATGCTTCTCGAGTAATGACAACACTCTTCTCCTTTTCTGTGAATCTCAAAGCCAACGTCACTTCTCCGTCTCCAGGAGCTTCTCCATCTGAAGACAAAACCATCTCCCCTCTCCCACACCCACTGTCACCATCTCCACTTCAAACTGGATGAATAAAGGGAGACTCATCTGCTCCCACGGGACTTCCGCGCGGACCAAGACCCACGAACACAAATGTAGGTCCCCGCCTCGGAATCTAACGACCTTCAGGGATGAAAAGAACCGAGACGAGGGTCGTCCGGTCTGCTTGGGATGCGGTGTGTTCATGCAAGACAAAGACACTGACCTCACTAGGCACCAAACAATGCAACCTATACCAAAGCTCGCCCAATCACGATTCCATGTTGCCGATTCCAGCAATAAGGGCACACCCATTCATGGGTGCCCGCAAAGACACAATCTTAGTGCCATCCGAGCTCGTTTGATGCTTCTCAAGAATGGGGGGATGGGATCGGAGGAGGGAGGAGAGGAGATGGGGAGGAGAACTGTTGTTGTGGGGATGAGGATGGATCCGGATAGTAGAGACCTCCTCACATGAGCTCTCATTAAGGTCGCACAGCAAAAAGATTAAGTCTTCCCTCTTCACGTTCTCCCCAGCACCTCCTGTTAATTTTGTTTTAGACGTTTATCGCATCCCAACTGCTCGTTGTTTGGCTCAAGACATGAACTTTGGAACCGCAGATCGATCGAATGCTTCCAATGTTGTTCTAGTGAATGCCTTCCACTCAGAGCTGACTGTTTATGAAGGGCTCTACAGCTTAAAGCAAGTCTCTTTTGTTGTTGTCTTTTACTGGATTTCCACGAGAAAGCTGAGATCTTCAATGAGTTTGAAATAGAATCTTGTTTTTATTTGCAGATGATTTGCAGCTAAAAACCTACAGGGGTGTTGTCGTTACACAAGGCGTTGGTGCAGGAAACCAGTGGTCATGGTGCCACCAGGATTGTTCTTGGGGTCACCAAGAATAGCTACGGCATAGGCTAAGTGGATTTTTTGTAAGAAATTTGGATTTACCCATATCTGGATGTCGGTTGTTTTGCAAATGATTTCGACTTATAAATATTGCGGGTTTGTGGTGCAGGTCTTGGCCTACATCTATCGAGAAGTACTGCACCAAGAAACTTTCACTAGAGACGGGGGAGGTTTGGTGGGGCAGGAGGATGCACTGGAGGAGGGCGGCTCAGGGGGATGCTTGAGGAGGAAAGGGAGGAGGAGGTTCGAAGGAGGAGGGGTGTTAGAGGAGGAGGTCCAGAGGGGGAGGGGTGTGCTGGAAGAGGAAGGAGAGGAGGGATATTTTTGAAATTTTTAGTTAACTTCAGCCGTTAGATCATGTAATGGTTAGATTAACTCATTTGTATGGTTGAGTTAATGAATCAAACTAACGGAAGGTTATAGATGTAAAACAGAGGACTTATTTAGGGTCACGGGTGTAATTCGTGATTATGGAGGGTTTTTGGGGTATTTATGAAACTACCGAGGGTTATGGTGTAAATATCCCATATAAAAAATACCTACCTAGCTCCTACAAATACGAAAAAATGGGGATAAATGATGCATGCTATGTATTTTCACATGCATATTTTTAATGAGCATTTTTTGCATTTTATCTAATTTTAAAAACTAAAACGGAGCCTAATTAGTCCTTGTCTAATTTATAAAATACCAAAAAATATGAAAACTTAACGAAAATTCCAAAAAATTACATATGATATATTTTTATATTTATTGAGTCCATAAAAAAACCTAAAAATAGGAAAAAGAAAATTTTAAAAATAAGAAAAATGCAAAATCCAATAAAACATGTAAAAAATTCAATAAAATACTAAAAATATGTTTTTATGTTTTATAATTACCTATATATTATTATATATGAATTAAAATTATTTTGGGTAATTTTAAGACTTAATTATTATTTTTGAAACCCAAGTTAGGTTTGGATTATGTATTAATCCCATTATTGTAATATTTTTGACTTTAAAAATACCAAAAAAACTAGTAAAAATATAGAAAAATCATAAAAATATTATAAAAATATAAAAATCACAAAAATATTTTATTCCTTGAATTTTGTTTATTTCTACCAATTTCTACCTCTCTCATCTCTCTTGTATATGTATATATCCTATATAGTTTTATATCCTTATTTAAAAAGAAAATATAAAAATATAAAATATAAAAAAAGAAAAGAAAAAATCAAAATAATTCAAAATCAAATAAAAAATATAAAATCAAATCAAATAAAAAATATAAAAGTAAAAAAACCCACGAAAAGCATTATTTGCACAAATGTCCCGGTTGTGCATAGATAACCATAGGCTACCTATTTTGCTCTCTATGGTTTGACCTATACATGCTTATACACTGTGCATTTTATGGTAGAGAAAATGAATATTAATTCCATATTTTTTGGGTTTAATTATTTTATTCAATATTATGGGTTAATTGTTGATTAATAGAGAGATTTTTGAGTGGTCATTTCAGAGACTGGATATTTATCTAGACCCTCGAGAATTTCCCTGTTATCAGTAGGTGAATTGGGGGTCTTGACTTCTGATCTTGTTTGCTTGCCAGATCTCATCCGCACTCATTCCGGCATCACGATGATGGGCCGGAGATCCCTTAGACTACATTTGGTAGACCTGCTCTCGAGCACTCCGACTCATTCTTCTAGGGAGGTTCCGTAGAGCCTAGACCCGCTCTCTAAACCAGAGTTTGACTCCGCCCTGTTCCCCCTCGACCACCCTTCTTCCACCAGTCCTGAGGTGTCCAAGCAGAGGCCAGCGTAGATATTTGTTCATTTGACGGCACCTGAGTTCGGGTCTTTTGCCTTTGTAGAGACCCGTGAGATGGCTAGCAGTGAGGAGCCCACTGACGGATAGCCCCAAGGTTCAACATATGTCCTAGATTAGGGCACCATCAACAACACACTATTAGCATCCCTGGAGACGATGTAGAGACATATTAGAGATCAGGGAGCCTTTATGGCAGAGGTACGTAGAGAGTTAGCACATATGTGAGCCGAAAGAGGAGAGCAGCTGCAGTGACCAGCCGGTGGAGAGATACCCTAGGCTGGAGGAGGAGTAGGAGGACACCCATAGGATCAACTAGAGCCATCCAGACAGCCACGACTGATGAGGCAGTTTCACAACCATGGTGCAACCCTCACCCATCATTGGATCTAGCTTCCTGAGATTCTTGGTGACTTCAAGCTCGGTCCCCAGATGATTCAGCTCTTGCCAAAGTTCCATGGGCTAGCCACTGAGGAGTTGCATCTGCATTTACAGGAGTTTGAGATGATCTGCAGCACGGTCCACGATGGGTTCGTGGACGAGGATGCTATCAAGATGATAGCATTTCCATTCTCCCTCATCGACAGAGTTACCTACTGGCTGAAGCACTTAGGGAGATATGGTACCACTTGGGAGCAGCTCCGAACCGAGTACTTGAACAAGTACTATCCACTCGGTTGGACCACTGCAGCGAGGGATCTTATCAACAACTTCACAATGATCCCCAACAAGCAGTTCCATGAGGCGTGGGATCGATTTCATGAGATCATCGACCGGTGTCCACACCATGATGAAGGATACGAGAAAAATCCTAAAGCGCATCACGGAAGCATGATGATCGCATCGAATGCGATCGGGAGCGACTAGTCTCACTAGTCGCTCGATACAGCGGAAATTAAAATTTTCTATGTGACGAAACCACATGATCCAAAAACACTTCTCGGATCATTTCGTCTAAACCACAAACAAGTAATAGGATTACATCTTGAAGCGTGGTTGCGATCGAGTCTCTAAACAAAGAGACCTCCTGTCTCAAGTCTGATCCGACGGAGGAGACGCTTGCGAGCGCGTGGATGAGACGCATGCTTCTCGCAATCCATGTTGATGATCCAAGCCACGTATCTCCTAATATCAACAAACGAGATATGATGTCTTCTTCACGAGCAAGGCACGCTGAAGTAGACGAAGATCCACGAGCAAACGATCGGGCAGCATAACGACAACGCTGCAGCGATGGAGGATCTCTCTAGGTCATCCATGGTGGACGGCCACATGAGAGATAGAGAGAATGGGCATGTAGAGAGAAAGAGAGAGAGAGCATTCATTTATGTCGAGTGTGTAGAAGAGCAAGGGGTGCCTCTTCTTATATAGGGTTTTGGGAGTCCATGGATTCCAATCCAGGGACAACACACAATCAACGGATGAGATTGATTGTGTCCCTTTCAACGGCTTAGATTGTTGTTAGTAAAACACAACAACAAGTGATTTAATTCAAATTAATTATCATTGATAAATCAATATAATTAATCTCAAATTAAATCACTTTTGACTAGAGATAGGATAATGAGAAGACCATGGTCCTTTCCTAAAAGGGGGGGGGACGGCTACTCTACTCCTCTAGAGGAGTTGTAGCCGTCCTTTCTTATTAGAGGGGACTTGGTAGATCTCATTGATATATCATGAGATTTCATTATCTCATGATATCTCCTACAACTCTTGTTGAAATAATTTTCACAAAATATAATTACAAATTATCTTTTGGAAAATGTCAATCAAGCCATTGAAAAAATGTGAATCTCATTCACAACCCAAAATTAAATGTAATTATATTTTTCAATTAATCATTCAATGTGAATCACATTCACATTAACAATTAATCAACAAATATAAAACACAATATGACTCTCTCTTATATATTATAAATCACATTTATAATATATATGATTAATATGGATAGTGCTATCTACATTATTCATATCCATGATAATTAAATCACATTTAATCATCTTGGATCTCCTTTTTCTCATGTGCCCAAATAACATGAATCATATTCACATTATTCACATGTTAATAATTAAATCACATTTAATTATCTTAGATAGCTCTCCTTATAATATGAATCAAATTCATATTATCCATGATAAATAAATCACATTTACTTATCAATTTTCTCTATGCTTGGATAATCAACAATGAAATTATCCATGAACTCTTTCAAGGATAATGCGATTTCTCCGCGGATACTTGGTGATAAGGACAGGGAGATTGTATTGTTCCACGTATAGTGACGTGGATATTGAGATCACATCTCAAATCCAGATCTCGGGCCTCCCATAGATGCTTGATTAAATCAAGACCGCAAATCTAATCTTCTCATTGCATCTGTATCACATTCAGATCAATGTCCAACATTTGGACCAAGATCAGATTACTTTTCTACTAAGAGGAGTCACTAAAATCCAGATCCGTTTCATCACTCCTAGGAATGGAAGCGTAATGGTTATACAATCGTTTATGATTACATCACCCTCAGTTATTCCCAACACCTGTACATCATGCATATTGTAAAACTTAGAATAAACCCGGAGTATTAGATCAACTTTACACTGTCTACTTCAGGGTTTTATCAGTAAGTTTCTCATTTGATCATTGGGAGTTGGTATCGATCATATACTTTCCTAAAGCATATATCATACCTAGGTCCTGATCATATACTTTCCAAAAGTATATATCAAACCTACAAATTCGGTCAAGCTTCCAAAGCGAGACGACCGTGCGCACGGAATTTGATTCTTCCCAATATCTCATGAGTGAGATCATGTCTTCCAGTTCAGTAATGAACCTGTATGATCCCTTTGAGAGATCGTATTACTCATATGCCCTTGCATGCACACCAGCGTGTCGGTGTATAGACCTTGGTTAGGTCATCAACCTATTGGTCTGCCTAATGTACATACTCAAACATATAGTAATACATCCGTCTCCGGTCAGAGGATGTGTGCATGTATCGTGACAGCATATGATATAGGACATTGGTTATCTCGATCTCGTTAAGTCAACACTTTGACTTAACTAATCTGACACCTTCGAATCTCTATTCCTATGTAGAGGACCTGCATCAAGAGGTCAGTCAGATATCAGCATATGAGAGAAAGGATTGCCATCTCCTACTCAGGCTGGAGATCACATCTTAACGATCATTTGATAGTGCTTGATGAGTCCTCAATCTAACCCTTTATATATTCATCCAAGAACCAACCTCTATGATTCAATTATTGAATCAACATCTGTATGATTATTGAGATGGCCATGGTACATAACCCTAATTGTACTAAGGGACCTATTATGCAAATTAATTATTCTTCATTTTAGATCAGGGAATGATATTTGCAATAACATTTATTGCATAATGGCTCGTCATGGCCTCGTATATCCAACGATCTCCCACTATCCCAAAGAGCCATTAATGGGCTAATCATTTAAACCCACACTCATGTGACATTCATAGGCTATTTAGAAAATAGCTAGGTAAGTTGATCAATCACTCTGTTCCCGCGAGACTACGTCGTCTTTTTACGGCACTCGCATATCCCCAGTAACAGTGCTCGCATCCAATGCGAATGTTGCATCTTATGCAACCAATACTCAATCTAGTCAAAGCAGTTATAGTGTCCTTGACACTATTGCTCAATAATTATTATAACCAATATTTCCATAATCCTTATCAGAATACCCTTATTCCTGAAGATCTCTATCTCCAAAGGTATCCAAAGTTAAGACCTTTTAGATCACTATCTATAAAGTCTTAATTTCTTGAAGATAATACTTGGAGATCACTATCTCGAAAGTCTTGTCATCTTTGAAGATTTTGTTAGTACTGAAATCAAGTGTTTTCTCTTCATAGTAGGATTAGCAACACTTTACTACTCCCAACGCATGGCAGATATCTGGCTTTTGTACACATCTAGCATACACTTAATTTCTCGTAACTGATGCACAAGTGCAAGCAGTTCTAGAATTCACTTCCTCAATTCTTTGAGGTGCTATCCCTTTAGATAGGTCAGTACCATACCTTAAGGGAAGGAAGCCTTCCTTGGGATTTTCCAGAAAATGGAACATGTCCAAGGTGTACTACAAATGTGACGGTTTCAATACCCTCTTTTCTTTGCTTCTGAACATCTTTAGAACTAAGATTTAAGAGGTATCCTTGAGATCACATCTCAAGATATGGAATAACCAGTTTATAAAACACTTATAACCATCCTTATATCATTCCAAATGAATAGGATATTAATCTACATTTAGTACGATGAACACATTGGTACTCCCTCTAAGCTTCATATGGTTCATTAAGATTCTATCTGAAATCATAACATTTACGATTTCATTAAATCTTATGTTCCGACTTCAAGAAGCTTATTTGAGTCTATAGATGGATTTCTTTAGCTTTCACACTTTGCTTTCCTCAACCATGAAGCCCTGGGGCTACTTCATGTGAATATCCTTAGAGAGATATTCGTGGAGGAATGCAATCTTGACTTCCATCTCGAAGATGTCATAGCCAAGTTGTGTGGCTATAGTTAGCAATAATCTGATGAGTTTAAGCATGGTCACTGGAGAGCAAGTCTCATCGCAAGCGATGTCTTCTATTTAGTGTGTAGCTTATGGCTACGAGTCGTGCTTCGAAGGTCTCTACCATATCATCAGGTTGCCTTTCTTCTTGAAGATCCATTTACACCTTAACGTGTCTTACCCATATAGGTGGATCCTCGAGGGTCTGTATACAACACTTGTATATGAAGTCTACCTTAGACTTTTATTGCTAACATCCATCTTTCCATGTCATGATCCTCAGGAGTTTCATCACATGAAATCAGATCATTGTCAGACTTAACTAACACATGGAATACATCCTCAAACACATTTGAAGAGGTATTAGTGTTTCATCTTTAATTATCCTTTTAGTTTCCGTTTGGAGCCTCATTATCATCTCAAGATTAAATGAGTTCCTTTACTTCATTTTCATCTTGATTCTCAAGAGAGCCACATTCTCAGAGATGAGATCTTTTAAGAATCTCAGGGTTATAAAGTAGGTATCCAATACCATCCTTTATTTTCCTAATGAAGTAGCACTCTTCCGTACTCGATTCCAGCTTACTTGCATGGAACCTTATTAAGGATATATAATGTAGTCTCTACTACATATATACCAGGAAACTAAGAGGAAATTATGCTAAAATTAATCATTTATCATGTCACACATGATCTAATTGTATCTCCCTACAACTCTATTGAGTTTAGGTGTGTTAGGAGGATTGAGATAGAAATGATATTCATATCTTCATAAGGTATTCTTTGAATTTACCTAACACGTACAAGCTACCTAGGTTAGATCAAATTCATTTCATCTTTCTTAAGACTTTGGTTCCAAACCAAAATTATGAAATCTTTGAACATTTCAAAGGTTTCTAAGATGAAGAGAAGAAATCTCATATCATACATACTCATCAATAGATATCACATATCCATAATGTTTATTATGATATAGATAATCCACTCACATTAATATGTATGAGATCTTGAATACCTCGACATCTAACACCATTCCCAGAGAAGGGTATATTGGACATTTTACTTTGAATACTATATTCACAAGTATGTAAGATTTGAAATTTTAGATATTCTAAATTTTCATCTCTTACTTGTCTATTGATCAAATCAACAGGCATATGTCCAAAATTTGATGCCAAATCATTGTCAAATGATCATTATCCTCCTATTGATCTTATAAGGTTTAACTTTTAGTGTTAGAAATCCTAACGAACCATTCATTAAATTTCTAATTTAGTAGAGTCCACTAGATGCCAGATTACTATCTGAAATATATCCATCATAACTCTTTATGATAGGTTTATTCTAGAATTCATGTTTATTTCCAACATTTAGAAATAAACTATGAGTGTATTCTTATATCTAGGTCATAGAGACATTCTCTAAGACAAAGGGCTCTCCCACTGAAAATATGAAGTCCATCTATCCAATAGATATTGTTGCAACAATTGCATCAAAATCCATGTAGTTGACTATTAAACCTGAAGATCAAATTTATTAATCTTCTATAACATATGCAACAATTGCAAGTGTCATTAGAAGAATGAGATATAATTATTAGACTTTATCTTATCAAATAAGAAAGTCAATATCAATGATTAATGTAGATTATTCTGGTGCTCTATCCGAGTCCTTCTCTAAGGATTCAAGAGAGACTTGATAGTCATACTATCAACACACCAACTTATTGCAGTATTGGCATTCATCCAACTCTTAGGATGTCATATGGAAGTCACAGAAGTAGGTCAACTCTTTGACTTTCCTTCTTACTCGGGTCCGACCCATGCTTCCACCGCGCTCCCTTCATCTATAAACAACCATTCCTTAAGACAAAGAATTTCTTATGTTGAATTCAAAAGAATTCAATGTAAGAGCATTTCAACATTTATGCATGCTTCTTTAAATTCATACAATTTGAATATTATGAACCTTCATGAATGACTAGAGGATAGACAGTATAATGATGACACTCATCATGTCTACATCCATCTAGACTCTTAAAATATTGGTTCAGGTAGGTATTCAAACATTTTGAATACATCATCTCTTATGGAGCTACCATTCTGCATGATGCAGTAAACCATGCCATTCATGTTAAATGTGAAGGGCACATATGTATGTCAGAATATCTTCTTTAATTTTATAAGGATTAATTTGACAACCATGATCATCATCGACATATCACTTCCAAAGTACACTCGATTAAAGATCAAGACTATAGAGACATACGAACCCTAGGGTTGTAGATCTATTGTCTATTTAATTATCATTCCTCATTATTTTGAGGAAACTTGAACATTACAACCACATACATTATGTGTCCAACTGCAAGTACAATATCTAGATCATGAGTCCAATCCATAATATTTAACTGGTTATTATTGAGTATAACATTGAGTGGGTTTAATGAAGGATTATCTGAAATAAGAAATTTGCATAAGTGTATATATATATATATATATATATATTACTTTGATTTAGAAGTTTTTATATCAAAGTTGTCTTGCCTTGTCAACACTGAAAGTTCACTCCCTTAATTACTTTCAATGTAAGAGATATACTTACCATTATATCTCAAGCAAGATCTGGGATCTCCTTTCTTATCTTTGTTACATCCCAATAATATGAGAACATGTAACTCGGATAAAAAGAAGCGGGAACACATTCTGCCTTGCAAGTCCAACTTGCATCTCCCAATTCGGTCTTTAACACCCGGGCCCACCACCCCTAAGGTGATGTTGACCTGTCATTAATTGAACCAACCGTCAACAGGCTTAATACTCGCTATACGCAGTCCAATATCGCCCCAATAATATGAGCATCCGATATTGGGGTCACTACTATACGACCTTACTCTTTCGAGAAGTGAAGAGCCCGATCCAAATGGATTGTATGCAGGAGTTGTCACTTCGGATAGGCGTCTCCTTACATACAATATCTGGCGACGGAACCCTTCGCCTTGACGGGAGACCATGGATGTCACTTATGTGATCCTCCATATCATATTCAAATTATAATTAATCATTATGAATCATATTCCTTATGATTAATTCTTTCAAGGGAAATAACAACTCTATTCATAATAGAGTGTTTTAATTTTAATTGGATTCCACTTAATCTAATCATATAAATTAATGATCCAATTAATATCCAACAAACATTTTTAATTGTTACTTGAAATATGGTATTATCTCAAATACGTATTATTTCGAATTTTTATAATTAGAAAATACATCATGATCTCTCAGGCATCATTCGTTCCCTACCCGTTATCATGGCCAGCACTGGCGGGAGTAGGACAGACCACAAATGGTGCGACCCGCTACCCCAGCGATCATTGACTAGACATCATATCTGCCTCGGGAAAAAGCAATGCCGAGTCAATCACTTTGTACTTGAGATGATCAGCGGTCTTTCAACCGAAATTATACCATATAATATTCATCAAAACCATTTTGATAGAATTATAAGGAGGTTTGCTAAACAAATCCCCAATCTTATTCAAGCAATAAGGTTTTGCATGTAAAAGTTGTGCTACAACTATTGTAGGATAAACTAGAGTTTTCATGAAAATAAAGTTTCATATTAACCAATTGTGATCAAGATCTAATCTAATCATTCATTGGTTGAGGCAATGTCATTTAAAGGAATAAATATTGTTCTAATATTTCTCAAATATTATCCACAATTATTTCAGGAAATTAACTATTAATTTCGCATTTTCTTAAACGACAATCACAAGGTTTCGGATAATGATGCAATTTCGAGCAGTGACCCTAACTAACTAAAAATAGCATATCTCATTCATTTTAAATCTAAATTAAGAAAAATCAATTTCCAGAGATTGGTAACCTGATTTAAAAATGAAACCATTGATAAACACATATTTCCAGGCATTTTAAAACCGTAATTAACATCTTAATTATGTCTCTAATCGCCATCCCCGAAACAGTTGATGTATGGTCAATAAAACGATCATATCGTGAGCAAACGGAATCCAAATTATGCAAACTCAAATCCTACGGTTTTCTTAATTAATGGGGAACATTATCCAATTTAAAATTTTGTTTTTAAACATTTTAAATAGGGTCGAAAGTTTATCACAAGACAGGGCTGCGAAAATTGAAATGATAAAATCTTCACGAACCCAAACAAGCCCAAATCTTTGTAGGTTCATGGATCTAATCCAAAATCTTCGACAATCTGGCTTTGATAACACTTGAAGGATACGAGAAAAATCCTCAAGCATATCACAGCATGATGATAGCATCGAATGCGATCGAGAGCGACTAAACGTACGAGTCGCTCGATGTAGTGGAAATTAAATTTTCTATGTGACGAAACCACATTATCCAAGAACACTTCTCGGATCATTTCGTCTAAACCACAAACAAGTAATAGGATTACCTCTTGAAGTGTGGTTGCGATCGAGTCTCTAAATAAAGAGATCTCCGGTCTCAAGTCCGATCCGACGGAGGAGACGCTTGCGAGCGCGTGGATGAGACATGTGCTTCTTATAATCCATGTTGATGATCCAAGCCACGGATCTCCTGATCTCGAGAAACGAGATATGATGTCTTCTTCACAAGCAAGGCACGCCAAAGTAGATGAAGATCCACGAGCAAACGATCAGACAGCATAACGACGACGCTGCAGCGATGGAGGATCTCTGTAGGGCATCCATGGTGGACGACCATGAGAGATGGAGAGTGGGCGTGTAGAGAGAAAGAGAGAGAGAGAGAGAGAGAGAGAACATTCATTGATGTCGAGTGTCTAGAAGAGCAAGGGGTGCCTCTTCTTATATAGGGTTTTGGAGTCCATAGATCCCAATCCATGGACAACAAACAATCAACGGATGAGATTGATGGTATCCCTTTCAACGTCTAGGATTGTTGTTGGTAAAACACAACAAGTGATTTAATTCAAATTAATTATTATTGATAAATCAATATAATTAATCTCAAAATAAATCACTTTTGACTAGAGATAGGATAATGAGAAGACCATGGTCCTATCCTAAAAAGGGGGGGGACGGCTACTCTACTTCTCTAGAGGAATTGTAGCCGTCCTCTCTTATTAGAGGGGACATGGTCAATCTCATTGATATATCATGAGATGTTATTATCTCATGATATCTCCTATAACTCTTGTCGAAATAATTTTCACAAAAATATTTCCAAATTATCTTTTGGAAAATGTCAATTAAGCTATCGAAAAAATGTGAATCTCATTCACAACCCAAAACTAAATGTAATTATATTTTAAATTAATCATTCAATGTGAATCACATTCACATTAACAATTAATCAACAAATATATAACACAATACGGCTCTCTCTTATATATTATAAATCACATTTATAATATATATGATTAATATGGATAGTGTTATCCACATTGTTCATATCCATGATAATTAAATCACATTTAATCATCTTGGATCTCCTTTTTCTCATGTGCCCAAATAACATGAATAACATTCACATTATTCACATCTTTGATAATTAAATCACATCTAATTATCTTAGATATCTCTTCTTATAATATGATTCAAATTCATATTATCCACGATAATTAAATCACATTTAATTATCAATTTTCTCGATGCTTGGATACACATATCAACAATGAAATTATCCATGAACTCTTTCAAGGATAATGCGCTTTCTCCACGGATACTTGGAGATAAGGACAGGGCGATTGTATTGTTCCACGTATAGTGACTTGGATATTGAGATCGCATCTCAAATCCAGATCTCGGGCCTCCCATAGATGCTTGATCAAGACCGCCAATCTGATCTTCTCATTGCATCTGAATCACATTCAGATCAATGTCCAACGTTTGGACCAAGATCAGATTACTTCTCTACTAAGAGGAGTCACTAAAATCCAGACCCGTTTCATCACTCTTAGGAATGTAAGCGTAATGGTTATACAATCGTTTATGATCACATCACCCTCAGATATTCCCAACACCTGTACATCCTGCATATTGGAAGACTCAGAATAAACCCGAAGTATTAGATCGACTTTACACTGTCTACTTCAGGGTTTTATCAGTAAGTTTCTCATTTGATCATTGGGAGTTGGTATCGATCATATACATTCCAAAAGCATATATCATACCTAGGTCCTGATCATATACTTTCCAAACATATATATCAAACCTACAAATTCGGTCAAGCTTCCAAAGCGAGACGACCGTGCGCATGGAATTTGATTCTTCCTAATATCTCATGAGTTAGCTCATGTCTTCCGGTTCAGTAATAAACATGTATGATCCCTTTGAGAGATTGTATTACTTATATGCCCTTGCATGCACACCAGCGTGCCGGTGTATAGACCTTGGTTAGGTCATCAACCTATTGGTTTGCCTAATGTACGTACTCAGACATATAGTAACACATCTGTCTCCGGTCAGAGGATGTGTGCATGTGTCGCGACAGCATACGATATAGGACTTTGGTTATCTCTATCTCATTAAGTCAACCCTTTGACTTAACTAATCTGACACCTCCGAATCTCTATTCCTATGCAGAGGACCTGCATCCAGAGGTCGATCAGATATCAGCCTATGAGAGAAAGGATTGCCATCTCCTACTCAGGCTAGAGATCACATCTTAACAATCATTTGACGGTGCTTGATGAGTCCTCAATCTAACCCATTAGATATTCATCCAAGCACCAGCCTCTATGATTCAATTATTGAATCAACAGTTGTATGATTATTGAGATGGCCATGCTACATAACCCTAATTGTACTAAGGGACCTATTATGCAAATTAATTATTCTTCATTTCAGATCAGGGAATGATATTTGCAATAAATTTATTACATAATGGCTTGTCGTGGGCTTGCATGTCCAACAATCTCCCACTAGCCCAAAGAGCCATTAATGGGTTAATCATTTAAACCCACACTCATGTGACAATCATAGGCTATTTAGAAAATAGCTAGGTAAGTGATAACACGGATTTGGCGAGGGTCAAAATACGTCTCGTACAAGGCGGAGACGACAGTGTCGCTGAGGCAACCGCTCACGAAATTCCTGGTAATCAGATATTAACCCACAATAAATGTCAAGCAATGAAGTCCCAAAAAAGTGAATTAAAATTTATTAACTCTACCATAAAATATGCACAGTGCGTAAGTATGTAGAGGTCAAACCACAGAGAGCAAAAACTGGTAGCTTACAGTTATTTATAAACAGGCTAGTCATGTATGCACACACAGGTCTTTTTTGTGGGTTTTTTATTTTATATTTTTTATTTAATTTTTTATTTTTATATTTTGATTTCTTGATTTTTTTTAATTTTTTAATTTTCTTTTTATATTTTCTTTTTCTTTTTTTGGGAATGTATATACAAAGTAAGTTAAGAGAGGAATAAGGATTTATAAAAATAGGTAAAAATGCTCAAAATAAAGGAAATAAAGTATTTCTGTGATTTTTATACTATTCTAATGTTTTTGTGATTTTGCTAGATTTGTCCTAATTTTTTTGGTATTTTTAAAGTCAAAAATACTAGTAAACAGTGAAGTAAATGCTGACCGAGATTAAAATGAGTAAGAAAAATGGCAAACAGAATCCAAAACTCCTCAAATTAATTTTAAATCAAATATAATAAATTATAAAAAAATTCAGAAACTGAAATTGTATTTTTAGGATTTTTGTGGAATTAATAAGATTATTATGAAGATTTTTTAGGTTTTCTAATGTTTAAATTTTCTTTTATATTTTTTAGTGATTTTTCGAAAGAAAATCATGCACACTAAAAATCACAAAATATAATTTTTGAGAATTTTTCAAGAGGTTTTTATATTTTTTTGGATTTTATGATGCAAACAGTAGCAAAAATGCATGTTTTTGAATTTTTATAAATAGGAAAATGCAATAAAAATGCAAAATAAAAATATAGATAATAATAAAATGCAAAAAGGACCTATGTTAATTTTTTGGTGATTTTTGGAATTTTAGAGATGCATGCAATAAATAGGGAAAGCATAAAGAAATTCCAATACTAGCAGGGGTATTTTGCAAATAAAATAAATCTCAGGGGGTTCGGTCCAATTTTACCAAAAATCTAAAACATTAACATGAAGTTTCAGGACCAAAATCATATTTCAAAACTTGTCAGGGGGTCCTTGCAATTTTTCCAATCACGTGGGACTACTCGTGACACACACGCACATGGACCAAAATGCAATTTCAGAAAATAAAGGGGTCTACGTGCAAATTTCACAAAAATATAACACTACAACTTTTAATTAATGTACCTTTACAAAATCCAAGGACATACAGGGGCATCTATGAAATATTTCCAAGCGTACGTGGGACCTCACGTGGTCTGACGTGGAATGGACCTCGATGTAAATACCAAAAACCCAAGGGGCTTTTTACAAAATACCCACTTTATTTTAAACATTACATAATATTTAATGGAATAAATAATAAATATAAAAAGGCAGGGGTTCAAATTGTAAATTACCCCTTATTAGGCGCTAATGAATGGCGATGATGTCTTTGCTTATCCATGTGGCCTTCATCTGGCGGTTGATGACGCTTCGTGGTTGGATGGTTGAGATTAGATCTCCTGTTGAGATCAAACGGTCACGAGGCATGGCATCCAACGGCAGCTACTATGCCTGGGGTCTTCATCTTGATCGGACGGCTCTGCAGTGGCATGGAAGAACAGAAACGAAGCTCGCGCGCGGCGAGCTTCGATCGTGAATACCTGGCACCTCCGGCCTTCTTCGTCGCCTCCGATGGTCTCTATACGTGCCTGGAAGCTCCCTGCATCGGCTGATGGTCTCCGCTTGGCCCTTGGAGGTCCCAGACGTTTAGGCGAGATCGAGGAAGGGAGGGACCTCCAGGAACCACTTCCTGGAATCGATCAAGCCCAAAAGGGCTCCTTATACGTCAAGACCTGCACAGAAAGAACTAGTGGCTCGAGGCGAGGCTCCTCGACCTGGGGTTTGAGGTTTTAGCGCAAAAGTGATGGTGGGCGACAAGGTTTCGACGAGCAGCGGAGGCGAACCTCGATTCGTGGACCCACGAAGGATCTGGATGATCAGGGGCTTACGGATGATGAAGAAGGCGATAGGAAAAGATATGGTTGCAAAATGGGGGTCGGAGGATAACTGAAGGGCTCGGGAGTCATCGCTGTAGCGGAGCTCCGGCGAACTACGACTCAACCAAACTGAGGCGATCTACTGAGCTAAATGCTAAACTAAATGCGGGAAAAGAACGCTGGAATTAAAATCTACCTAATAAGACAAGAAAGAAATGCTCTAATACCTGGTGGGAACCAGGGAGCTTGGCGTCACTGGAGCTCCGCCGTGGGTGCAGCTCCCACCTCCTCCGATCGATTCAATGTGCCAAAGGCCTCCTCTTGTCATGAGGGGACCTCCAGGACCGAATACGAGGAAGGGAGAAGACTTAAAACTGACCAAATTTGCGAAGGAGTTCAGAGCTTCTTATTTATAAACATCACAAGGCACCCTTATTGACCGGCTAAAATCAAAGGATCCGATGTGTTTACGAGCAATCTAAGATGTTCGCGTGATTGTACAATGATCCAGCGACAATTCTTGTGAAGGAAGTGAGTTCGATCGATGGATGAGACGCCCATGAAAAACGCAAGAAAATTGGGGAACCACCAGGTCTGGCGGTTCAAAGGCGCGGATGGGACAATTGACCAGAGGTCAACGAAGGTCGCGCTCCTATTGGTCCACGTCGGCCGCTAAAAGACAAAACAGAGAGTTTTATTTAAAAATATTTAATTTAAAATAGTAAATGATTTTATTATTTTTTCGAGTATAAAAAAATGTTTATTATTTTATATAGTATTTTAATATGATTTTTTTATTTTTTGGCTTTATTTATTAATAGTTAATTTTTATGAGTGTATTTATAGGTATATTTACCGATGTTTTGGGTTTTTTTTATTTATTTTATTTTATTATTTCGTTTTCTTATTTTATATATTTATAACTTTTTTTTGTGAGTGTAAATATATTTTTCTTTGGTTTTTATGAGTTTATTTACATTTTTAAATAAATAGGTGTATATAATATGTAGGTATACTTATAGGTATTTTACCTATGTTTTGTACATATTTTATTTATTTAATCAATTTTATTGGGTTTTATTTTGGATTTATATTTTTAATGGAATATAGATGATCTTTACAATTTTATAAAAATATAAATGAATAAAATAATGAAATCCCTTTTTATTTATATATAAGTAATACATAGGTATTTTGCCTATGTGATTTCATAGACTTATTTTATTTGAGGTTTTCTTTTTGGTTTCTTTTTAATTCCAATATGTACATGTATTATGTATATTATTCACAAAATTCTAAAAATATAATTTTGTAGAAATAGTGAATAATGAATATACTGAATATTTTAATCAGGTAAACTGTACAATGAGGGCTAAAAACCTAACTTTCACAGACGAACTCCAAAAATTATTAAGCCCACTTTATTAAATAGCTCTTGAAAAGTTATATACAATTAAAGGTGATTTTGTGGATTTTGAGTTTTTATTTGCAAGATATGAGTCTGTGAAGTTGAGATTCTGGCTTTTTATTTTGTGTATAAAATGTACATTATACATTATTTATGCACAAGCTTAATTTTGTATTTTATTTACATTATTTTCTACAACTTTCATGTGCAAAATATTTTCATTTAATGAATAAATAAATATATACAAAATAGGTGTCAAAATGAATAAATAAATGAATAAATAAATGAATAAATAAATGAGCCATTTATTGTATTATTGGCCCTTATCTCCCCCTACTTTATTCTTTGTCGACCAAGCCAATTCTTGACTTGGTCTCGGGGTTCGGGTCATAAAATGTTTTCAATGTTTTATTCCTTTTTCTTTTCTTCTCTTTATTCTATAATTTTGGCACTAAAAACCTTATTTTATGTACAATAAATACAATAAATGATGAATGCTATTATAGACAAATTAATGTTAATTTCATGCATTAGCTAGGGTTTTCAAGGCCAAAATGATAGAATAAAGGTGATGAAATGGAGATTCATCAGTAAGCTGATCAGTCACTCTGTTCCCGCGAGACTACGCTAAGTCCTTTTACAGCACTTGCTTATCCCCAGTAATAATGCTCGCATCCAATGCGAATGTTGCATCTTATGCAACCAATACTCAATCTAGTCAAAGCAGTTATAGTGTCCTTGACACTATTGCTCAATAATTATTATAACCAATATTTCCATAATCCTTATCAGAATACCCTTATTCCTGGAGATCTCTATCTCCAAAGGTATCCAAAGTTAAGACCTTTTAGTTCACTATCTATAAAGTATTAATTTCTTAAAGATAAGACTTGGAGATCACTATCTCAAAAGTCTTGTCATCTTTGAAGATTTTGTTATTACTGCAATCAAGTGTTTCTCTCCATAGTAGGATTAGCAACACTTTACTACTCCCACCGCATGGCAGATATCTGGCTTTTGTAAGCATACACTTAGCTTCTCGTAACTGAAGCACAAGTGCAAGCAGTTCTAGCATTCACTTCCTCAATTCTTTGAGGTGATATCCCTTTAGATAGGTTAGTACCAATCCTTAAGGGAAGGAAGCCTTCCTTGGGATTTTCCAGAAAATGGAACATGTCAAAGGTGTACTACAAATGTGACTGATCCAATACCCTCTTTTCTTTGCTTCTGAACATCTTCAGAACTAAGATTTAAGAGGTATCCTTGAGATCACATCTCAAGATATGGAATAGCCAGTCTATAAAACACTTGTTACCATCCTTATATCATTCCAAATGATTAGGATATTAATCTACATTTAGCATGATGAACACATTAGTACTCCCACTAAGCTTCATATGGTTCATCAAGATTCTATCCGAAATCATAACATTTACGATTTCATTAAATCTTATGTTCGACTTCAAGAAGCTTATTTGAGTCCATAGATGGATTTCTTTAGCTTTCATACATTGCTTTCCTCAACCATGAAGCCCTGGGGCTACTTCATGTGAATATCCTTAGAGAGATATTCGTGGAGGAATGCAATCTTGACTTCCATCTCGAAGATGTCAAAGCCAAGTTGTGTAGCTATAGTTAGCACTAATCTGATGAGTTTAAGCATGGTCACTGGAGAGCAAGTCTCCTCGCAAGCGATGTCTTCTATTCAATGTGTAGCTCATGTCTACGAGCCGTGCTTCGAAGGTCTCTACCTTATCATGTTCCCTTTCTCTTGAAGATCCATTTATACCTCAACGGGTCTTACCCATATAGGTGGATCCTCGAGGGTCCATATACAACACTTGTATATGAAGTCTACCTTAGACTTTTATTGCTAACATCCATCTTTCCATGTCATGATCCTCAGGAGTTTCATCACATGAAATCCGATCATTGTCAAACTTAACTGACACATGGAATACATCCTCTAACTCATTTGAAGAGGTATTAGTGTTTTATCTTTAATTATCCTTTTAGTTTCCATTTGGAGCCTCGTTATCATCTCAAGATTAAATGAGTTCCATTACTTCATTTTCATCTTGATTCTCAAGAGAGTCACATTCTCAGAGATGAGATCTTTTAAGAATCTCAGGATTATAAAGTAGGTATCCAATACCATCCTTTATTTACCTAATGAAGTAGAACTCTCTAGTGCTCGATTCCAGCTTACTTGCATGGAATCTTATTAAGGATATATAATGTAGTCTCTACTTCATATATGCCAGGAAACTAAGAGGAAATTATGCTAAAATTAATCATTTATCATGTCACACATGATCTAATTGTATCTCCCTACAACTCTATTGAGTTTAGGTGTGTTAGGAGGATTGAGATAGAAATGATATTCGTATCTTCATAAGCTATTCTTTGAATTTATCTAATAGGTACAAGCTACCTAGGTTAGATCAAATTCATTTCATCTTTCTTAAGACTTTGGTTCCAAACCAAAATTATGAAATCTTTGAACATTTCAAAGGTTTCTTAGATGAAGAGAAGAAATCTCATATCATACATACTCATCAATATATATCACATATCCATAATGTTTATTATGATATAGATGATCCACAAACATTAATATGTATGAGATCTTGAATACCTCGACATCTAACACCATTCCAAGAGAAGGATGTATTGGAAATTTTACTTTGAATACTATATTCACAAGTATGTAAGATTCAAAATTTTAGATATTCTAAA
Source organism: Ottelia alismoides (assembly GCA_037367405.1). Classification (NCBI taxonomy): domain Eukaryota; kingdom Viridiplantae; phylum Streptophyta; class Magnoliopsida; order Alismatales; family Hydrocharitaceae; genus Ottelia; species Ottelia alismoides. The sequence continues at coordinate 270,890 of JAZKJV010011168.1, read as the reverse complement.
TGTTCATCTCTTGCTTCAAATTATTCACATCTTTGATAATTAAATCACATTTAATTATCTTAGATATCTCTCCTTATAATATGAATCAAATTCATATTATCCATAATAATTAAATCACATTTAATTATCAATTTTCTCGATGCTTGGATACACATATCAACAATGAAATTATCCATGAACTCGTTAAGGGATAATGCGCTTTCTCCGCGGATACTTGGAGATAAGGACATGGCGATTGTATTGTTTCACACATAGTGACTTGGATATTGAGATCACATCTCAAATCCAGATCTCGGGCCGCCAATAGATGCTTGATTAAATCAAGACCACAAATCTAATCTTCTTATTGCATCTGAATCACATTCAGATCAATGTCCAACATTTGGACCAAGATCAGATTACTTCTCTAGTGAGAGGAGTCACTAAAATCCAGACCCGTTTCATCACTCCCTAGGAATGGAAGCTTCATGGTTATACAATCGTTTATGATCACATCACCCTCAGGTATTCCCAACACCTATACATCCTGCATACTGGAAGACTCAGAATAAACCCAAAGTATTAGATCAACTTTACACTGTCTACTTCAGGGTTTTATCAGTAGGTTTCTCATTTGATCATTGGGAGTTGGTATCGATCATATACTTTCCAAAAGCATCATACCTAGGTCCTGATCATATACTTTCCAAAAGTATATATTAAACCTACAAATTCAGTCAAGCTTCCAAAGCGAGACGACCGTGCGCACGGAATTTGATTCTTCCCAATATCTCATGAGTGAGCTCATGTCTTCTGGTTCAGTAATGAACATGTATGATCCCTTTGAGAGATTGTATTACTCATATGCCCTTGCATGCACACCAGTGCGCCGGTGTATAGACCTTGGTTAGGTCAATAACCTATTGGTCTGCCTAATGTGCGTACTCAGACATATAGTAACACATCTGTCTCTGGTCAGAGGATGTGTGCATGTATCGTGATAGCATACGATATAGGACTTTGGTTATCTCGATCTCGTTAAGTCAACCCTTTGACTTAACTAATCTGACACCTCCAAATCTCTATTCCAATGCAGAGGACCTGCATCAAGAGGTCGGTCAGATATCAGCCTATGAGATAAAGGATTGTCATCTCCTACTCAGGCTGGAGATCACATCTTAACAATCATTTGACGGTGCTTGATGAGTCCTCAATCTAACCCTTTAGATATTCGTCCAAGCACCAGCCTCTATGATTCAATTAATTAATCAACAGCTGTATGATTATTGAGATGGCCATGGTACATAACCCTAATTGTACTAAGGGACCTATTATTCAAATTAATTATTTTTCATTTCAGATCAGAGAATGATATTTGCAATAACATTTATTGCATAATGGCTCGTCGTGGGCTTTCATGTCCAACACATGATATATCCAAGCCCAATCTTGTCCAGATTTTTTTTCTGTGGGCTTACACCGATGTTGTAGGGGCTTGTCAATGCTTCTTGTGGGGGCTCCTATTTCTCCAAAGATGAGGACCGGGTCTGGTCTATTTATGAGGAGATGGCCGATAACTACACCGTAATGTCCCATACCCGAGTCTACACACAGGGGAAGCCCCTTCCATAGGACATGTCCTATCAGAGGATAGCATGGGTTGATACGGGTTCATCCATTTCGTCAGCAACAACACGGGAAGAGTCGTCGGCAACTGACATGGGTATCATTAGTGAGAAGTTGGACCGCATAGAGATTATTGAGAAGAAGTAGTGCTAGAGCATGACGCAGAACGATTAGTTGGCACAGACTCTCAGTGACCTAAAGACCCACATCATGTGCCTCCAGCAGACATAGACAGCTTCTCAACCCTATCTCAGGCCTGGGGCTGACCCTAGCAGCAGCAGCTCTTCCCAGCACTCTACTCAGTACTGCGAGGTTCTCCACATCCAGGCAGAGCCGGTTCAGCTGTTACAGCAGCAGTACTCTCAACCACTGCCATCTCATGACACTCAGATGGTGGTGTATGAAGGATATGGGGAGATTCTTAAGTGCATCACAGAAGCGTGAGGATCACATCGTATGCAATCGTGAACGACTAGTCGTACTAGGTTCTCGAGGCAGTGGAATTTGAAAAGTTTAATGTGATGAAACCACATGATCTAAGAACCTTTCTTAGATCCTTTCATATAAACCATAATTAGTTATAAGGTTTACCTCTTGAAGTGTGGTTGCGATCGAGTCTCTAAACGAATAGTCCTCTTGTCTCAAGTTTGATTCAACGGAGAAGACGCTTGCGAGCGCGTTGATGAGACAAGTGCTCCTCGCAATCATATTGATGATCCAAGCGGTTAATCTCTTAATCTTGTCACACGAGATCCGATGTCTTCTCCAAGAGCAAGGCGCATCGAAGGAGATGGAGATCCACGAACAAATACTCCGGCTGCATAATGACGATGTTGTGGCGATGACGACAAGCTCAAGGACTCCATGGTGCACGGCCACAAGAGAGAGGGAGAGACCATTTGGCATGTAGAGAGAGAGGGAGAGATCATATGATTTGATGTTGTAAACTTGTAACTCGAAGAGAAAGGAGTGCCTCTTTTTTTAGAGGAAGGAGTGCCTCTTCTTATATAGGGTTTTGGGAGTCCAAGGATCCTAATCCATGGACAACACACAATCAATGGATGAGATTGATTTGTGTTTCTTTCAATGGCCATGATGTTTTTGTAAAAACACAACAACAATTGATTTAAATTAAATTAATTTATATTGATAAACAATATAATTAATTTTAAATTTAAATCATTTGACTAGTCTTGGAAATAATTAGGAGATTGATTATATCTCCTAAATAAGTGGGGACGGCTACTCATTTGAGATAGAATGCGTCTATCTCCTCAAAATCTCATGAGTTCTCATTATCTCATGAAATCTCCAAGATTTACAACAACATTTGTTGTAAATTATTTCACAAAAATAATTCAAAATTATCTTGTAAACATTGCAATCATGCCATTGGAAAAATGTGAATCACATTCACATCCCAAAATAAAATGTAAAATGTAAATCCAATTCACATCAATAATTAATTAACAAATATAAATCACAATATGCTCTCTTTAATATATTATAAATCACATTTATAATCTACGTGAATAATATGGATAGTACTATCCATATTATTCATATCCATGATATTTAAATCACATTTAATCATCTTGGATCTCTATTCTCAAGTGCCCAAATAATATAAATCACAATCACATTATTCACATCTTTGATAATTAAATCACATTTAGTTATCTCATATAACTCTCCTTATAATATAAATCAAATTCATATTATACATGATAATTAAATCAGATTTAATTATCCATTTTCTCAATGCTCCGATGCATATATCAATAATGAAATTTTCTTGAACTCCTTCAAGGATAATGCACTTTCTCCACGTATACTTGGAGATAAGGGCATGGCAATTGTATTGTTCCACGTATAGTGACTTGGATATTGAGATCACATCTCAAATATAGATCTTGCGGACCTCCCATAGATGCTTGATTAAATCGAGATCGAAAATCTAATCTTATCATTACATCTGAATCACATTCAGATCAATGTACAACATTTGGATAAGATTAGATTACTTCTCTATGAAAGGAGTCACTAAAATCCATACATGTTTCATCACTCCCTTGGAATGGAAGCATCATGGTTATACAATCGTTTATGATCGCATCACCCTCAGGTATTCTTAATACCTGTACATACTGCATACTGGAAGACCCAGAACAAATCCGAAGTTTTATATCTCTTTTAGATTGGCTCCTTCAGGATTTTATCATTAGGGTTCTCATTCGATCATTAGGAGTTGGTATCAATCATATACTTTGCAAAAGCATATATCGTACCTAGGTGTTGATCATATACTTTCCAAAGGCATATATCAAGCCTTACAAATTCAGTAAAGCTTCCAAAGTGAGATGACCACGCGTGGAATTTGATTCTTCCCAATATCTCAGTAGTGAGCTCATGTCTTTCAGTTCAGCAATGAACCTGTATGATCCCTTTGAGAGATCGTATTACTCATATGCCCTTGCATGCACACCAGGGCATCGATGTATAGACCTTGGTTAGGTCATCAACCTATTGGTCTACCAAATGTACATACTCAAACATATAGAAACACATCTGCCTTCGGTCAGAGTATGCGTGCCTATATCGTGACAGCATACGATATAGATTTTTGGTTATCTCGATCTCGTTAAGTCAACTCTTTAACCTAACTAATCTGACACCTCTGAATCTCTATTCCCATGTAGAGGACCTGCATCAAGAGGTTGGTCAGATATCAGCCAAATGAGAAAGGATTGCCATTTCCTACTCAGGCTGGAGATCATCTTTTAACAATCATTTAACGATACTTGATGAGTCCTCAATCTAACTCTTTAGATATTCATCCAAGCACCAGCCCCTATGATTCAATAATTGAACCAACAGTTGTATGATCATAAAGATGGCCATGGTACATAACCTTTTGTACTAAGGGACCTATTATGTAAATTAGTTATTCTTCATTTCAGATCAGGGAATGTTGTTTGAAATAACATTTATTGCATATGGCTCGTCATGGGCTCCCATGTCCAACATTGTATTAGCAGGATCAACCACTGACAGTTCTTCCCCCGTTCCCTTACGAGCAGGAGCCATTGATGGAAGTCAACAGGATCTGGTATGACCAGCAGCAACCCGGGATCTACCGAGATCATCCCAGATGCAGGTGGTCTACCGGAGACACCTCATCTTAGCAGCAGCCTTCAGCTCAGGGCGGACAGTTCAGCCAGCCACAGCAGCAGCCCCAGTACTCCCACTAGCAGCAGCATTACCAGTCGGGTACTCGTCCTTACCAGCAGGGACAACAGTGGAGGTAGCAGTCTCAACAGTAGTTCACTCAGCCTCCCCCTAACCAATTCCAGCAACAACCTCATTTCCAGTGAGGTAACCCGTCCGGTTCTCATGGTCCTGTCTATGAGAACCCAACCCTTGGCGATCTAGCATGCCTCCTCTCAGACTAGAAGGCATCCTTTAGGTGGGAGATGGACGAGTTTCACCAGGATATAAGGGACATAATAAAGGTCAAGGCCACCATACCCGCTCAGATCGAGCCCAATCCGAACAACTTAAAGAGTAAATCTGAGCAGGTACAATTCACCCAGACCACCACTCCTAGTGCCTCATTGGGTGATATTTCTTCAAACATTTTTTATGCTGATTTTCTATCACTTAGGAGCGGTAGGATGCCAGCTGAAGGTGCCTCGTCTGAGCAATGACCCCATGATGATCTAGGAGCGCCATATGAGGAGGATAGCTGTGCTGATGCCGTTGATGATGATGTTGATGACCGTAGTGTTGATGCCACCATTCTTTGAGATGCTGAGCCAGAGCGTGGTACTGATGTTGTGAAGATAGATGTCGTGGGTGGTACTGAGGCCACCAAATCTATTCCAGTTGTGTTTCCACCTGTTTTTGTATCTTCGGACTATTCTAAAAAGACTAAGAAAATTAATAAAGGAAAGGTTTCTTCATCTTCGAGTCCATATGTGATGAATGATGACCCTTGTATGGATTCCATTCCCGTTCAGCAGTAGTAACCTCTTCCTAGCCCTCTATCTGAGGAGGGTCTAGCTATCCCGTTGCCTCAAGTACTCCACTTAGCGAAGGAGAATAAAAAAGAAAATAAAAAAAGAACCAGCAGTTAGAGTTCAACCAACATATGATAGACAGATTCCATATCCAGCTAACTCTACAGGAGGTACTTGAGCACATCCCTCTCTTCTAAAAGAACTTGAGAGAGAAGACCACCATCCGTAGGAAGAAGAGGAACCATCAGGTAGAAATCCATGAGTTGGCGTGTGCCACCTGCTTCTCCATCCAGAACCGTTTGCCAGCCAAGAGGCCCGATGCAGGAGATCCCTATGTCAGATGCCACATTCATGAGTATAGATTTGATCGTATTTTACTAGACAACGGCTCTTCCATCAACCTTCTTCTGGCAGCCTTATTTGACCAATTCGAGTTTGGCCCTCTTAGACATAGAAGGACAGTCTTTCAGTTTGCTGATCGATCTATCAAGAGGCTAAAGGGGTTATTGAATGACGTGGTTGTCACAATTCAGGGCCTAAAATTCCCCCTAAACTTCGTTGTATTGGACATGGAGATCCCTGAGTCTATGATCGATACCCCCATAATTCTAGGATGTCCATTCTTGGTCACAACCAAGTTAGTGTCCGACCATGATAGAGGGAAGGTGTACTTTCGCATCGAAAGCGAAAGTATACAAATAGAGACGATCAACGAGACTAGAGCGTGAGATTCAGCATGCTCAGAGCAGTTCAGCAATGTAGAGTAGATGAGAGAGGCAGAGCAAGATGTCCACCATGAGTGCGACTTCGTGATCACTGATGATGAAGCCACTTGGTCAGACCCCATTTCACGAGCCCTTCTCTCACCTTCAGATACTGCAGATTTACAGCTTCTAGCAGAGGAGAGTTCGTAGAGCGCACTCTTGACCGAGGACACTTTTTAGGCTAACGACCGCGTTCAGGATAGCAAAGCAGGTTTCATTTCTTACTCTTCTAATTCAGATCCCTCGAATTCAAACATATATTGGGATGATTTCATTGACTATTTTCCTTGTCTAATTCCTATAGAGCTAGCAGCTAGAGTGGAGATTGAGCCAGCACCGAGTACAGACACACCAGCAGGGTTGTCTTCACCAGACATTCATGATCAACAAGATTTTTCACATTCAGATACGGTTGCCTTCACGCAAACATTTTAGAAGCTAGATTTGCCAGATCCCAGTTGCCTAGAGTTGAAGCCCTTGCCACAGCCGTTGAAGTATATATTCCTTGCGGGAGAGCATAAGATGTACTCAGTCATTATCTCAGTAGATTTGATTGGAGTCAAGAATCTCATTTCATGGAGGTTCTTGAAAGAAACCGCAAGGCGATAGGATGGAGCGTAGCTGATCTCCATGGAATAAGTCTGACCCCGTGCTCCCACCATATCCATCTTAAAGAGGACGCCAAGCCATCGTGTGAGTTCCAGTGACGGCTGAACCCGAATCTTCGAGAAATAGTCATGAAAGAGATACCCAAATGGTGAAGTGTCAATTTTATCTACCCCATCTCCTACTCCAAGTGGGTTAGTCCATCACATATAGAGCCCAAGAAGACGGACATCAACACAATTGTGAGTGAGTCAAAAGAGGAGATCTCTACTCCGGTACCCACTTCTTGGAGGGTCCGTGTGGACTACATACGACTGAATCACGCCACCAAGAAGGATCATTTCCCGCTTCCTTTTATTTGATCAGATTATAGAGAGGCTAGCTGGGAAGAGTCACTACTGCTTCCTTGACAGGTACTCCGACTACAATCAGGTGGCCATAGCGCCCAAAGACCAAGACAAAACAACATTCACAGTCCATTTGGGACATATGCTTTCAGACGGATGCCCTTTGATCTATGTAACGCCCCGACAACATTCCAAAGGTGTATGTTGTCTATCTTCTTGGACATGGTGGGTGACTGTTTAGAGGTCTTCATGGATGATTTCTCGACCTACGACGATGGATTTGATACTTGTATTGATTGCCTAGATCGAGTGCTTCAGCGCTGCATAGAGGTGCATCTTGTTTTATCTTGGGAGAAGAGTCATTTCATGGTAACTCAGGGGACGGTGCTTGGTCATATCATCTTCAACAGAGGCATGGAGGTTGATCCGGCCAAGGTGGATATCATCAGGAAACTCAATCCACCATCCAACCTGCGGCAGTTGCGGTCTTTTCTAGGGCATGTCGGTTTCTACTAACATTTTATTCAGGACTTCAGCAGGATTGCCCGATCGCTCACTGATCGCTGATGAAAGACACTGAGTTCATTGTAGATGATAAGTTTCTTGTGTCTTTTGAGACTCTCAAGAACATACTTTTCGAGGCTCCTGTCCTCTTGGCACCCGGATTGGTCTCTCCCATTTGAGATCATGACGGATGCCTTCGATTTTGCTGTGGGGGGCGTGCTAGGATAGAGGAGGGGCGGATTACCATTTGTCATTGACGATAGCCAAACATTGGATGCCGCTCAATTGAACTACACAGTCACAGAGAAAGAGATTCTAGTAGTAGTATTTACCTTGGATAAGTTCAGATCGTATATTCTTGGATCCAAAGTGACTATCTATACTGATCATACCACCATCATGTACCTCATTGCAAAGAAGGATGCCAAAGAGAGATTGACTAGGTGGATCCTTCTACTCCAGGAGTTTACATCAAGATTATGGATAAGCCTGGAGTTAAGAATGTGCTGGTGGATCATCTCTCCCAATTGGAAAATCTTGAGGAATCTGAGCAGATTGAGCCTATCACAGAGACCTTCCTAGATAAGGTGATCCTTACTATTGCCTTGCTTCTGTGGTACGCCGACATGTGAACTATCTTGTCGCCAAGAAAGTTCCACATGGTTGGCCTAGGCAGCGACTTGAGACCTTCCTCGTGAAGGCCAAGTCATACCATTGGGAGGATCCCATCCTTTATCATGAAGGAGGGGATAGCGTCTAGTGTTGGTGCATTCCTCAGGAGGAGTACAGTAGAGTCCTCACATATTGCCACAAGCTTGAGGCGGGAGGACATCATTCTGGGAGCAGAACAACACAGAAAGTGCTCCAATTCGTCCTATGGTGGCCTACCCTCTTCAAGGATTCTGATGAATTTGTGAAGAGGTGTACTGACTATTAGAGAATGGGCACCTGTAGATAGTGTGATATGATGCCGATGTAGCCCATTCACTTCTGTGAGGTCTTTGGCGCATGAGGCGTTAATTTCATGGGTCCATTCCCTATGAGTCATGGATTTGAGTACATTTTGTTGGATGTTGATTATGTTAGTCATTGGGTTGAGGCCATCCCCGCTCGAACCACAGATGCTAAGACTGTTTGTAGATTTTTTAGGAAGAATATCATTTCACGGTTCAGGGTGCTTAGAGTTTTGATATCTGATGGAGGGTCTCATTTTATAAACGACATGGTAAAGGCCCTTGCTAACGTGTTCATCATAGACCATCGAGTTGCCACTCCATATCACCCTCAGACCAATGGTCTTGCTGAAGTATCAAACAGGGAGATCAAGACGATACTGCATAAGGTAGTCTGCCCAGACCGAAAGGATTGGTCACAGCTTTTGGACTTGATCTTGTGGGCATATCGACTTCCTTCAAGACACCTTTTGGTACATCTCCCTTTCATCTCGTTTATTGCAAGCCATGCCATTTACCTGTGGAAATTAAGAATAAGTCACTTTGGGTTGTCAGTATTATTTGATCCAGAGAGTATAGGAGATCAAAGGAAGGCAGAATTGGCAGCTCTGGAGGAGCTTAGAGATACAACCTTCTTGAGTATCTTACAATATAAGGAGCGAGTGGAGATATGTCATGATTCTCATATCAGCCATAAACAGTTTGAGCCGGATCAGAGAGTATGGTTATTCGATGCTAGGCTTAGATTATTTCCAGGGAAATTGTAGAGTAAGTGGAAGGGACCATACTTGGTCCGAAAGGTGCATGACAATAGTAGTATCGACATATCTAAAATGTCATCCGAGTCCACCTTTCGTGTTAACGGTCAGCACCTCAAGCCATAACTCGATCATGATACGCTGATCGTTGACATCGCCCCTATTCATTTTCCATGAGATGCGGTATTTGACTCACATCATTTGCTTCTCATGCCTGATTATCACTTTCTCCTGCCCTTGTATAGATTCAGATGTCCATATCATACATTCTTTTGTCTAACACCCCATGCATCTTATGATTATGTTATACTTATGGTGTACTTTACCCTAAGTATAGGAAGGTGTCAGATTTTTTATTATTCTTTTTTATTCTTTTTAAATATTTTTTATTATCCTTATACTTAGGGATATTTTACTCTAGGTATAGGTAGACCATGTACATTCTAACCCTCAGTTTTTCCCTTGTGTACAGTCTTCTATAGTTAGCATTGATTGATCCTAAGTATGGGGAGGAATCACCGACTTCTATTGATTTTATTCTTTCATTCGTCATTGTAGTCTAGCCTTTCTTTTCACTTCCTTATACTAAGCACGAGTTATGTCTTCTTCATCTTTCTTTGATCACTCTAAGGACATCATTCGAGCTAAGTATAAGGGGGTGTCATATATATTACATATATACTTTAGCCATAACTCGTACTTTATATGAGTGTGTTAATAAATAAAATTGCTGAAAACCACAACCTAAAAATCACAAAAATTTTAAAAATTATCGTGTACATAAAATTCTTTCTTGCATATACATGTTTGTAAATATCAATTTATAAAAATTATTTTTGTACAAAAGTTTGTAACAATGTTGTGCTTGTGAAAACTTTGAAAATATTTTTGTATAAAAAATTATGTATAGTACAAAATATTTGAAAAATGTTTAAAAATAAAAGTTTGCAAAAATCTATTTGTAAATGTTTGTAAATAGTTAGCAAAACTTCTGCATTCATTCGAGTTAAAACATTTTCAAAAAATTTGCGTGTTTTAAAATTTTGAAAAATTGTATCAAAAAAGAGTTTTTTATATATTTATATATGTTCTTCTGAATCGTAGTTGACATTTAAACTAGTTTAGAATTAAATTGGAAAATGAAGCTTGGTTAAGATCTTAATCCACCTAATTCTTAGAGGAACCTTATAGGATTTGGGGTTAAGACTTTTCAGGTCCATTAGTGACTTAATCTCTGAGTCCACTAGGCTATGTTCACATGTCATTTTGATGAGCCTAAGTAGAACACTTAACAATGCATGCATGACTCTCACAGACAATGGCTTTACTTGGACCAACACTTTATACATAGCTCTCCACGGATGAGGTGGTGCAGTGGCAGTTTTCTTTGTCTTGAGTAGCATACGAGGGTATTACTTCTAGGCGGAACCTCTCGTCTCCCTTAAGGGAGGGATGTGCATCTCAACTTGGTCTGGCAGTGTTGAGGTCTAAAGACAGGAGTTGTGTGTTGCAATAATGCTTCAAAAGAGCGATAATCTACTGGCTCAAGAAGAAAAAGTCCTTACGTATATGTTGCACCATGTAGATATGTTGTACATATGCACATTAAAAAAATGCAAAATCAAGAAAACTCCAAAAAAAGTGGACATGCCTGATAGAAAATAAAATGCCTGCCGGAGTGTATATAGTCAAATAAAGCAAAGCGTATGTATTACACCTTCTCATCTCATGAAGCTTGCAGTGGGAGACTTGGCTACACTGGTTGGTCTCCCAGGGATACGTGGCTATACAGGCCACGGTCCATTCTCTTCTTTCCCCCTCTTCTTGAGCCAGTTGAACTTGAACTTAGAAGGGAATACCCCGCTCCTCGAGGAAAGAGCTGCTAGACTGAGAAACTAGAGTTACCTTATTGAGGGAGGTTATTTCAATTTCATTTCTGAGGTGGGGATCTACATATCATTTACACAGTACAAGGAAAGATTCATGGTCATTAGAGTTTTTGTATGTAGACTTGTTCTGATCTGGATTATTGAGGGGTCTTGACCCTAAAATGGTGGAATTTAGAGGTTGTTGAGTCTTAAACCAAGATCCCAATAAGGTTCTGACAAACTAATAATCCAAAGGTCTGACTGAGCTCCATACTTCAATTTAATGAAGAAAAGTTAATGATCAACCTTGATTCTCCTTCTTTTTCTTTTCTTCTCTTTTTCATTTCTTTTCAAATAAGTGTTTGTTAAGGGACTAGCAAAGGTAAAGTATAGGGGGTGATGAATCCTTGATTCTCACTCTTTATTCTTTTATTTTAGCTACTTATCTTAGCAAAACAACATGTAAATACATGTAAATACAATAACATAGCATTATGCATGCATGTGTTAATATTGCATAATTAGCATATATTTGTGCAAAAATAAAAGAATAAAGGAAAAGAAAAAGGAAGGAGGCATTTAGATCAAATACAGAGTGACCCAAACCCAAAGAGAAGGTCAAGCTTTGACCTGATTGACAAATAAAATAAGTAGAGAGAGAGATATGGCCTACTTTGTATTGTACATATTACCAATGTATATAAATAATTATTTTCTACACAGTAAAATTAGATTATTCTTTTTACCTCCTTGTATATATTTCTAATAATAATATAAAAATAGAATAAAAATTAGAAAAACTAAAATAAATAAATAAAATCCCTCTTTCGTTGTACAAAGTACATGTATATATATAACAATCACCATTTAATTTATACTTTAAATAATTTGTAAAAATAAAATAAAATTTATTTTATACCCCTAAAAATATGTTATAAATAAATAAAATATAAAATTGGGGTATTTGTGTAAAATAACAAAATAAAAATATTTGTACATAATATATAGGTATATCACACATGTATATAACACTATATATTGTATATACACTAATTTATTTTTCATAAAAAAATAATTAAAAATCATAGAAAAATTCCTTGAAAAATAATAAACATTTTTCATTTTATTTATTTTTTTCATTTTAATTAATTTATTATTTTAAATTTAATTATCTTTCTGTATTTTGTATTGTAGTGTATTTCATCTTCATTCTAGGAGACCCCTGATTGGGCCAACTCGGATTGTTGACTCTGGTCAACTGGTCCCCCGAGTGGCCTTCCTCGTCGGATCGGGTTTTGCACGAACTTCGCCATTTTCTCTAGATCCGATCCGATACCCTTTCACACAAATTTTTGCTCCCAGTATAAAGGTCGGATCCCTAATCTTCGCCCAGCACTCTTCTCTTCGATCCGAGCCTCGGTTCGCGGGCCACACCTCCTCAATGTCGGACCCCCAAGCTTATCTATATTGCGACACCCCCTCCTTTTCCTCCACCTTCTTGCTGCGCCACCACCTCCTTCCTACCGGCCTACCTTTCCCAGAGTGACAACGAGTGAGAGGGAGGGTGTTAGAACCTTTTCGTGCATGCGTGCCCTAGGTCCGACGAGGGTGAACCTCAGCTCTACCACGAGGAGCGAAGCCTCTAGCTACGTCGGCCATCGAGGCCAAGACCAGCATAGACGTTCGTCTACAACTCTAGGCATCTTCTTCCACCTTCAGGTATCTTCTTCACCTTCCATCTCTGTTCAAATCCATCACACATCAGAGAAACAGAGCATCTCCGATGTACTCATTTCATATCATGTTTCCCTATTCTCCGACGTATCTCTTCCCAGCTCCTACTACCTTCCGCTACTACGTTACTCCCCACATCCTTCCATCGACTCCAATCATTGGATTGGAGTCGCTTAGCAGGTCCGATCCTCCGCTTCACACGTGACCTGTCTCATTCACTGACCCCCGCTTGGTTCGCTATGCTTTTAGTGTCCTAACCCTCGCCGGAATACTCCCCTCCGAGCATACATCATTTCCTACCGGGTTGGAACACATTTGGATCTCATCTAGAGGTCGAAGGTATCACAGAAAATCTCCAGGACCACCATTCACCCCCACGGTCCCTTGCTTGGTCATGGGCTCTTCTGAGTCTCCCAGACGCTGTAGAGCATCAACGCTATCATCTTCCATCTTCCAACAGCTCGTGAGGACGTCGGAGATGCGCACAATCGACGATGGAAACTCGTCGGAGGCGAGTTCTTCCCCGATCTTCCAGGCGACCTCTCCACTGTCAAATCGAATTTCCCCCAGTTCTAATCTCTACCGTCTATCTACGGGAGAGCCTCGGTCATTCGTTCCATCTGAGGATCCCATTTGGGCCCTTTATCATTGAAGCATCATCCGTGAAACATAGCCGTGAGATCGTAAGTGGAACAACCTCATCCATTGGATCACGCCCAATAAGCGGTAACTTGACCTTAGGCCACTCTCTTTTGCGTTTTTATTGTCTAGTCCTGTAAATATTTGTGGTAGTTCAAAATAGTTTGGTTATTTTGCATTTGGACCCTTTCTATTTCCAATGTTTGCATTTTGGTCCTGTTTTTATGAGCTCACGTGTTGTCTCATGTGTTATTTTGGTTTATTTGCATGTTTCATCCTAAACTTCATGAATGTTATGCTTTGAGTCAAACTTTTTGATATTTTGCATTTTTACCCATGTGTGTGGGTTACTCAGCATGTGCATTTATTAATTGGACATTTTGTGCTATTGACCTTGTGTTTCTTGCCCGTGTTAATATTTGGCATGTAAACTTTACAATAATTGCAATTAGGTTCATGTGCATGATGTTTCTTGTTTTTAATTAAATAATTATCAAATTAAGTCCAAAAATTATGAAAATAATACTATAAGCTCCTACTAACATGTAATATTTATCGTAATTTTTGGGATTAATTTTGTTAAATATTTTATTTTCTAAAAATCAAAAACCATCAAAAATTATTCTATCTATTTTATAAAATACATACAAATTGTAAAAAAATGTAAAAAATCCAAAAAAATAGTGTTTGCTCGTTTTTGCATTTTTTACTTCTAGTACCATTTTTGTTAAAAAAATCATTATAAAAATTCTAAAAATCTCAGAATCATCAAAATATATAAATCATTAAAAATTCAAAAAAATAAAAAAAAAAGGATTTCAGTTTTTATTGTGATATTTTTATTTACTTTCTCATAAAAATAACAACCACGACATTAGGGCACTTTTAGTATTTTAAATTTGTCTTTTAGTCCAGGTTGTACACTATTTTCTCTTCTTCCCTTGTTTGATTTTTATAAAATCATTTAAAATTAGAAAAACCCCAGAAAATTACCAAAAAGACTTTAATATTTGAAAAATATGAAAATATTTTTATTCCTGATTTTTGAATATTTTTAGCCTTAATAAAAATTGTAAAGGCTTGCTTGTGTGCTTTATTGCCTTATTTTCTTGTTTTTTTCCTTAACTGAAAACCACAAAAAATGCAAAATTAAAAATTGACAAAAATATGTTTTTACTTGTCTGAAACCGACTACTTTGTAGGTTTACTTGTGCTCCTTAAGTTCGATCATGGTCGATATACCATGTTAAAATAAAATAGTGGAGACCGCTAACATTGTTTTGATTACCTTATCATGTGATTTGAGTGGTTTCTATTTTTCTTGTTGAGCTTAGGCCTTGTGATCCGGGTCGCAACGACCTTGATTTATATTATCCCCTAACCCGTGTCACTCGGTCGCTCATCAGTTAGATCCTACTTATCACCAATAAATATACATACTTAATCATGTTTAAATTCTCATTCTTTACCACTCTTGGATTTTGGTTTTTGGAAAAACACAAAATTAATATGAAAATATGCACGATATTTCAAATCTAGATGAATACAACCACAAATAAATCAAACAAAAATGTACAAAGAATTATTAATGTGAAAACCTCCCAATGTATGAAAAAATTATAGAGGTGATCACATTCCAAAACCAAGCGTTATAGTCAAAGATATAATGCGTGAGTAGCTTACATAAAGTCTACCCCTCTCTATCATTGCACAATTCATCAAAAAAGGAGATATTTTAGGATAAATGTATTATCGTGATCACTAGTGGATTTAAGAATTGTAACCATAGAAGTCCATGAGGTTGAAGACGTGATATGGATTTCTGATTACATGTCAAGACGAACCAATAAATAACTTCTTCTCTTCTTGCTGTCTTTTTTTATTTGATTCCCTTCATAAGTTGGATATCTTTGAGTGAAAGGGATTTCAAGAGGGCATCAAGGTTTGCTTTATACGAATAGATATAAGAATATTTGGAGCTAGGATTAGGTTTAGAACACTCCTATCCTAAAAATATAATTGATTTCATTATCCAATTAAAATCCATTTCAATTAGGACAAAAAATATTTTATTTAATGTTCAAGTTTTCAAAAGAATAGAACCCTACCAAACATGTTTGAGGGTTGTTGGACATATGAGCCCACGATGAGCCATTATGTAATAAAAGTTATTCCAACTGACTCCTTAATCTGAAATAATGAATAAACTAGTTTGCATAATAGGTCCCTTAGTACAACTAGGGTTATGTACCATGGCCGTATAGATATCATACAACTATTGATTCAAAGGTTGGATCATAGAGACTGGTGTAGATTTTAATATCTAAAGAGCTAGTTTGAGGACTCAATAGCATTATCAAGAAATTATCAAGAAGGATCTCCATCCTGAGATGGAGATGATAATCCTTACTCCATAAGTTGATATTCGACTGACCTCTTGATGCAAGTCCTCTGCATAGGAGTAGAGATTTAACGTTGTCAAATGTGTTAAGGCAAGGAGTTGACTTAATGAGATCGAGATAACTATGACCTATGTCGTGTGTTGTCACATATAGGCACACATACTCTGACCGGAGATATATGTATTACTATATGTCTAAGTATGTACATTAGTCAATTCATTAGACTGATGACCAAATCAATATCTATACACCAACGAGCTAGCGTGCATACAAAGCCATATGAGTAATATGAGCTCTCAAAGGGATCATAAAGGTTCACTACTGAATTGGAAGACACAAGCTCACTCATGAGATATTAGGATAAATCAAATTCTAACGTTGGTCATCTTGTTTTTTGAAAAATACATTATCTGAAGGTATGATCCACGCAAGACAAGATTTGAAAGCATATGATTGATACCAACTCCTAAAGATCGAATGAAAAACTTAACGATAAAACCATGAAGGAGACAATTAAAATAAGATGAGAACATTGGGTTTATTTTAGGTCTTCCAGTATGCAAGATGCATGGGGGTTAGGAATACTCGATAGTGATGTGATCTTAAATGATTATATACCATGACGCTTCCATTCTGAGGGAGCGATGAAACATGTTTGGATTTTAGTGACTCCTTTCAGTGGACATGATATCCAATCTTGGTCTAATTTTTGTACATTGATCTGAATATGATTCGATGCAAGGAGAAGATGGGATATTATGTCTTACATGATCATACACCTCTAAGCGATCTTCTAGTCATGATATGAGATTAGATGTCATTATCCAAGTCACGATACATGGCATATACAATCGCACAAACCTTATCTTTAAGTATCTGAAGAAAAGGCACACAATTCTTAAAAGAGTTTAAGAATTATTCCATGAACAATAATATCTAAGCTTTTGAAAATTGGATAATTAAATGAGATTTAATTATCACAATTGAAATGTTGATTGAGATATATAGGATAGTTACATACAATTTAATTTCATGGGTATTATTAATGTGGATAACATTATCCACAATCATTATGGTTAATGTCGATATGATCCACATTATCCTAGAGAGTCAATTATGAAAGAGATTCATAATTTCTACGGTAATGTTAATTAGATACACGTTACATAATTTAACTTAAACATATTTTGCATTAAATATAGGATGGAAGAAATTAATTCTTATTTGTCAATAATTTTATTGCAATTATCACAAATATGGTTATTTGGTGATAAATGCAATAAATTCAAATATTAAATTTAATAGCAAATAAATAAAGTTGACTCATTCCCTTCTCAAGGGTAGACATCCATTGAGAGGTGTAACCATGGCAGACGTCCACCCTATTTTTAGAATGTACATTGTTTCTTTACTTTTAATTATTTATTAATTAGTGGGTGTTTGAGTTAATTAAAAAGATAATTTTGGATATTGTTGTTTAAAATTTTTCTTTTAATAATTTTTTTGTGTTTTTTAAGAAATACAAATGAATTTAAATCGTTGATCTTAAGAGCATATAGATTGGGATCCATGTCCATCCAAAATCCTATAAAAGGAGGTCTAACCTTAGACCTCAATAAGAACATGTCATATGCAATAGTTGCATAAATGAAACTATCTCTCTATCTCTATATTCATATACATGTCCAACAATTGCCTCTCCACAATCCTAGGTCGTCCCCATGCCAAAGATTGGTGGACATCATGATTATCGTTGTGATCTCGCCGTGCTGCCAGACCGATAGCTTGAGGA
The DNA here is from genome assembly GCA_037367405.1 of Ottelia alismoides. Lineage (NCBI taxonomy): Eukaryota > Viridiplantae > Streptophyta > Magnoliopsida > Alismatales > Hydrocharitaceae > Ottelia > Ottelia alismoides. Next base: position 252,899 of record JAZKJV010011168.1, on the reverse strand, counting down.
ACTCCGTTCTCTTTCATGCTTCGTGCCCATGAAAAATACAAGTGATTTTGTGAGAATAAATCAGGAGATCGCTTGCTTGGATCGTCGCTCGGGATTACAACAATCACATGATTCATCATCATGCTTGTAAGTTCTCTCCCGTCGGATCAGACTTAAGTTAGGAGGCTTCTTACTTTAGAAGCATGGAGGATTACAATCACTCTTCAAGAGGTAACCTTAATATATGTGTGTTCAAGATGAAACGGTATGAGAGGTTCCTATGCCATGCAGTTTCATCTTAAACAAATTACTTTCCCATACAATGCCAACTAGTATGAGTAGTTGACCGAGATCGCATATGATGCAATTTTCATACTTTCGTGACGAGTGAGGGATAATATCCCACCTTCAAAGTGGTATCAGAGCTACATTTAAGGTCTTGGATATGATCTAAAATTTAGGGAATAAGGATTTCGATATCGGATGTGAGGGACTCGTAGTTTTATGCATAAGATGTGTGTTTCGAATCAGTTTTTCATGAAAAAGAAAAATGTTTGTGAATTATTTGAAAGAAATTTTGGACTATTAAAATGTATTTAGAATATCTAAATATGTCCAAAAAATATTTTCCAAAGGTTGGCATTAAAGGTGCATTGGTTTATATTCGAAAAGTTGCGGCAGTGAAATTGTTTTTGCATGTAATCATGGATATGTAACAAATTGATTTTCTATTACTATTTTTATCTCATGAAACACATAAAAAATACAATAATATATTATATAAATAAACTAAAAATCCGCTCGAATTTATTTCACGTGATTCTGGCTCCATTTGTCCTAGATATTCCACATTTTGCGGAAATGGGTTGGAAGATGATTAGATCATCAACATAACTTTTTTAATGTGTTCATCATTCATTAAATCCATGGATATTAGGAATTTTCCCTCATTAATTATTTTATGATTTATTTAGAGAAATAAGTGAAAAACAACCATCTTTAATCATTATTTCGTGACATGAAAACTCTAGTTTATCTTACAATAGTTGTGGGGTAACTTTTACATGCAAAACTGAACTTGTTTGCTTGATATGACTAGGAATTTTGGATATTTAAAAAAAATTATGATGCCTAATATTTGAATGTATTATATAGCATCATGTTGATCATCAAAGTTGATCAATAAAATCGCAAGTACATTGATCCAATATATTGTTCTAAATCGGGATGGTGAAGGTGTCTAGACCAGGTTATGTTGGTTTGGTTACCTAATTAGCACCTAACATGTCAAGGAAATGCTCCCTCCCAGCATATACTTGAGCATCTAGCTGGATCTATTTTTCAGTAAGGGTAACATGAGTATGTCAATTTGTATTTTAATTACTAAATGTCATAATAGTGCATACTTGTGAGAGTTAATACTATATAGTAATACCAAGCAAACTCTAATTGTTTGTTGGTTTCATTATTAAATTTTGATCCAAATAAAAAAATCATAATCTATATTTAATATAGATTAGATTTCCCTTGGAATAATTATTCATAAGAATATGATTAATAATAATTAATTAAAATTTAAATGGGATATAGAGAATCATATAAATTACATCCATGATCTCCCGTCAAGGTGAAGGGTTCCATCATCATGGATTGTATATTGGAGACACCAATGCGAAGTCATAGCTCTGGTATACAAGCGCACCTGGATCGAGGCTCTTTGCTTCTCAAAAGATTAAGGTTGTATGCATAGTGACCCTAATGTTGTTCCACATATAATTGAGGCAGTATTAGATTGCACATAGCAAGAACTATTCTTGTTGAGGGTTGGTATAATTGACAATGAGTCAACATCACCTTAGGAGTGGTGAGCTCGATCCAAAATTCCTCATGAGCTATGGTTTGGAACCAAGCCTAGTGTTGGACACTTGAGGATTTAGGGTTGCTTGGTCCATGACATAACATGGGTACACGTAAGCTGGAATCTAGCACCAGCGGGAGATACTTTATTAGGAATATAGATGAATGTATTGGATACCTACTTTATGACCTTGAGATTCTAGAAAAATTTCATCTCCGAGGAACTTGGAGGATGACTTCCTTAAGAGTCAAGACAAAAATGAAATAAAGGGACTCATTACATCTTAAGAAATCAATGAGGCTCCTAAAATCGAAAAAAAAGGACAAAAAATAGTTTGAGGGTGGTAAGACCAACTAGAGGGTATGAATTCCACGTGTCAAAGAAATCTGACTTTGATCAAACTTCATATGATGAAGCTTCTAAATATCATGACAAGGAATGATGGATGTTTGCAATAAAGTCTAAAGTAGATGTCATGCATAAGTATTGTATATGAACCCTCAAGGATCCACCTATAGGGGGTCACACCCATTAGGTGTAAATGAATCTTTAAGAGAAAGAGGAAATCTAATGAGAAGCTAGATACCTTCAAAGCACGGCTATAGCCAAGAGCTAATCACGGAGAGAAGACATCACTTGCGATGAAACATGCTCTGCATTAACCATACTTGTACTCATCAAAATGTTTCTAAAGACAACTACACAACTTGACTATAACATCTGAAAGATGGAAGTCAAGATTGCATTCCTTTATGAATACCTCAACAAGGATATTCATATGAAGTAGCACTGGAGATTCACGAAAAGCTGAAAAACTCCATCTATGGGCCTAAACAAGGATCTTATAGTCAGAACATTAGATTTAATGAAATTATAAAGGTTTAATGAAATTATAAAGGTTATGATTTCATACAGAATCTTGATGAATCATGTGAAGCTTAGTAGGAGTACCATTGTATTCATCGTGCTAAATGTAGATAAAATCCTAATCATTTGGAATGATATAATGATCATAATAAGTGTTTTATAATATGGTTGTTCCATACATTGAGATGTAATATCTTAAGGTTACCTTTTAGATCATAGTTCCGAAGTTATTCAGAAGCAAAGAGAAAGGGCATTGGGACAGTCACATTAGTCGTACATCTAGGATATATTCCACTTTTGAAAGTTCCAAAGGAATGCTTTTTTCCCTGAAGATATGGTGCTGACCTATTTGCATGGATAACATCTCAAAGTGTTGATGATGTGAATGCTAAAGTTGTTTGCCCTTGTCCATTAGTTACGGAAGCCTGGTGTATGCTAGATGTGTACAAGAGCCAGATGTCTGCCATGCAGTGGGAGTAGTAAATTGTTACCAATCCTACTATGGAGATAGAACGCATAATTGCAGTAAGAACAACACCTTCAAAAATAACAAGACTTTAGATATATTGATCTCATGGTCTTTAAGCACTTAAGACTTTATAGATAGTGATCTAAAATGGTCTTACCTACAAATACCTTACAAGACATAAGATTGTGTCTTAGTCTAAGGAGAAAGAGATCTCCAGACATAAGGATATTCTGGTAAGGATAATAAAAGTTCCTTGCTGGTTAAAATAATTATTGAGTTGTCGTGTCATAGGCACTACGATTGCTTTTACAATATTGAGTATTGGTTGCATAAGATGTAACATTCGCATTGGATGCGAGTACTGTTACTAGGAGATATGCAAGTTTGTAAAAGGACATGGCATAGTCTCTTAAGAATATAGTGAAAAGTCAGATGACCAAGCTATTTTTCTAAATAGCTTATAATTAGAACATAGTGTGGATTTAGATATTAGCTCATTAATGACTCTTTGGGCTAGTAGGTGATTGTTGGACATATCAACCCACGAAGAGCCATTATGCAATAAAAGTTATTGCAAATCACTCCTTAATATGAAATGAAGAATAATTAATTTGAATAATAGGTCCCTTATACAATTAGGGTTATGTACCATGTCAAACTTGATATCATATAGTTGTTGATTCGAAGCCAGGATCATAGTGGTTGGTGTAGTGTTGAATATTTAAAATGTTAAATTGAGGACTCGCCGGCACCGTCAAGTGATTATCAAGAAGGATCTCTGCACAGAGAAGGAGATGGAAATCCTTACTTCAAAGGTTGATATCCGAACAATCTATTGATGTAGGTCTTCTACATAGGAATAGAGATTCAAAGGTGTAGGATGTGTTAAGGCAAAGAGTTGACTTAACAAAATCGAGATAACTAAGACCTATATTGTATGTCATCATGTATAGGTACACATCTTCTGACAAGAGAAAGATATATTACTATATGTTTTATTATGTACATTAGGCAGATCATTAAGTTGATGACATAATCAAGGTCTATACACTGACGAGCTAGTTTGCATACGAGTGAATATGAGTAATATGATCTCTCAAAGGGATCATATGGGTTCACTACTGAATCATAAAACTTGAGCGAACTCATGAGATATTGGGATAAACCAAATTCTAACGTTGATCGTCTACTTTTTGGAAACAAGACATGATTTGAAAGTATGATATATGCTTTTGGAAGGCATATTATCGCTACCAACTCTCAAAGATCGAATGAGAAACTTAATGATAAAGCCGTAAAGGAGATAGTTTAAATAAGATCAGAACTTCGGGTTTATTCTATGTCTTCTTGTATGCAGGATGTGACGTTAGGAATATTCGAGGAAGATGTGATCTTAAACGATTGTATACCATGATATTTCCATTCCAAGGGAGTGATGAATCATGTTTGGATTTTAGTGACTACTCTCAGTGGACTTGATATCCAATCTTGGTCCAATTCTTGGACATTGATCTAAATACGATTCAGATGTATTGAGAAGATGTGATATTATATCTGACATGATCAGACACCTCTGAGCGGTTTTCTAGATCAGGATATGAGATTAGATCTCATTATCCAAGTCACTACACGTGACATATACAATCATCTTGATGTTATCTACAAGTATCTGAATAGAAGGCACACAAATCTTTAAAGAGATTATGAATTGTTCCATGAATAACATTATCTAAGCATTTGGAAATTGGATAATTAAATGGGATGTGATTATCACAATTGAAATATGGATAGAGATATCCAGGATAATTAAATTAGATTTAGTTATAATGAATAGCATTAATGTGGATAATGAATAGCGTTAATGTGAATAACATTATCCACAATAATTATGGATAATGTGGATATGTTCCACAATATACTAGAGAGAGTCAATTATGAATGAGATTCATAATTTATATGTTAATATGAATTATATTCACATTACATAATTTAATGTAAATATGATTTACTTTAAATATAGGATGGAAAAAAATTATTCTTATTTGTTAACGATTTTATTGCAAATATCACAAATATGATTATTTGGTGATAAATACAACTGATTCAAATATTCAAATTAATAATAAATAAATAAAGTTAACCCTTTCCCTTCTCAAGGTTGGACGTCCATAGTGAGATGTTACCATGGTAGACTTCACTCTATTTTTAAAAAATGGGATGTTTCTATATTTATCAATTATTTATTAATTAGTTAATTTTGAGGTAATTGAAAGAGATAATTTTAGATATTGTTGTTCAAAATTATTCTTTTAATAATTATTTGTGGTTTTCGAGAAATAGAAATGAATCTAAATGGTTGATCTTAAGAGCACGTGGATTGGGATCCATGTACTTTCAAAATCCAATAAAAGGAGGGCAAACCTTAGAGCTCAATAAGAACAAGTCATATGCAATGGTTGCATAGATGAAACTCTCTCTATCCTTATATACGTCTAACCTCTACCTCTCCACAACCTTATGTCATCCCTCTGCCCAAGGTTGGTGGAGATTGTGATCATCGTTGTGTTGTCATCGTGCTACCGGATCAATGGCTTGAGGAATTCCATCCTCTTCTGTCCCTTCGAGCTTGTGAAGAAGACAAATGATTTCGTGAGACAAATTTAGGAGATCGCTTACTTGGATCATCGCTCAAGATTGCAGGATTCATATGATTCATCATCAATCCCACAAGTACACTCTTGTCGGATCAGGCTTGAGTCTGGAAGCTTCTTAATTTAGAAGCACAGATGATTACAACCACACTTAAAGAGATAACCTTAATTTCAATGTGGTAAAGATGAAACGGTATGGGAAAGATTCATGTGCCATGTGGTTTTATTTTAAATATTTTTTTTTTGTTTTTATGGTGCCATACCAACTAGTATGAGTAGTTGACCTAGATCACAATAAGGTGATTTTAAATCTTCGGTGATGCGCGTGGGTTAATACTCCGTCTTCAGGGGTTGAGTTTTGATTTCCCTCGGTTTCGTTCTGCATATGAGTTGGGAACCCCGGTTCCAATGGGGCAAGAGTAATCTGTGGGATTTAGAAGTTCATTCTCCACGTTGGAGTAAGGTCTCAAAAAGTAACCTTCGTAGAGTTTACTTTTGAACACATGCATTTGCAGGTATCGATTTTTCGCTCTGTAAGTCCATTGACTGTAAATGTAGTATGATACAAAACTTCTAGTTTTTATCATTTGCTCTATGGCCTTTTCCAAAATTTTCAGTCCCATGTGTAGGTTTACCTCCCTAATTTGGGCTCCAGAATCTGCCACTGTCAAGTCCTGATCGGCAGCCTGACGGTAAATAAAGTCAATAAAGCGTATAGAAACTGTCATGCCTCGCACACACCTCCCGGCTATATAGTTTTACATTACAAAAAAAAGCAAGCAAACTCTCCTTCAAACGTTCTAAAACCCCCAAACAATGCGAACCCATCCTTTCTGCCCCTCCTCTCCCACCACCATTTTCCTCTCCACACTCCTCTTCCTCCTCCTCCCCCTCTCGCTCTTTCTCCTTCTGACCACCTCAAACCTCCGCCAGGCCACCTTCATTACCACCTTTTCCAACGCCTATACCACCCAGATCCCTCAGACCCTGATGGATCCCCGCATCCTCATCGGCGTCATCACCTTCGCCGATCGCATTGAGGTCCGCCACCTTCATCGCCTCGTCAACTCCCTCCAGCCCCCTGTGCCTGGGGCCCAGATCGACGTCAAGTTCGTCTTCTGTCGGCTGACTAGAGGCGAGCAGAGGGTTCTGGTGGGGCTGGAGATCCTACGATACGACGACATCATGATCCTAGATTGCCCCAAGGAGAACATGAACAACGGGAAGACCTATCTTTTTTTGTCCAAGGTGGCGGAAGTTTTCAAGGGGGAAATGCTTCCGCCGTACGACTACGTTATGAAAGCCGACGATGACACGTATATAAGGTTCCCGGAGCTGGTGGCGTCGCTGCGGCCCCTGCCGAGGAAGGGCCTATACTATGGACTGCTGGTGGAGAAAGGTTTCTTCCGCGAGGGAGACGAGCCCTTCATGGCCGGCATGGGGTACGTACATGTTCCATCATTTTAAGACGTTCTGCTTTCTAGTATGTATTGTACCTAGTGCGTCCATTTAGATGGTTCTAGTTGTTCTATCGTTGGGATGGTTCAAGCTTCTTACTTCCTCTCAGACGTCGATCGTTTCCCTTTGCTTTGGATTTGAGTTGGTTTTTATCAGAGAAGTTGAAACTGTTAACACCATTTCTAAAAGTCAAAGACGAAATCAGAGAGGCACTGTTTGACAGGTACGCGCTATCGTGGGACCTCGTGGAGTGGATCGGCTCCTCTGAGATGGTACGGAACAACAGCATCGGTTACGAGGACAGGATGGTTGGCAAGTGGCTTCACGATGGCGGCCGCGGCAAGAATATCTACGACACCAGGCCTTCGGCCGTGCAGCTGGCAGAATTCCGGCGAGGTGGCGCCGGGAGGATTGTGGACGACAAGTGGGTGCAGTACGACCTTCCGCGGCCTCCCATGCGGTTCCTCCCCAACACCGTGTCCGTGCACCGGCTCAAGGACCGCGTGGCATGGGCTGCGGTCCTCCGGCACTTCAATGTCACCGCCAACGTGAAGGCATCCAAGTTTTATACGCTATAAGTCAAACGTGGTTGCCAGGAGAGTCGATCGTTTTTTTTATATCATTGGACGTATAAATGCAAGGGTATTACGCAACGAATCTACGATATCTATTCTTTCTTTTTAACTCCCATGCAATTTCGCTGTAGTTCATTTTATCTCGGGAGACCATTTGGTGTGAGTCGAACATTAAGAAACTGAGTACAGTCAGAATATTGAGTGGAATATATCACTCTTTTATGTTGCACCGTTGTAGGTCTTACTAGAAAATTCTCTTCTTATGTTGGGTAAATTGGAATAAAGTGAAAGCTATTTATAAAGGATCGGTGTCATAATGAATAATATTTGTTGCTCTTTTTTTAAAAAAATTCGTAAAGAATATCATATTCGTTGTTCTATTCCTAGTAATGAATCATAAACAACGGTTATCTAATCATGAAAAATTATATTAACCTTATTTGATTCAATTGCTTGAGTTAATCTTTTGTTAATCTAACCATGGAAAATCGGATGGTGGATTTTCTACGTCTCCTTCATTTTCCCCCATTTCTCGATGGTTCTAGTTGCCTTCTTGGCTTGAGGGAGGGCGGTGATGGTGATAGAGATTGGAGTCGAGATGGAGATGGAGAAAGATGTGGAGCTCAAGGTAATGCTACTCACGTGCAGAAGGTTGGAAGATGGTGGTTTCGAGAAACGACAAATTGCTCTAGTGGGGCTCAAGTGATCTCAATGGAGGAGAGTTTTTTGTAGGTGATGGAGAAGCTCCCATCACCTATGGTGGAGGGGACAAGAGGATCTCTACTCCATAGATGGTGCACACCAAGGAAGCTACTGCTCAACAGAATGAGACCTAAAGGGGGGTGTGGGTGGAGGGGTTATGAGATCTGACCACACCCCTTGAAGGTATCTGTTGTTATACTTTTAATGACTGTTAAAGCTCGAATGGTGGGCCTATTTGGGTTTTGATGCTATTGAGGATCTATACTAGATGTTGGAAGTGATCTCTTGTCTCGCAAGAGGCTCGAAATGGGTAGATGCCCTTGAAGTTTAGATGGAGGCTAGGCACTTCAGAAATTGAGATGTCTATGAGGTCCAAAGATCTGAGAATGCTCGGTGATCTGTTGTTATCTACATTTCCTCAAGGCGTGGATGACGCATTGCATACTTTAGCCATAACTTGTACTTTTATATTTTTCAATAATATGGCTAAAATATTACATTAGATAAGGGTGTACAATAAATAAATTATAAATAATACACTTGTGTAAATATGTACAAAAAAATTAAAAAATTGTTTGTAAAATTGGTTTTAAACTAGTTTGAAAACTAATTTGGAAAATGGTTGTAAAATGTATTGAAAAATCTTTTTAAATTATTTTCAAGCCATTTAAAAAATAATCTATTTGTTAAAAAAATGTTTATAAATAGTTTGTAAAAATTATAATAATGTTTTTGAGAAATTCTTTGAAAAATTATTTGCAAAAAAGTTTTCAAAATGTTTGATAAATATTTGACAAAATGTTTTCAAATTATTTTGAAAACCATGTAAATAATATCCTAATAAATTCTTCTAATAAAACATCTATACATCTGTATAAAATTATTTATAAAATCATGTACAAAACCAACATATACCTTGTATAAAATCTTTTCTAAAATTATTTGTGAATACATATATCTCAATAACTCTTTATTTTAAAAAATTCCATAAAATTTTAAAAACTCCAAAAAATACCTAAAAACTTATGAAATATTTTGAAAACTTTTCGTTGTAAATTTTTTGAAAATCCCATAAAAAGTTCAAAATTAGATAATTATCTTACAAAAATATGTTCCCGCATTGCATTGCATAAGCACTTTTATGAATGATTTTGACAATTGCACAAGTCTGAAGAAAATCTGAAGATGGGAGCTTGGTCTAGATCTTACTCCACTTAATTTCATAGGAACCTTATAAGAACTAAAAATAAGACTTCTTAGGTCGATGAGACTGAATTCTTTCAATCCACTAGACTATGTTCACATGTCATGTTGATTAGCCTAAGTAGTGTATTTTGAAGCACACTCATGACTCTTGTTGATAATGAACTAACTTGAACACTACACTTTACACTTAGCTCTACTCTAAGGAGGTGGTGAGGGCAAGATTCTTTAGCTTGAGGAATCACATGTGTGCAAACATATGTAGTCAATAGAAGTGGCTAGAGCCCCCCAACCTAGTATAATGTCATGGAACTAATATGAAGGAAGTTGAGATAAACAACAAGAAGCCCGACTTTTCCTATAACTGAAAGTAGGAGTTGATATTGAGGGAAAGAGGTCATAGCGGGGTCGGCATGGGCTTCTACATGTGAAAGGAAGGCTCATCTTACCTACCACCACTCGTCTATTATTCTGACTCTGCACTACGCTGTGGGTTGCAATAAAGCTTCAAAAGAGGGATAGTCTACTGGCTCAAGAGGAAAATTTCCTTATGTAAATCCTACTATATATAGTACCAAAAAAAGCAAAATCAAACATTCCAAAAATAATAGATGCGTAAAAGTTCAAAAAAATTCAATACCGTCAGAGTATGTATGAAATAAGCAAGGCATTTTGCTTCAAAGTCAATGTTCAAGGTTGCATGCAGTAGGTGACTTGTTTACACTGGCCGAGCTCCGTAGAATATGTGACTACAATGGTCAAAATCCATTCTTCTCTCTACCCCTCTTCTTATGCCAGATGTACTTAAACTTAGAAGGGAATACCCCAGTTCCCGAGGAAACAATAGCTAGGCTGGGGAATTAGGGTCATCTTGTAAAGGGAGACTATTCCTTGCTATTTATGAGGAGACGAGCTACATACGCATTCAGTGTACAACGAAGACTCATAGTCGTAAGGGTTTGCATATGAATAGACTTATTGTGACATGCCTACTGAGGAGATTCAAATAGAGACTTGTGGAACTTGAGGGTTGTTAAGTTTTAGATCCTATTCCCAATAAGGTTCCAAACACATCAATAATGAAAGGTCTTAACTAAGCTCCAAATTTTGATTTTGCACATACAAGTTTAAAAAAATAATCATTCTACCTTATTTATTTTCCTTTTCTCTATTTTTTTGCATCACTTATCTTTTAATAAGTGTTTTCTAGAGACTAGGAAAGGTAAGTATGACGTGTGATGAATATCCATTCATCTACCTTTATTCTTCCATTTTGCATTTATATCCTTATCAAAACACAGGTAAATAAAGATAAACTGTACAAATTAACATCCATTATTTGTATATTAATATTGTATAAATACCTAAATTTAAATTTGAAATAAAATGATAAAGAAAAGGAAAGGAAAATAAAAGAAGTATCAAAGATATTGAATGCCCTAAACCTAAAGACCAAGTCAATATTAACTTGGTCGATAAGGAATAAACTAGGGAAAGATGAGGATTTATACTGTATATAGAAAACCATATTTATATTATTTAAAATGTCCATTTTCTCTATTTTATTTTTCATTTTATACACCTCAAATTATAAAATGCTCAACATAAAACTTGTACATGAAAATATATAGAAAACTATAAGAATAATTGCACCTAAAAACAATACACTGTGTAAATGGGACACACAGATGAACATTCATAAACCGAACTTCTGATGTACATGTTTTCACCTTTTTGTCGTAGCACAAGAGGCGAAAAAAGAACAATCAGACACCATACTTTTGAATTTGTGTAGAATTTTTACTTGGAAAGTCTACCGAGGTTGAACACAGGGACATGAGCCTCTTCGATAATTAATCAGAAATTAATGATCAATTTAATTGATTACTTCTCAACATTGGTCAACAGATAAACAATGCATTAAAATGATCCATAGATTGACATGATGCTTGAACACAATGTAATGTTCGTTTGGTTTTATACAAGTTAAAATGCAACAATATGCCATGTTATTCAAACAAATATATATGCACAATTATGCCGCTATTTTAACTAGATAACTGAGCTAGAATTTAAGGTTCAATTTCACCAGCAATTAATGTATAAAATTTAATCAAATTGTAAGCATTTGGAATTATAAATCAAGGATCATATGACCCTATATATCTTAAATTTAGCCTACTGATTCAAGTGCCAAAACAAAAATTGATAATGCTATTAAATAAATGACTAAACAAGCAACACAATGAAATTGAAATCAACCATATCGGAGTTCAAATGCTCAAGATATAAAGAAAATGGGCCAGGGGAATAGATGAAAGAAAAACATGGAAAATAAATAGAGGAAATATCACAAGCAGGCCCCTAGAGGGGCATTTTTGCAATTTTCAATTTCCAGCAGGTCTCCCCTATAAAGAACGAAAGCACACCACGTGAGGAACACACATGTGGATCTCTTTACAATATTTGATAAACCAAAGGATATGGATGTAATTATCCCAAGCTACACATACCGGGCACATGGGTGGAGGCTCAGGGCGAGGCTTGGACGGTTGTAGGTTCAGAAGCCATGTGGTATCTTCTCCATATTTCGTCGCTACTACGATTCCTCCACCAACCTGGTGCCGAAGCTTACGCCGAATGGGGACCCGTCATATCGTTCTCGATCCAACAATATATGTTGTTCGTTGCTCTAATGTCATCCTCCTCTCGTGCGACGGTGAAGGTTGGGCTTTGACGAGCCACTAGAAGCTCCTCCTTTCTCATCCTTGATCTCCGAAAGTCGGAGAAGAATCAAGGATGGTTGGAGAAGTCTCTAGAAGTAAGAGGGAGTGATAAGGATGGCTGTATAAATGAGTTAGTGCTCCCTCATCGACGTAGAAGCTCTAGAATGGAGCAGCGAGGACAACTCTGACCATTGACGAATTGAGATACCTTCTGGTTTTAGAAGCCTAAAACAAAGGGTGTGTGTGCATGATGGGGTGAAATGGAAGGGCCTGGAGGTGAATAAGAGGGTGCCCGATATGGGTTCTCCTCCGACACTGCTAGAGAAGAAGGCATGGGATGTAGAGGCCCTAGAGGAGAATGGGAGGTGAACTGAGCCTCCAATGAAGATGAGGGATGCTAAATGGATATTTGAGTGTTATGTTATTAGAGTGAGTGGAATGTATGCTGTCATAGAAATTAAAGAAGACAACGTGAAAATAAAACTTAGATTTAATGTACATAGAAGATTAGGTCGCCTGCGTGTAGAGGGCTCTGGATGCGGCTTATTTGGCCTTCCAGTCGTCTCTTAACTTGGGCAGCCTACCCAAACAGCTTGAACAATAACCATTGAGGCTCTGTATCATGGCTGGAAGACATGGGTCTAATCAGAGTTATGCTATGTGATCACAGATCAATTCCACCTCCCCCTATCACGGGGAGGGGAAGAATGCTATGACATAACTCTCATGAAGGTGGACCAAGAGAATGGAGTCGCAGAGGCATGGCTTTTGAATGTGTTGGTCAATGGTTATAGGAGGGTGGTGGAGATAGGTTGTAACCACCGTGCACAATTCTAAGGTATAGGTCATGTGGTATTATGGAGTGCACGAGAATGAAGGAGGGTAGGGCTACGTGGAGGAGTGACAGGAGTGGGTAACAACGACGTGTGGTAGGAGCTAGAAATGGAATGGGGACGATGGTCGGCAAGGTGGCGGCAGTTACTAGAGGTAGTAGATGAGGGGCTAGCAGTTGTATCTTATAATCGAATGACCAAGACGGAGGCGGTGAGAGCGGCCTTGATCAAATCCAGAGATCTGAATTGATGGTGGAGATGCAAGCGAATGTGAATGGCTCTGATCTGATCTAGGCATCAGATAAGAGTGTTGGGAATGGGGCGCATGGAGAAATGTGAAGCGGGCCACGTGGGCATCCCTAGGGGTGCCACGTTGCCCAATAGAAAATGAAAAAAATGCAAAAATAAAGAAAAATCAAAATAAAATAACTATAAGATGGATTTAAAAAAGTCAAAACATGAAATTTGTAGATTTCAATGCGATCTTGTAGACTCATGTTGAACAAAAAGTTAAAATAAACCATATGTACAAAGTAGAATTTTTTGAAGCATTTTTAATGTGTTAAAAACACCTCTTTTAATTTTTTTGTGATTTTTTTGTTTTTAAATTTCTTTCTAATGCCAAAATAAATTTACAATAGTTATCTATTTTTTTCGAATTTTTAATAAAAAGAAAATAAATAAAAATAAATAAAATAAAAGAGTATTAAATATATATACAATAATTAGGGTTAGTTATTAATAAGGGGTTAGTTGTTAATTAAAGTCAATTAGCTGTGCATTTATTGAAAAGTTCAAGATAGAGGGATAATATATGAAGAATTTGATGACTAATCAGAGATTCATTCCCCCTATACGTAAACCCTTCTCTTCCTCAAGCATCTAAAGATTGAAAGAGTCGGATTAATCCCTGATTGTGCAGGCGAAATTTCAAGTGTTAGTTCATCAAGAACTCTTGTTTTGAGGGATCCTAAAATTCTTAGCTCAACCAAGCTTTAGTCAAAAATAAATCCAACTTCTCTAATTATCATAATCTTTGTATGTACATATATATAGAGATATGCCATTTAGTGTATACTACAATCGTGAGGGTCGAGTTGAGGTGTCACTCAAGGTCTTATTCCAAGAGACTCTCCTCAAGATCTAATCCTCAACACTAGGGATTAAGTCAGTTCTTGTGTTCAATCTACCGTCTCAGTAGTTTGTTAGACTTGAAAAAGTAGATGGAAGGCTAGTTGATGGATGGCACAAGTATGTGTGATTTCTTATCTCCCTCCCACTATAACAAGGATCCTTTTATGTCCCTTATACTACACTGGGATTTTTGCTTGTTGATCAGTGTGTTCGTCAAGAGAGATTTGAGTCGTTTGCACTTGTCTTCCTGGGAATGCATCGGGGTGTGTCTTTTTTAAGTATCTAAGATACCTTCGATACCTAGACTTGTATCACTATACGATGAAGAGCCCTTTTTGGGAGCTAGCCCGACTCTTGATCCTAATAGATTTTATCCAAGTGGACACTTTGAAATGGTTGGGATCTCTCGCTTTAGATGTAAGTTCTTGGTACTTGACTTTGTATTGATATATTTTCATTCAACATTTCTTTTCTTTTTCTTTTGGATAGCTCCACTACTTTTACCAAGTTGGTGCACACTGATTAACAAATTATCATGTTTTATCACACTGTGGCACATAGGTCAATACCAAAAGAAAGCATAAGAACTTGTTCTTATACTAGCTATGGTTAGTTGACACTCAGATTTCATAAAGATTTCATCGTCATTATCCTATCCTCGAGCATCATTAAATCAAGTCTAGACCCAAATCTCAAATCTCAGTCCCTCAAGTGAAATCTCAAGTCATCTCATCACATACAGTTATACAGGTGATGTGCTGATCATATTCCTTTA
This sequence comes from Ottelia alismoides, assembly GCA_037367405.1. Lineage (NCBI taxonomy): Eukaryota > Viridiplantae > Streptophyta > Magnoliopsida > Alismatales > Hydrocharitaceae > Ottelia > Ottelia alismoides. The sequence continues at coordinate 237,669 of JAZKJV010011168.1, read as the reverse complement.
AGGTAAAGATGAAGAGTGCAATATAGCAGTCATATCTTTCAAACTAGGGAAGTGCGAATTATCAAGTCTCAAAACCCTAATGACTAAGGTTGGTTAACTCAGACTCTGAAGACCTCAAAAACCAAATGTTCTCAAATCCTCAAGCCTTGAATGATAGTGATTGTGTCATGGATTCACCAACTCAAAAGTTTATATTTTTGTAACTTTGAATTTTGCAAATATTTATGGATTTTTTATAGCTTATCTAGAGCAATAATGACTGGCATAAACTCATATGACTTGATGCATCCACTTCCAGCCAATATGGGTGTAAGTACGGGCCAACCAACGTCTACCCATGTTACTTCAAGACGGTGTCGTATGCATTGTCTTTTAACCATCCACTCTGCTAAGAGAGACCGTCGTTCCCTCATTGAAAAGAAGCTAATCATTTTAAGTTTAGTAGTCAGAATGTTACCAAAGAAATTTTGATTTTTCTAATTTTTATGGGTTTTTCGAAAAATATTAGAAGTAATTGCAAACACAAGTTAATCTCATTTTATTCCTTTTTTTTTGAAAGAATTTTGAAAAGGTTTTCCAAACCATGTCACATAATATATATTTTCAAACAGTTTTCAAAACAAGTAAAATCTCATTTTTCAAACAAATGTCAAACATTTCTCAATACAGTGTCACATAGTTAGAAAATTTTTCAATCATAATATAAACAATTTTACATAAATCAGTTCATGAAATACTATACCCAAGCCCCTAAAAGTTTGAAAATTTTCAAAAATATGAGCTATGGCTAAAGTATATATGAAATGCATATGGTACACCCCCCTATACTTAGATTTTACTATGTCCTCATAGCATAAAATGATATAAAGCTATAACTCATGCTAAAATAATGAAGACCATATGGGTACTGACTTGGGACATCCCCCTTTACTTAGCTTATGAATAGCCTAAGTGTAAGAAGAGGATTGAGGGAAAGAATCAAATGAGTGAAGAAGAAGACAGGGGCTCAGGTCTCTCCTATACTTAGGCTGAGAAGATCCTGAGGATAGAGATATGCAATGAAGATGGAGGGACCCAAGGTGAACAATTAGATGGAACATGGTTCCCCTATACTTAGGACGAAGAGTATCCTAAGTATGCTAAATATGGATCTATGTATGGGGAATCGTGTTACTTGTTAGGGTTAGAGTGAAATGGATCTACAAGATGGTTGAATCTTTGGAGATGAATGAATCTATGGAGATGGAAGATGGAGTGTCTTTGGTTTTGGGAGGGTTGGGAAGAATACACAATCAAGGCTCAACCAAGAAGCATATATCCTTGATTCACCAACTCAAAAAAGAAGACCAATAAATGTTGGTAATTTATCTTTTCTAATTTATTAGTGATCATCCAGAACCGGGCTTCCCATCTACGATGAGGGGGGCTAGGCGGGGGGTCAAGCACCGAATACGCTCTCGCATCGCTTTTTTTGTAGAAAGCTCGACCAGCGAGAAAAAGTGTTTGGCCCAAGCCAAAAAGAGGCCAAAAATCGCGGGAACAACAAAAACTACCATCTCGCTCTTTCCTTTCTTATAAGTTCATTATGTAGGGATTAATGATATGTTTTGGGCACTATCCTAGTGATACGTCCTCACCTCTCAATATACAACACATCCTACGTACAATGGGGTATTGCTTTCTCGTAATACAAGGTTAAATTTTACTCCATTTTATTAATGTCGACTTATATTTTCAGCTCCAATTGTATGCTTAGGTTCTAACTGAAATTAATGTGAGCACAAGTCAAGCATCCATCGTTGAATGGCTAATCCTAATTTAATTTTAAATCCTCAGTTATAAATCAAGCGGGAAACCAAGAAAAGCCGATGGAAAAAGGAAAAATATGATGCATGCTTGAGTGAAAAACATACATTGCCTCAAAAATTCCCCATGCACGTGTGTTGAGCAGAAACTTCAAGTTTTTATTTTAATGAATTATTCACAAAGGTCGTCATAACCCAAAGAAGCTTCAAACAAAAATTTTATTTAATTTCAAGCACAAATAAAGAAGAAGATGTAGCAAGAGATTTTTCTATTTAATTTACATGTATAGCTAACAAGATCAAATTCAGGGAGGCTACAAAAAATACTGAGGGTTTTTCTATGCAATGAGAAATAAATGAAAGAATAAAGGAATTTCTATTCACCTTATGCTTTGATGTTGTATTTTCTTTTTGGGTTTTTTATTTTTTAAATGACTTTTAATTTTATATTTTTTATTGGGTTTTCATTTTTTTCATTTTTTATATTTTTTTAAAAATAATAAGAGAATTAAAAAGAGTTTTAAACACACACATGCTCAACTCTTTTTTTATTTTTTCAATTATGTCAAAATGAACAACAAAATTGCACAAAAATTACTTTGGGGTTTGACATAAATTTTTAATGTTTTTAAAATTTTAGTTTTTTCCACAATTCTTGAAGAATTTAATTAAATTAAAAATAGTTAATTAAATAAATAGAAAATTAAATGGATATTTTTGAAAATTTAAAATAGTAAAAAAGGTCAAAAATAATTGAAATATATACAGAATAAAAGATATTTTTTATATTTTTCAAAAAGCTATTTTCTGATTTTTTTTATTGAAAGATTTTTTTTACGGATTTTTAATGTTTTTAAGGGTTTATACTTTTTATGTTTTTTATAAGGAATAAAAATGAAAAAATGGAAAGAAATTAAAATAAATCAAAAGAAACACACAAGAACTTTTTTTAGAAATTTTGGAAAGATTTTATAGTTTTTTATGGATTTTTTGATGGAAACAGGACTTTTTTATAAGATTTTTGGATTTTAATAAATAATAGAAATAAATAAAATGTAAAATAATTTTTTTGGATGAAAGATGAATGTGACAGAAGCTTATGTGAATTTTTTAAAAAAAAAATAAAAGGGTTTTGATATTTTTTATTTTCAATAAGCAAAAGAAATGTAGACAAACATGGGTATATATACAAATATTTTAAGTTTGAGGCCTAAATGATAACAATGATATAAAATAGAGGGCCAGAAATGTAAAATTCTCAAAAACTCATATGCACAGGAACGTGTGCCCCGTTTGTCTGGACCTTAATGTAAAAAAAATAAATGTGAAGGCCAATCAAAAATAGAGAAACATAAACCTTTTATTGGAATTTATCCATAATGATCACGTGATGAGCACACAGTGCAGTTAAAACATGATTAACTTGCAAATAAATTATAGCGTTGGATGTAAAATGCAAATGTTCAAATAACGACAAGATGACACGTGTCCTCGCAGAGCTTATTTAAAAATAAATAAAAGACAATGACTGGGGGCATAAATATACCATTAAAGTGCGTGGCTCTATGGATAGTTTAGATGCTCTTCTAGACTGATCGGATGGTGGAGGATGAAGAGTGCCTGAAGGGCCACGATCAAATCTAGATTTTTATCTACGACCGAATTTTGGGGTAGAATGAAAGGATGAGATGTAAACGGGGCCCCATTCTTGATCATGCAATTGAGAGATAATCTAGAAGAACTCGAATGATGGAGTACTCTATCAAGCTTCGATCAGGGAGGTCTCGGTCTTGTCTTGTTGAAATCCTCTGCTGATGGGTGCTACAGCTTCCTAGGATCCTCCTCAATCGATTGGAGCAAGCAAAGGAGCTCTAAGGTCTTCAAGTGTGGACTAGGGGGAAGTTAAGATGAGCTGCAGGTTGACCCCTACATCTCGCTCCAATGCTGGTTCTGCGTACTTTGACCCTGCAAGTTAAAGCTGAAGCTTGTAGAGTCTCTCTGGCTCAAACGTTATGTCAAAAGAATGTGAAATGGGGGTGACTGAAGACTTCCGATGGAGTGGTCGGAGAGGAAGTCGAACTCTATCTCTATGAAGAACTAGAGGTGACCAGATGGTGAACGAGCTGGATAAAGATGATGTGAGTGTGCAGATGTAGTCGAAGGGTGGTTTTGATTAACTGAGCTCCTCCTATCGTGCAGACTGGAGGTGGATGAAAAGGATCTGATCTATATGTAATTAAAAGGAAATTAAAGCGAAAGAGAAAGATTGAATCAAAGAATAACTACCTATGTTAACTATAGTAAGAAAGAAGGTGGAAATAGCCTCGATATGCGATGCGACGGAGAGGCGGAGACGTACAGAGGAGATCGCTGGTGACGTGGTTTAATCACGACCTACACTCAAACTTTCATGCTCCAAATCAAAGAATAGCTGCTTTGTCACCACAACTATCTCTAGGGACCGATCGCGGCAAAAATATGGGCCAAGGATGGATTCAACTCGAGGTGGAGGGATTGGATGTCTATTTGTATAACGAGCTCCGATGAAATTTGAATTTGAAAAGGTTCCATATCAGAGGCACGGTTCGTGGATCTAGAGGACTGGCATGGAAGAGCATTGAATAGGATAGAAGTTTGGTGAACGGATCGTGTTCGGTTAATGATCGAGGTGTGAGGGAAAATTGGGTGAGTAAACAACAAAGGCAGAGTTAGCGAGCGACAGGTGCAGACTGAGCAGTTGACCCGGGTCAACAATCCTGGGTCAGCCAATCAGAAGGTGCCTAGAATGCATCCAAGATAGGCTAAACGACAAAACTGTTAATAAAAGTTAAATAATTGAATAAAAACAGGAAACTAATTATTTTAATTACATAATGTTAATTAATAATGTTGCAATAATGTAAAGTTAATTTTGGTGATTTTTAAATAATTAAATAATATATTTACAAGGGTTAAAATAAATATAAGGTGTTATTTACATGTTTGTAAACCTAGATATATACTATTTGGATTTTAATACATATGTACATAATTTAAGATTTAATTTATTTACAATAATTTCATAAAGATTTTAATGATATTTTTAGTTGATTTTTAGGAGTTGATTTATTAAGGTAATTAAATAGTCATAAGTACAGTATATACATGGTGATACATATATAATATATAGATGATTTTATCTTTGTTGATTTCTGGTATTGTGATTTTTATTTTTATATTATTTGAGTTTACTACAATATTTACATGTAACTAAAACTATAATATTCACAATTATGCAAAATAAAATAAATGATTAAATATTATATATAATATATATAGGTATAATATACAGTAATGCCCCAATTGGCTACATTTCAGACCTTAACTCTGAATTTTCCGAAATCATCTTCGTTTTAAAGATAATTTAATTTGGAGTACAATGAAAGTGAGTTTGATGGATTTGAAATTCAGGTGGGGAAAATATTGGTCTTGGAAGTTTGTATTTTTGTGGCTTCTGGAAAGTAATGTTATTTATACAATATATACAGACTTTAGTTGCAATTATTTTGATTAATTACAAGAGAATTTTATGCACAAATTTAAAGAAGAAATATTTGTTATCTACAAAAGATTTGGTAATGAATAAATCAAAGATTATGTAATAATAGATAATATAATACAAATGATGAATATGTACAGGTAACAAGTGTATCTTATGGTAAATAGGCCTTATCTCCCCCTACTTTCTTCCTTGTCGATCAAGTCAAGTCTTGACCTTCTCCCTGTGTCTAATTCAGCATGTATCTATTATATATATATAGTCTTGTATTTTCTTTATTTTTCCTTTATTTCTTTCTTTATTTATTTTAGGTTAAAATAGTGATAAATATAAAATATTTATACAATAATTGGAGTTAGTAAAAGAATGGAATTAGTGATATTTACAAGAGTTTTATAAGGGATTTTAAGCTAAAATAAATGGATAAAGATAATGAAATGCATATTCATCAACGTGCAAGACTGAATTTAAATTATCTCTATGAACATGCAAGTTGAGGAATCATCATCCTAAACATGCCACTATTAGCTGGAATAATTGAGTAAAATTTGGCTAAGTGGAACAATGTTTGCGTGCATCTCATTGTATCAGAGGATATGAAGTGAATCTCCTCAATTCTTATTTGTGTGTCCAACCTACGATCAAGCATAAAAGATGTGAAAATAAAAAAGCTTGTAGAGCCTTGTGCCTATCCTGGGTCGACCACTCAAGTGGAGCCCACCTAGACTGGGGTGAAACATGCTCCACACACCACATGCAAGTACGAGTCCTTGATACACACTTGAGTCCTCAATCTCGAAATTCAATAAAGACATATATACAAATATATACAACAAAAAATGAACAAATTGCTCATTAAAAATCTGGATGCTTCAAGGGATGCTTCTATGGCTCCTTACAGCAAGAGCTCCTGACTCTCGCCTCCATGTTTCTCGAGAATCCTCGGTCTCCACGGTCCATGCCACAAAAGCATAGCATTAGATATACATGATCAAGAATTCAATGAACAATAGACAATGGCAAAATAATACAAAAAACGAGACCTATGCATCAAAAAAATAATAAACTAATAAAAACTAAAATCTAATCAATCACAAAGATGAATTGTGTCCCCCAACAACACTGCCATATGATCGACGTGTTTTGCTTCTATTAGTAATGATATGTTGTCATAGAACATGAGGCGAAAACAATCATTCAGACACCATACTTTTGAATGATTGAAGAATTTTAGTTGGTAAGTCTACCAAGTCAACATGGAAAATTTTTGATAATTAAGTCTACACAAGGAAAAAACATCTTTGATAATTAATCAAAAATTAATGATTGATTTAAGTGGTTAATTCTCAACCTATGTCAACAGACAAACAATTCATAAATATGATGAACGGATTGATGTAATGCATGATGTACGATAACAATGTAATGTTTGCTTAGTTTTATACAAGAAAAATATGTCATGTTATGCAAACAAATATACATGCACAATTATGCCACTTATTTAATCAGATAACTGAGAATGAAATTATGGTTCAATTTCACCTACAATTAATGTATCATATTTAATCAAATATTATGCAATTGGTATTAGAAATCAATGACGCTATATACCTTGAATTTAGTCCACTAATTTAAGTTCAAAAATAAGAAGCTAAAAATATCTTTAAATAAATGACTAAACAAGCAATATAATGAAATTAAAATCAACCAAATCAGAGTTCAAATGCTTAAGATATAAAGAAAATTGTCCAAGGGAATAAATGAACGAAAAACATGGAAAATAACTATAGGAAATATCACAAGCAGTCCCTTGGATGAGCATATTTGCATTTTTCAATTCCCAATAGGGCTTCCCTGTAAATAACCCAAGTGCGCCATGTGAGGCACGTGCACTTGGATCTTTTTGCAATATTTGAGAAATCGGAGGGGATGGATGCAACTAACTGAGTCTACACATGCTAGGCCCATGGGTGGAGGCTCGGGGCAAGGCTTGGTAGAGAGCAGGTTCAGAAGCTATGTGGGGTGGCCTCCATGCTTCATCGTTGCTATGGTTCCACCGAGGCTTCCGGTCTGGTGCCGAGGCTGGAGCAGGATATGGACCGTCAGATCATGCTCGATCCAACGTCATTTATTATTCATTGGTCTGTCATCATCCTCTTCTCGTGCGGCTATAAAGGTTGGGCTCCAACGAGCCACTAGAAGCTCCTCCTTACTCCTCCTTGGGATCTGAAGGTCGGAGAAGAATCAATGGTGGCTGGCTAAGTCCTTGGAAGAGAGAGGGAGCACTAGGGATGGCTGAATCAGCGAGTTAGTGCTCCCTCATCAGCATAGAAGCTCTAAAATGGAGCAACGAGGGTAGCTCTTATCATTGACGAATCAATATACCTGCAAATGCTAGAAGCCCAAAACAAAGTGTGTATGTGCGCGCGCGTGCTTGTTGGGGTCAAATAGAAGGGCATGCAGGTGAAGAAGAAGCCCTAGAAGGGTTCTCCTCTAGCACAATCGAAGAAGAAGGCGTGGGATGTGGATGTCCTAGAGGAGAAGAGGAGGTGAACTGAGCCTCCTACAAAGGTCTGGGATGCTTGGTAGAGCTCAGAGTGTGAATTGATTGGACTGAGATGGGATGTATGTTGCGAGCGAAATCAAAGAAAATAACATGAAAAAAATCTAGGTCTAATGTACCTTGAAAATTTGGTCACCGATGGGTGGAGGGCTTGAGATGACGGTTGATTTGAACCTCCAGTCATCGCTCGACTTGGGCAGCCTAACCAAGGAGCTCGAACGACAACCATTGAGGCTCTATACCATGGCTGGAAGCCATGGGTCTCACCAGAGCTATGCTCCATGATTGTGGCTTAATTCTGCCTTCCCCTTGTTATGGGGAGGGGGAAAACGATATGACCTAACTCTCATGAAGTTGGACCAAGAGAATGGAGTCATGGAGGTGCGGGTTTTGAAGGTGGTGGTCAACAATTACAGGAGGGCGGTAGTGCTAGGTTGTAACTGATGTGTACAACCCTAGGGTATAGGTTGTGAAGTATTAAGGGGTGCGCAAGAAAGAAGGAGGGTAGGGCTATGTGGAGGAGTGACTATTGTGGGTAACGATGACATGTTGTGGGAGATAGAAATGGAAGGGTGATGAGGGTCAACGAGGAAGCTGCAGTTACTGGAGGTAGGAGACGAAGGGATAGCCGCTCGATCTTATGATCCAACAGCCTAGATGGAGGCAGGTGCAAGCGGCCTTGATCAGATCTGGAGATTTGATCTGATGGTAGAGATGCAAGCAAATGCGCATGGCTCTGATCTGATTAGGGGATCAGATCAGAGGGATGGGAGTAGGCATGGCAAAAAGAGGATCTGGCCTCATGGGCGACCCTACGGGTGCCACGTGCCCTCATAGAAAAATATGGAAAATGCAAAAATATAGAAAAAATCATAATAAAATAACTACAAACTGAAATAAAAAAGTCAAAACATGAAAGTTGTAGATCTCAATGATATCTACAAGTTTCATGTTGAATAAGAAGTCAAAATAAACAATATGTACAAAGTAGAATTTTTTGTAAGCTTTTTTAAAGAACTAAAAACACCTCTTTTAATTCTTTTGTGATTTTTTTGTCTTTTTAATTTCTTTCTAATGTTAAAATAAATATATATAATAATTATATTTTTTTTGTAATTTTTAATAAAAAGAAAATAAAGAAAAAAAATAAAATAAACGAGTGTTAAATATATACAATAATTACGGTTAGTTATTAACAAGGGGCTAGTTGTTAGTTAAGGTTAATTAGCTATACATTTTATTGAAAAGTCCTAGATATATGGATAATATATGAAGAATGTGATGATACATCAGAGATTCATCAACTTCACAGATCAATATCTTCTCCAAACAAGTTCACAATTGATCAGACTCGCTCCATTGTATTTAAAATTAAATTATCTATACAATGAAGGTGGTTTCATTTAAAATGGAGTTAAGATGCAAAAGTCGTCTTTCTAGGGTCCCATTGTACCATACACATGTATATTTTATACATATAAGTTATTCTTTATATTTTTACTTTTTTATAGTTTTAAATAATTCTAAATATTATTTGAAATGTATTAAAAATGCAAATATAAAAAAACCATTAAAATATATTAAAATAAATCATGGAATAAAATATATAAATATATTATACCTATAATTATTTATGTGTACAAATAAAAATCGGGAAAACAAAATAAAAAAATTTAAATACGTATTTAAACATATTACAAATAAATAAAATGTGTTCAAATAATAAGAAAACGTAAATTAAAAACTAAAAATAAGATAGCTAAAATATAGGTAAATATACCTATAAAGTATACTTTTAAAAATTAACAGCTAATCAATAACATTGTAAAATCAAATAAAAATCACTATAAAATAGTACATAAAATAAGAACATTTTTTATATTTTGAGGTTTAATTAATAAATCATTTAATAATTACTATGAATTAATAAGCCATTTATATCCTGTTATGTCGTGTAGTGGACATATGTGGACTAATGGGAGCCAAAGGACAGTTGACCCTGGATCAACTCTCCTTTCTCCTAGGTCTACGCATGTCAATTCTCTGGAGCCCTTCTTTTCACCAAATTTTCTCTTTAGATACATGGCTTGAGGCACGTTGCTTCCTTCATGAAACATCTCCATCTAGTATCTCTCTTTCATGATGACTCCTCACCTAAGGCTGATTCATCTCAAGTTTTCCAAAAACCCTAGGTCAAAGGAGCCTTCCAGCCACGCTTGTATATATTCACCCTTTCTCCCATTTTCAGATTTTGATCCATCTTGGTGCTCTGTAACCCAATGAACATAAGGATTGAGTCATCTTCGTGATAGTAGGAGGTTGTCATTCCATGGCGCGGAAAAAGGGGCCATCGACGTTGATCCCCGAATCTTGGAGCTTCACTCCGGCAACAGTTCTCTAGGACTCTTTAAGTCCTATCGAGGTTTAGGTTAGGTCATTTCTTCTTGCATTTTTCCTTCCGCATTTTGGTTCTGCTCTTTATTGGTTGTTCGTATTTTATTTTTAGAGTATATTCTAAAATTATAATATGATGGAGATCTCGAGCTTCGGCTAATGTTGCACTTGTTGAACCCCTATTCCGACATCAGTACCACCTCACTCTCTTCTCCTACCATTTCCACTATCAAACGCCACCTTGGTCCACTTGATCCTTCACATATCGAGTCTGCCCCTCTTCTTCCGCCGCCCATTGCTGGAGAGACCCATTCCACTTCACGCCCACCTTTATTCCACCAAACAACATCCTTGGAACTTCCACCCATTTCCCCTAACTTTTTGGCACATGTACGAGCTGAACAAAGCCCATGTAGTGCTTGATTTTGGTCCTACACGAACACTCTAGGTACCTGAGTTTACGAGAGAGATCAAGGACCCCACCGAATGGGCCTGGACCCATTTGAGTCCATCAACTGCTATAGAATACCTCCATGAACCCATCGAGTACCTTAACAATAAGGAAGGAGGATGGAGGCATGAGCTATCGAAGATCGAAGGAGAAGCACATTGGTGTTCTTTTGAGTTCATCCAACTATCTTCGTAGCTGTCGGATTAGGAGAGTAGCTCTGGGTCTTCAAGAGACATTAGATCTTAGCCGCCATCAACCATCAGATCTCCTCAAGATCTAATAGCGGCATTTGATCCGCAACGAGGTATAGCCTCATATGGGGTGTCCATCAATTAAGTGAAGTGACGTGGTGCGCCATACACTATCCACCAACAAGTACTTTGGGGATAAATTACAAGAGCCCCCCACCATTTGTTTTTGTAATTAAGTCCTGTAGATCCTTTTATTATAGTAACATTTCATGTAATATTTGTAACTGGACCCTCAAACATTTTATATTTGCATTTAGGTCATGTGAGGTACTTTTGGAAAATTTATAGTTTGCACCCTAAACTTTCTGAACTTGTTATTAAAAGCATTTGAATTTCTTAATATTGCAATATAAGTTGTATGTTTTATTTTTGTGTGTATTTGTCTATATACATATTTTTATGCTCCAAAAATTGAAGGAAAATTTAATTAAGTGCCTAATAAATTGTTTGATCAAATATATTTTTCGTATGACATTTTACTTAGTTTTCCTATTTATTAAAAATACAAAAAGATGTTTTTACTCCATGTCTAATTATAAAAATTCATAAAAATTATAAAAACTTCTCCAAAAATTACCAAAAAATGTAGTATCTATATTACCATATTATCTAATACATATCCAAAAATCACTAAAAAATACAAAATATAAAAATTAAACATTACAAAGACCTAAAAATCCTAGAAATTTAGTAAAATTACAAAAAAAATCAAAAATATTTTTCCTATTTATGAATTTTCTACGTTAGCTTAATTGTGGACTTATTTATATTTATTTAACCTAAAATTATCTTAAATATTTAATTAAGCACTATTTCTTACATTTTAATACTTTAAAAATACATAAAAATAAGCAAAAAAAATCTATAAAATACCAAAAATATATAAAAATTGAAAAATAGAAAACATTTGTTTTATTTATTTTGAATATATTTATGTATATTTAAAAATAGAAAACCCTAGATATACTATACATTATATATTATTTATATATTATAAAATATCATTATAGTTATAGATAATTATATATTTTATTTCAAAAATAAAAAAGAAATTATAATTTTGAAAATTAAAAGGAAAAATGAAATATAAAATTATTAAGTTATTAAAAATCCATAAAAAATTAAATATGATTAAAACTCACGTAAAAAATGAAAAAGCTAAAAAGTACAAAAGTTATTATTATTATTTATTAGTAATAATTACTAATAATTTAGGCTATCCACAATTTGCTCTCAGCGGTTTGACCTCTACACTTGCATACTATACACACATTTTGTAGACTTAAATAAAATAAATTTTCACTCACATTTTACATGCATTGCATATATTATTGTGGATTGATTGTTGATTGATTGATTTACCTGCTCCGGGTTGAGTGTCGTGAGAGCGGCCAACACAACGATTGCCGGAACTAACTTGTGGGACACCGCATGCCCTCCAAGACCGGACGTTAGGTACCGCGTCTCAAATGAACACATCATGTGCATAGCCTTTTTATATTCTTTTTATGTTGGTGATGAATTTTGGAGCTTCATTCATACTCTTAGAGCTTCCTAGTATAGGGGTCTTTAAGATCACCCTCATTTTGTGCTTTATAGCTTCTTAAGGTTGAATATTTTGGAGTAAGGCGCATGGCCCTTGTCAGGATCAGATCTTGGAAGCTTTGTCTTATTTTCCAAGGGATTATGTGATCTTTTAGTAAAATGGCTAAATGAGCTTGCAATTGCGTAACTACGCCTTAGATGGGGATTTGTTTTATACGAATCGTGAACCCATTCTTACTTGCATTATAATGATTCCGTGCACACAGATGATCTGATTAAACTAGTTAAAAAGTTATAATAAGTTATTGATAGAAAACATAAAAAAATGCAAAACTTTCTATCCAGACAAGTACTATGTTTGTTAATGTTCTATTGAAAAAAGGTGTTGTGCTTTCGATCCTAATAATTCGTAGAAGCAAAATATTTTATAGGCTCAAAGTCGGAGAGGTTGAAGATTCTCGGAGGGAGGACAACATGTACATGATATGGACATCGGAAAGATGAAGTGAGCTTTACCTAAAGTAAGGCCGAAGGAACAGTGCCCTCCTCGAAAGGCTTATTGCCGTATTGCAAAAAAAGTCAAAAGAGTCGATGCGAAGAAACGTGTTGGATGAGTCCAGAAGAAATCAGAACAAGACAAGAAAAAGTTGGGGGCATCTCCACATTGTACTGAATTTCAGCAAAAAAACACAAGGACGAGATGGGCCGTCCAAAGCTTCTGGCCGTTCCGAGATTCTCTGTCTGTTTTATAATCAGAATGCTGATGAAGATATTACCATTTTTGTTTAGCAAATATTGTGTGGAATGATGTGCTAGTTTTGAATAATTGACAACAAGAAATAGCGCATCCTTCTCTATCATCTTAATGTTTAGACGATAAACCATGAAATAGTTTGTTCTCATTACAAAGAAAAATTATTTTCCATTTCTGAGTTCATGGGCTAAACAAGGTTCTTTGGAAGGGGTTGGACCAGTTGTATGTAATAAATCCGTAGTCCCAAAAAAGATGTGTATTTCGTCATTATGCTCATACGTATCCATTGCAAAATACTTGAACGGGTACCCATTGGTTACATGGTCGGAAGCTCCTACTACAAATATTGTCTCGGTTAATCGGATTAGTTACTTAGTGTTTTCAAATATCAATATGGATAACGAAACAAATACTCATGATATTTGGATACATATAATAGCATAAATACATTTTATAATAACTTAAATTTATGTATTGGAAGGCTTACACATGTTGATATATATATTTCGGCTGATATAGAAAAGATGTCAAAATATTTATAAAATAGATATGTAGTGACTCGAAGACATGTCTATACAGATCCATTCGCACCCCTATGAAGAATGTGTACCTTGATAAGTTTTCCTAGGGTTTGTTTAAACCTAAGTTTTTTCTCGTTGTTTCAAGTTCAACCCAAGAAAGAAATGAACGGCTTTAAACTTTTATTAATGTTTATTCCACTAAAATGCTTAAAGTATAAGTCAAGAGTGTTCAACGTAGAGTGCTTCAATGCTAAGTATAAAAAGCTAGTGTACATTAAAATGTTTCCTTCTTTAAAAATATGATTTTTTTTGCAATTGTTGTTATATTTCTATATTTTTATATATTTTTAAACCAATACTTATGTCATTTGAAACCAATATGACACGTATTAGTGCAGGGTTTTAACATTCAATTATTATTTTTTAATATTTTACATTAGTTACCCATTTAGTTTTCATCTTTTATCAAATTTTATATATAATTTTTTATTGAACTTTGAAAACAATATTTGATTTTAATGAAGAAATTACTTTTTTATATTTCTTAATTGAATACAACATTTAACAAACATAAATTTTCAAAGAAATGATTGTTTTCAAATATTTGAGTGATTTCTATAATTTTTAAGTTATTTTGATTTTTTTAAGATTTTATCAAAGTAATGTGTTATTTCAATAAAATAGCAAGTAAATATAATAGAATATAACTATTGGTAATATATGGTTCTAAACATTTTTATTGAAAAAAATAAATAGAAAATTAACTATTGAAAATTATATTTGAATCCCCTTTATTTTATAAATTTTATATGATTTTCATAATTTTAAAATTTCTTGAGTTTATAAACAAAATGTAATTATGAAATTGATATGATAAGAAATACTTTATAAAGGTAAGTTACTATGATTTTTATAGAAATGATTAGATAATTTAGAAATTATTTTTCCATGTTGAACTTTTTATATTAGTTTTTTATTTCTTAAAAATAACAAAAAACTTTTTGAACACCAACACAAATATATAATGTATATATGTACGCATGTATGTATGTATGTATGTATGTATGAATGTGGGTACGTATAGTAATTTTTTTGAGAACTTTTACATTTTCTTAATTTTACGATATTTAAGAAGAATGTCATTTGTTAACTATATAAGGAATAAATGGAGTTATTTTTTTTACAAATTATGTGAATTTTATGGGGACTTGATCTATCATAAGAACCAAAAAAATAAAGAGTAGAAGGTGTGTATGTTGATCGGAACATGCATGATTGTGTCATTAATAAAACATACCGCTGTTAATAAATTCTGTAAATAATCAAGAGAGGATGGAGATCATTTAACTGTGATGTGACATCAAACACTTGGATATGTGTCTGCTCATAGGATCAATAAAACTAGTAAAGGATGGACCTCTTGATTTCCTAAAAGTTCGTGATCTACCCACTTGTGAATATTTTATTCGTGGGAAAATGATTAGGGTACCCTTCTCTAAGAAAGGTAAAATATGTGGAAGTATACTTGACCTGATACATACTAATGTATATGGTCCCTTTTGTACTACGACTCGAAATGGACATCAATATTACATGACATTTTATTGATGGTCGTTCACATTTTGGTTCGTCTTCTCGCTACATTACAAATATGAAACCTTTTATAAGTTCAAGGGTTCAAGGCTTTGGTTGAGAACCAAACAGAAAATAAGATAAAATGAATTCGATCTGACTAAGGTGATAAATACCTCTCAGATGAATTCAAAAAATACATTAAGGAGAGAGGAATCATTTCCAATCACAATCCTCCAGATACTCCTCAACTCAATGGAGTTGCAAAGAGATGCAACAAAACCACGTTGGACTTGGCAAGATCAATGATGACTAAAGCAAACTTACATCTTAGTTCCTGGGGACATGTAGTAGAGACAACAACTTATATCCTAAAAAAATTCCATATAAGTATGTACCTAAAACACCTCATGAGCTTTCATACGGTACCAAGTCATGTATTCGACGCTTTAGGATTTAGGGTGGATTGGTCCAGACTAAAAACTTTGTTGCAAGCAAGTTAGAATCTCGCACTAAAGAGTATTATTTCATTAAATATGTATAGATTGGTGTTGGATACCAACTTTACGATCCTAAGACACAAAAGGTATTTGTTTCTAGATATGTCTAATATCTAGAAATGAATTCCCTAAAATTCAAGATAATGATGAAGTGAATGAAGAATGGAATTGAAGATTCAAGAATCTCGCGTCATGGAAACGTATAATATTTAGAAAACTTTTTTCTTAAAGCATTATATGTTCATCTTCTGAACAAGAAATTTCGGCATAACTTTTGTACTTCGTGAAACTATTAATTTAGGGAAATAATTTTCCTACCATGGTTTCTAATATTCTAATGAATATTGAGATAAGATCATGGTTACCTCTTGAAGCATGAGTTATTAAAGCAAAAGACCTCCCGAATTAAGTCAGATATGTGCTTGTCCCTCTTTAGACCACAATGATGAGCCGTGTAGCTTCCTACAAACTTCGATATCTTCTTCTTCTTGAAGTTGTCCACTGAAGGATGAGACCAAGAAGATCTTAAGCTTCTTGTTTTGTCTCATGAAATCGAATCCTCTTACATGTACGCGAAGCACGACGAAGAAGACGATCTTCTCTCTCACAAGGCAATGCCTATGAAGAGAAAATAAAGTCTTGATAGTGGACATGTAAGTCTATAAAGACAGAGGGCGTGCCATGTATTAGAGAGTCTTCTACTCTTTAAACTTCTCTCTCAATGTTCAAGACAACTTGGAATTATTAGGAGGAACAAGCATGCATGAAAGAGAGGCATTGCCTTATCTTTTATAGCCATGGGGATGTCTATGAGGAGTCTTCTCCTCATGGTAGACGTCCTCCATGGTGTCCCTTGGATCATGGATTAAGTGCTATGATTTAGTCCTCATTCAACAATGATTATGATAAGAACTATCTCCTTTTAAATACAAATTAAGTAACATCCTCATAACATTCACTAAATATGTAGGAATGAGTGCTATTTCACCATATATGCGCTTTCGATAAGGTACATAATGTCCCATCTTGGAGGATAGATGCAAAATGATATTTTTAATAATAAAAATCCAAGTACAAACTTTAATCAACAATACAGGGACCTAGTTGAAATTTCTATGAAGTTTTAGAGTATTTAATAACACTTTAACAAAATGAAAAATATTTATATTGATATTTTCGAGTATTTATGCAATTTTCACAAAATAAAAATATAATACTTGTCGATAGGGGTATAAATGCAAATAAATAGAACAACAACGCAACACATGCAATTTATCCAAAAATATTTATATTGGTATTCAATGTTTCTGTACCAAACAATAACACAAAACCTGGAGGGGGTTCAAGTAAAATTGCCACCCCCTCACATGCAAGTGGAGGGGGGGGGGATAAATTACACTCATGTGAGATGACATGGAATTGGACTAAAGTGCAATAAAAATAAAATATGTGATCTCAAGTGCAAATATTACAATTATTATACAACTGCAAATGTAAGTTTAAAGACTAAACATTAAATAAAAAATACGATGGGTTTAAGTTGCAAAATACCCATCATCGCATGCAGGCAAACGCGTGAGAGTAATTCACTTATCCACGTGGACAGCTCGGATTCACACGTACGGTTCGCCAATGGATGCCTCTGATTAAATCTCATGGCTAGATGAACGACTGAGATGGAGCAAGATCTGATGATCTGGATCAAAATTGGAGCGATGTTCTTGATCAAACGGTCCTTGATCTTCACGAAGAACATGGTTGAACTAGGTGGTAGGCCTCCTTTCGTCAGTCGAATATTGCAACTCCACGTGTGGGTTCAAATCAAAGATAGCTATGTGGCTTCCTAGAGGTCGTCTAGAGCTGCTGGTGTCTACAGATTATCATGTATCTCACTACCATGAGATCTGGAGCACGAGAACATCGGATCTACTTAGAGCGAAAAGATGGACTTGATTCCCTCTAAATGCTCTCCTCCTAGCATGAGATTTGCACCAAAAACACCAGGGCTCGAAGATGATTATTCTCCACCCTTGGGTTGAGCAAAAAATGGGTGGAATTATCAGGGTAGAGGTCTATGATGATGGTTATGGATTGGGAGTCTTTATCTCCCGATATGAGCAAGATCAGAATGGTGACAGTGATTTGGAGTGTGAGGAAGCTGTGAGGAACAAGGTGGAGGCATTGGCAAGTTGAAACGGTGAATTATAGAGGAGGCAATAGTGGGTGAAGCTTAGAGCTATGGTGAGATATTTTTTGGAATTTTATGCAAAGATCGACAAAATTTAAAAAATAAACTATTGATGCATCTAAGAATCAAAACACAAAGAAAGAGAGAGCTCACTTGCCTGGAATGGCCAAGAGAAGAACCACCTGGAGAAGGTCTCCGGTGATGGTGAATCAATTCCTTCACTCCTCCTCCTCTCCACAAATTTAGAGACTCTACTCACTGCCACTGAGGGAAAGCTCTGATTATGAGTTTTTGGGTGGAAATTGGGTAGAAAGGATTAATTTCAAAATTTAGGTGGAGGAGATATTATATACAAGGCTAACTGTGAGGCCTTCTTTGTGTTGGATTTTTTATTGAATCAAGGATTAACCAGCGCCAATCCTTGATGGGCACGAAAGATCAATATCAAGGATATGGAAACATCCTTAAGCATACCATGAAAGCGTGAAGATTACATCATATGCAATCAAAGCAACTAGTCATACTAGTTGCTCGGTGCAACAAAATTTAAAATATTTAGATGATGAAACCACATGATCCAAGAACATTTCTTGGATCGTTTCATAAAACACATACAAGATTAAGGATTACATCTTGAAGCGTGGTTGTGATCGTAGTCTCTAACGTAAGAGATCGTCTCAAGTCCGATTCGACCGGAGAGACACTTGGGAGCTTGGGGATGAATTATGTGCTTCTCGCAATCCAAAGCAATGATCCAAGTGGTGGATCTCATGATCTCATCTTACGAGATTCGATGTCTTCTTCACGAGCAAGGCACACCAAAGGAGATGGAGATCCATGAGCAGTCGAGGCAGCGACACAATGATGTAGTGACGACGATGGTCTTTCTAGGGTTTCCAAGTGGACGACCACTTAGAGAGAGAGAGATGGTGTGTGAGATGAGAGAGAGCCTTTCAATTGTTGTGTGTAAAGAAGAGATAGGATTGCCTCTCCTTATATAATATTTTGGGAGTCCATGGATCTCAATCCACGGACAACACAAATCCAACGGTTCACATTGATTTGTGTTTCTATCAATGGACATGACTTTGTTGTTAAAAATACTATAATAATTAATTTTATTAAATTAAATATAATGAATAATAATCGATATAAATTAGTTTTCATTAAAGCAATCTTCCTGGGAGAAATAGAAAGGAGGCAAGACTCCTTCCATAAGGAGAGTGGACGACCACCAATTTCCATAAGGAGTTGTGGTCGTCCACCCTCTCCATAGGAAGGGTGGCTCCCTCTTTCCTATTTCATGGTATTTTGAATACCATGAATATCTCCAAAATTTCCAATAATATTTGTTGTAAATAATTCCAAAACAATAATTCAAAATTATTTTGTGAACATAGCAATCATGACATGAAAAAATTGTGAATCAAATTTACGACCCAAAATAAAATGTAAATTACATTTTCAATTATTTGTCCAATATGAATCCAATTCATATCAGCATTTAAATTGTAAATGTTATTACAAATAGCTCTTTCTTATATATTATAAATCAAAATTATAATATATATGAATAATATTGATAATATTATTCACATTATTCTTATCTATAATAATTAAATGACATTTAATCATATTGGATCATCATTCTCATGCATCTAAATAATATGAATCAAATTCACATTATTCATGATAATTAAATCAAATCAAATTATCCATTTCTCAAAGCTTGGATACAATTTAACAATGAAATTATTATCGAACTCTTTCAAGAATAATGCGCTTTTCTCCGCGGATACTTGGAGATAAGGACAAGGAGATTGTGCATTCCACATATATTGACTTGAATATTGAGATCACATCTCAAATACAGATCTCGTGGACCTCTCATATATTCTTGATTAAACCAAGATCATAAATATAATCTTCTCATTGTATCTGAATCACATTCAGATCATTGTCCAACATTTGGACCAAGATTAAATTACTTCTCTACTGATAGGAGTCACTAAAATCTAGAACTGTTTCATCACTCCCTTGGAATGGAATCGTCACGGTTATACAATCGTTTATGATCACATCACCCTTAGGGATTCCTAATACCTATACATTATGCATATTGGAAGACCTAAAATAAACCCGAAGACTCAGATCAATTTACACTGTCATCTTTCGGGCTTTGTCATTAAGTTTCTCATTCGGTCATTCGGAGTTGGTATCGATCATATGCTTTCCAAAAGCATATATCATACCTATAAATTCTTGTCATCTTCTAAAGCAAGACGACCATGCATGGAATTTGATCGGTCCCAATACCTCATGAGTGAACTCATGTCTTCTGATTCACAAGTAAATCTGTATGATCCCTTTGAGATATTGAATTACTTATATGCCCTTGTATGCACACTAACCCACCAGTGTATAGACCTTGATTAGGCCATCAACCTATCGGTCTTCTAAATGTACATACTTAGACATATAACAATACATCTTTCTCCGGTCAAAGGATGCATGCCTATATCATGATAATATATGACATAGGATTTGATTATTTCGATCTCGTTAAGTCAACTATTTGACCTAACTAATATGACACCTCCAAGTCTCTATTCCTATGCAGAGGACATGCATCAAGAGGTTGGTCAGACATCAACCTAAAAAGAATGGATTTCCATCTCCTACTTAGGATGGAGATCATCTCTTAATAATCATTTGATGGCACTTGATGAGTCCTCAATCTAACTCTTTAGATATTCATCCAAGCACTAGCCTCTATGATTCAACAATTGAATCAACAGCTGCATGATTATCAAGATGACCATGTGACGAACCTAGATTTCACCCTTCTAATTACGCATAATTAACAACTTGGTTACAGTCAGGTAAAATTGGGTCTGTCAAAGACCGCTTGAATAATGTATTAAATAACACCAAGGAAACAATCGAATTTATATTTTACTTGGGCAAGCCCAAGGTCAAACTCAGGGACACGAGCCTCTTAAGCATACATTTAGACTCTTATTATTTGAACTAAGTATTGAATTAAAGATCCATAGGTTAATAAATACATGAAGACACGATGCATGAATAAACATGAGAAATGCATTTTTTGTTGGATTTTTTATATGTAAGGAAATGTAAAATGAGAATAATGCAAATATGCCCAGATTATATAGAAGCAAGGAGCAATAAATACTAGTCAAATTCAGAAAGGGGTCATGAAGATGTTTCCATTTACAAGCTACCCAATGGCACAAAAATCATTGAATAAATGACACTAGAAAATTAGATTTAGGTAATACAATCAAAAAGTGCCCAAATAGAAAAATAGTTATGCCATTAGAAAGAGAATTAAATAAGCTTCAAAATGCCATTGAAATCAACTCGATCGGAGCTAGGATGCTCAATATATGCAAGAAACCAGAGGCACAAATGCAAATAAAATATAGAAATAATAGGGAAAACAAAACAAACAGGTCCCTAGAAGGACTAAAATGTAATTTGCAAAAGTCGTGAGGCCTTCCCTGTAAATTAGCCATATACGCGGGGGTATATTTGCAATTATTAAAACCCACGAGGGTTTGAATGCAAAATACCTCAGTCGCGTGTAGGTGGCACATGCTATGAGAAGCTGGATGCAAATTGAAGATATCTTGAGGGCCTTCTTGCAAATTATCCCAGCATGCACGTGACTAGCACGTGGGCACTAGGCTCGATGGGAGAGCAGGCTCAGAGGAGGCTCGGATTTGCTTCGGCTAGGCTCAGATACGGCTCTTGCTCGGGCAAGGCTCAGAAGAGGTTCAGGGACCCGAACATGGAGATTTGGTGTCGAGGCTCGGAGTAGACACATGGACGAATGTGGGCCTCTTGATCATAGAAATCAGACCGTTGTTATAGCTCGTGAAGAAGGTGACACGGATATCTAGTGGCCGTCCGCTTATTGAAGATCTGACGGTGGCTGGAAGTTGTGGACGGTGTCGACGTGGCCAAGTGTGAGTCATTGGATGGATACTGGGGAGGTGCATCCAATGGCTTATGTAGACTCTCGAGCTGCCTCCTTCGCCACGGGTTGGTAGCGGGTTCTATCCTCCGACGACATCCTCCAAGCTCCGCCTCACTTACCCGGGTCTGATGTAACTCCCCGGAGCATCCTGGATGTTCGTCGACGAAGATGGAAGTCCGGGCGAACTGCGATAAGGTTTGGAAGAGGCCATCGACGCTCAGATGCTGGAGTCGGAGCTCGCCAAGGAAGCGTTGACCATGGCTCCGGCCATTGACAATTGATTACCTGCAGGTGTTAGTTCGGTAGCCGAAGCGTGTATGGAGTGGGGTGTTGTGAGTGAAGTGGTTCTCGGGTGAGCGGAGGAGTGGGGGGACATAGCTCTGTCTCCGGCGATCAGAGGAAAAGTGGGTCGGACATGATCAGTAGCGGAGAAGGGGGGGGGGAGATAATCTTCGAGTGGTACAAGGATGGTGGGTGTGTAATGAAGTGGAGGCAAGGATTAATGGAGGTTGACTATGAATGATGAGGCCTAATTAAATAAGAGAAAAGAAGGAGAAAATGCAATGAATATCAGAGGCTTACCTGTTCGGAGTTTGGTGAAGGCGATGGTCTATGATGTACTCCGAGGGGAGCTCGGGTCATCATTGGACTTCGGCGACCGCTCAAAGCAGCTTGGCGGTTATTGAGCACCGCATACCTGGCTGACATCAGCCAAGGGTCGATGTCGAGGCGGACGTCATCTTCGTACTCCATAACGCTTCCTCGTTGTCACTGAGGAGCGGAGGATTGCTGGACGTAGCCCCACGTAAAGGCAGACAAGGTGTGGGGGCGACGTCATATTTAAGCTGGTGATGGAAGTTCTGGTGATGGGTTATGTGGATTGCGTGGAGATTATGGAGCGAGGGGGAGTACATCGTGAAGGGAGTGATAGCCCACGAGGAAGGTGGAGTGATGGTCTACGCCGTGGGATAGTTCGCGAGTGGAGAGAGTGGCGGAGATGACGGGGGAAATGGAAAGTGCAAAGCTGACGCACGAGGTGGGAAACGTGGGCGAGGAGTGGATGGAGGAGGAAGAAGGGTCCTCAACCGTAATCCAATGGCTGATAAGAGGGCACTTAAGTACGGTTGAGATTAGATCGGTGAGGCGAGATCGAAGGGTGAAAGGGGCACCGGGTGTCGTGTTCATAGGAGAGCGGAAGTGGATAGTGATGATGAGATCAGGGGCTGGATCGAATGGTCGTAATCAATATTAAAGGTGACAGCTGAGATGGAGAAGATCGGGCGGTGGCTGGCTTGACACGCGGCGGGCTGAGGTAAAGGCGCTAAATGACGACCTGGATGTGATCAAGGGGTTGATCTAAGGGATGAGGATTGAAGCGGGGATGAACGGCTGTGATGGAGAGCTCCAAAAAGCAATCCAACAGCGGTTGATGCTAGGCACGTGGCACGCAATAATGCGGGCCACATGGCTCAACCAGAAAGAGCCACATGGCCCAATCAGGTTATTCAGATGAAGAATGTGAGATATGAAGTAGAAGGACACTGAATTTGGAAAAACTTAAAACATGGAAGTTGTAGATCTCGATGAGTTCTATAAGTTTTATGTTGACCTAAAACGAAGATGAGGTCAAATAGAGGAAGAAATATTTTTGTGAGCATTTTTAAAGGCTTAAAAATACTACGATTTTTATTTTGCTATTTTTTTGTATTTTTAATTTATTCCATGACTCTGATATAAACATGGATTTATCTGGTTTTTATTGACAATTGGTCTAAGCTAGGGGGTTAATAACCGTCAATTAATGACATGAAACTGGGTTTCATAAACCCCCTATACTTAAACTATGCTCGTCCCCGAGCATCTCAGAAATGAATGAGTTGGATTAACCCCCTTGTGCAAGTGTGTACATGATCTGATCCGTTCAAGAACTCCCAATTATAGAAATCCAAAATCTCATAGTTCAACCCAGCCTTAATCAAGAGGCATCCAATTCCTCTAATTAGGTTATGAATTTAGGTGTTTATTACGTTCATGAGAGTAGAGTCGCAACGTCACCCAAGGTCCTTATCCAAGAAATTATCCTTCGGACCCAATCCTCAACACTAGGGAATAAACCTGATATTGTGTCCAATCCACCATCTCTTTAGTTGCTAGACTTAGAAGTGTAGGTGGCATGCCAGTTGATGGAGGGTTTTGGATTGTGTTATTTCTCCTCCCCCTCTCATTGGAACAAGCATTCTCTCTAGTGCCTTATAACACAACACATATTTTTGGTGTTGATTAGTGCATCCGTCAAAAGAAGTTTGAGTTGTCTGCACTTGTTTTCCTGGGACTACACTGAGGTGTGCCTTTTTTGAGTACCTATCGTACCTTCTACACCCATACTTGTAGCATTTATGATGCAAAGCCCTTTTTTGGTGCAAGCCAGACTCATGGTCCTAATAGCGGTGGTCCAAGTGGACATTTTGAAATGGTTGGGAGCGCTTGCCTTTGGTGGAAGCTCTTTGATGATTACCTTTGTGGAATGAGAGCTTTTCTTTTAACAATGATATTTTTTTTGCTTTGTATTATTTTTGGCTAGCTCCACTGCTTTTACCAAGAGTTGGTGCACACTGATCAACATTTTTTATTTATTTCACACCCTGGTACATAGGTATATATCAAGAGATTAGTACAAGAACCAAGTTCTCCTACTGGCTAAAATGCTGACATTCAGGTTTGATGAAGCCTTCAATGATCTTATCCCATCCTCGAGCATCATTAGATCAAATCCAGACATGAATCCCTCATCCTAGTCCCTCAAGTGAAATTTCAACACATTCTCATCAAAACCACATTTATGTATGTGAAGTGTTGATCATATTCTTAAGGTAGGAGACTAAGCATGCAATATAGCACGTAAATCTATCAAACTAGGGAAATGTGGATATTTAAGTCAAAGACCCTGATGACTATTGCTGGTTAACCTAAAATCTCAAGACCTCTTCAACCGAGTGTCCTTGAACATTTCTGATCCTGTGTGGAAGTGAAAATGTAGGGAATTTAATCCAACTCCTTCATTTAATATTTTTTTATGAAGACTTTAAAAGGCATATTGACTGTCTAAACTCAAATGAGTAGATGCATCTGCTTTCATCCAGTATAGGTGTAAGTATAGGCCGTAGAACGGAACCCGTTGCTTGAGGATTGAGCCATACAGAATGTCCTCGAAACCACCTACTCTGCTAAAGGAAATCCCTCACTGAATGCGGCTACTTATTTGGGTTTAGTAGTCGATTAGACTCTTTAATGGATTTTTGATTTTCTCATTTTTATGGATTTTTTGGATAAAGTTAGAACACATGTTAGACTCATCTTCCTTTAAATCAAGAAAACAGTTTCAACACCATGTCACACAAATAAAGATTTTCCAAACAATTTTCAAACGACTTTTCAAAATAAGTGAAAAACCCATTTTTTCAAATCATTTTCAAAAATATTTCTCTTGAAACTAGTGTAACATAGTATATAAAAACTTTGAAAACATGTCATCCACTTAGTTTAAAAGATTATACTTTTGCCATAAAATTTAAATTTTTCAATTTTTTTCGAAATTATAGCTAAAGTACATGTACTATATATACAGTATACCCCTCTATACTTAAACTTTGCTTTGTCCTCATAGAACTAGATGATACAAAGTCATAGGTCCATTTAAGTATAGAGAAAAAATATATAGGAACTGGGGCGGACACCCCCTATACTTAGTTTAGAAATAACTTAAGTATCAAGGAAAGGAAAGATGAGTGAGAAACTTATGGGGACTCAGGTCCTCCCTATACTTAGGCTGAGAGTAGCCTAAGTATAAAGGTAGATAATTGATGTTGGGGAAGACCTGAGGTGAACGAAGAAGTAGGATGAATATACACGTGAGCGGATGAATCTTCGGACAAGAATGGAGTACCTAAGGTCTAGGGGAGGTGTCGAAGCAACCAAGGCTAATACAAGCATGCAATATCCTTAAATTCACCAACTCATACATGAAACCAACATGGGTTGGTTATTTATCTTGTCATTTTTAGTGGTGATTAAAACCTTCTAGTTTACGCGAGAATCAATAAAATGTCAAATAAAACCATCCTACGTAACAAGGGTGTTGCTCTCCCAAAACAAGTTTTTACTCCATTTTAGGTAGACTTGCATTTAACAGTCTCAATTATTTGCTTAAGGTTATCACTGATTAAAGGTGAGCACATAAATCAAGCAATCATCGTCTACCGCTTATTCCCAATTTCCATTAACCTAGCTGATTAAGACAGGAAGGGAGGTCGAGAAAAAGCCATGTAGTCGATAAAAAACATGATCCAGGCTAGTAGAGAAAACATGTAGTGCCTTGAGCAAAATTCGTGAAAACTCGGATGGAATTAAAAAATCAAATCGACATGTATGCAAGTCGATGAAAAGCCGCACCTAGCAAGCTTCTATTAGTGGGGAATAACGTCTTTTAATTTGGCTATGTGAAGCGATGTTTACGTGCGTCTTGATTATAGTGTGTCCTACCTATGATCAAACATGTAAAATAAAAAAAAGTGTAAGAAGCTCAAAGAGCTGCATGCCTAATCCTAGGTCCACACTCAAGTAGGTTTATCGCCACATAACCACAAAGAACTTCGTTCATTTACACGCGTGAGTATTCAATCGAAGACCGATGTAATGACGATTATAACATTAAAAGAAATACAAATGCAAGACATTTTTTTCCTTTATTTTTCTCCAAAATTGCTTCTACGGCTCCTCGCAGCGGGAGAACACCTGCTGCTCGCCTCTTTGAACATCAAGGGCCCTACCACAAAAACACACATTAGATATCAATCGAAAATTTTTTAATAATGCAAGAACAGATTGACCTACGTATAAAAATAATCACTTAATTAAATAAAAAATATAAATAAAAAATATGAGACATGTCCCCAGCAACGGTGCCATTTGACGAACCTAGATTTCACCGTTCTAATTATGCATAATTAATAGGTTTGTTACAGTCGGGTAAAATCGGGTCTGTCAAAGATCGCTTGAGTAATGCATCAAACAACACCAAGGAAGTCGTACTTATTTTTTACTTGGGCAAGCCTAACGTCGAACTCAGGGACACGAGGCTCTTAAGCGTACATTTAGACTCTTATTATTTGAACTAAGTGTTGAATTAACGATCCATATATCAATAAATGCATGAAGACACGATGCATGAATAAACATGAGAAATACATTTTTTGTTGGCTTTGTTTTTATGCAAGGAAATGTAAAATGAGAATAATGCAAATATGCCCAGATTATATAGAAGCAAGGGGCAAAAAATACTAGTCAATTTCAGAAAGGGGTCATGAAGATATTTCCATTTACAAGCTACCCAATAGCATGAAAATCACTGAATAAATGACACTAGATAAATAGATTTAGTCAATAAAATCAAAAAGTACTAAAACAGAACAATAGTTATGTCATTAGAAAGAGAACTAAACAAGCTTCAAAATGCCACTGAAATCAACTCGATCGGAGCTAGGATGCTCAAGATATGCAAGAAAGAAACCAGGAGCATAAATGCAAAGAAAATATAGAAATAATAGGGAAAACATAACAAATAGGTCCCTGGAAGGACTAAAATGTGATTTGCAAAAGTCACGAGGCCTTCCCTGTAAATTATGCACACGTGCGGGGGTATATTAGGAATTATTAAAATCTGCGAGGGTTTGAATGCAAAATACCCCAATCGTGTGTGGTGGCACGTGCTCTAAGAATCTGCATTCAAATTGAAGACATCTTTAGGGCCTCCTTGCAAATTATCCTAATGTGCACGCGACTAACACGTTGGTGCTAGGCTCGATGGGAGAGCAGGCTCGGAGGAGG
Organism: Ottelia alismoides; assembly: GCA_037367405.1. Classification (NCBI taxonomy): domain Eukaryota; kingdom Viridiplantae; phylum Streptophyta; class Magnoliopsida; order Alismatales; family Hydrocharitaceae; genus Ottelia; species Ottelia alismoides. The sequence goes on along the minus strand of JAZKJV010011168.1, from coordinate 209,701 downwards.
CTCAGATTCGCTCCGTCTTAGCTCGGGTACAGCTCTGGCTCGAGTAAGGCTCAGAAGAGGTTTAGGGACTCGGGCTTGGAGATTTGGTGTTGAGTCTCAGAGTAGACACGTGGACGAATGTGGGCCACTTGATCAAAGAAATCAGATGCCTAATGTAGCTCCTGAAGAAGGTGACGTGGACATCTGGTGTACGTCTGCTTGTTAAAGATCTAACGGTGACTGGAAGCTGTGGACGTCGTCGATGTGGCCGAGTGTGAGCCATTGGATGAACACCGGAGAGGTGCATCCAACGACGTCTGTAGACTTTTGAGATGCCTCTTCCGTCGTGGGGTTGGCAGAGAGTTTTGTCCTCCGGCGATGTCCTCCAAGCTCTGCCTCACTTGCTCGGGCCCGATGGAACACGCCGGAGCATCCTGAACATTTGTCTATGAAGATGGAAGTCCAGGCGAGCTGCGGCAAGGTTTGGAAGAGGCTGTCGATGCTCAGATGCTGGAGTCGGAGCTCGCCAAGGAAGCTCCGGCCATGGCTCCGGCCATTGACGATTGAGTACCTACAGGTGTTAGTTCGGTAGCCGAAGCATGTATGGAGTGGGGTGTTGTGAGTGAAGGGGCCCCCAACGAGCGGAGGATTAGGGGGACATAGCTCTATCTCCTGCGATCGGAGAAGAAGTGGGTCGGACGTGATCAGTAGCGGAGAAGGGGGAGGAGATGATCTTCGACTAGCACAAGGATGGTGGGTGTGTGATGAAGCGGAGGCAAGGATTAATGGAGGTTGACTGTGAATTATGAGGCCTAATTAAATAAGAGAACAGAATGAGAAAATGCAATAAAGATCAGAGGCTTACCATATCGGAGTTTGGTGAAGGAAGCGGTCTATGCTGAGCTCTGAGGGGAGCTCGGGTCATCGCTGGACTCCGACGACCCCTCGGAGCAGCTTGGCGGTGATTGAGCACCGCATACCGGGCCGACATTAGCCAGGGGTCGATGCTGGGGGCGGACGCCATCTTCACGCTCCATAGCACTTCCTTGCTGTCACTGAGGAGCAGTGGATTGTTGGGCGTAGCCCCACGTAAAGGCGGAAAAGGTGTAGGGGTGACGACAAAGGCGTATTTAAGGTGGGAGATGGCAGTTCCGGTGATGGGTTATGTGCATTGCGTGGAGATTATGGAGAGAGAGGGGGAGTACATTGTGGGGCGAGTGATAGCATGCGAGGAAGGTGGAGTGATGGTCTATGTTGTGGGATAGTTAGGGAGTAGAGAGAGTGGTAGAGACAACGGGGAAAATGGAAAGGGCAAAGCTAACGCGCGAGGTGGGCGAGGAGCGAACCGAGGAGGAAGAAGGGTCCTCGACCATTGATCTTACAATCCAAGGGCTGAGAAGAGGGTGCTTAAGTGTAGTTGAGATTAGATCGGGGAGGCGAGATCGAAGGGTGAAAGGGGCGCCATGTGTTGTGCTCATAGGAAGGCAGAAGTGGACGCTGATGATGAGATCAAGGGCTGGATCGAACGGGCGTAATCAATAGGAAAGGTGACGGCTGAGATGGAGAAGATCGGGCCGTGGCTGGCTTGACACGTGGCAGGTTGAGGTGAAGGCGCTAAAGGACGGCCTGGATGTGACCAGGGGGTTGATCTAAGGGCTGAGGTTTGAATCAGGAATGAACGATGTGGATGGAGAGCTCCAGAAAGCAATCCAATGACGGCTGATGCTGGGCGCATGGCGCGTAATGATGTGGGCCACGTGGCTCAACCAGAAAGAGCCACACGGCCTAATCAGGTTATTAGACAAAGAATGTGAGATATGAAGGAGAAAGAGGACGAATTTGGAAAAAACTCAAAACATGAAAGTTGTAGATCTCGATGAGCTCTACAAGTTTCTTGTTGACCAAAAACGAAGATAAGGTAAAACAGAGGGAGAAATATTTTTGTGAGAGTTTTGAAGGCTTAAAAATACTACGATTTTTATTTTGCTTCTTTTTGTATTTTTAATTTATTCCATGACTCTGATATAAACAGGGATTATTTGGTTTTTATTGACACTTGGTTTAAGCTAGGGTATTAATAACCACGAATTAATGACATGAAACTGGGTTTCATCACCATGATACATAACTCTAATTGTACTAAGGTACCTTTGATGTAAAGGGTTTTTCTTGCAAGTCTAAAATATATCCTCACATAATGTGAAGATAAGCTATCGCTGAGGCAAGAAATGCCCTTGGTCAATTAAAAAGTACCCACAATATAATAAGAAGCAATGAATAGCCAAAAATTTGAGGCATAATTTATTATACTCTACAAATAGAAGTGTATACTATGTAAGCATGTAGAGGTCAGACCACAGACAAAAAATGAGGAAGCCTATGTTTATTGCTAATCAATGTGCACGTTGTATATACTTAATTTATGTGGGTTTCTGAATTATTTATATTTTTTCAATAATGATATTAACAGTGAATAGAAGTAATCTAATAATAATAAGATATATTATATACATGTACACACATATAGGTAGGGGTGTACATATAAGGTATATGTCTATACACACACACACACATATAAGTATATAAATACATAATTTTTTTAATTTTGTCAATTTTTAATTTCTTTTTATTTTTGAAAATAAAACAAAAATTCTTGTATATAATATATTAGTAAATAATTTAAGTGTATAAGCAATACATGTAAACATATATATAGATCCATATGGATAGCGTATAGTATATATATATCTCTTTAAATAGTCTAAAAATACATTTTAAATGGTTTTTTAGGCTTTTTATATTTTTCTCATGTTTTTATGATTTTTGGACTTTTTGTATATTTTTAGGTATTTTTAAAATAAGAACATCCCAAAACAGGGATCACACAAATAAGTATAATAGATTCGAAGATTAAAAATAATAAATAAAGTCCAAAATTCTATAAATAAATTTAAGTGGATAGATAATAATATAAATAAAATCTAGAAATAAAAAAAATAAATATTTTTGTATTTTTTGGGAATTTTATATCTTTTTTATTGGATTTTGAAGCTTTTTAATTTTTATGTCTTTTCTTTTTCTATTTTTATGGGTTTTTTATTTGGAGATACAATATATTAAATAAACAGAATATATATTTTTTGGAATTTTTCAAATAGGTTTTATATTTTTTTGGTAATTTTTAAGCTAAACAGGGACACAATTGTGCTCATTTGATTTTTAATAATAGTTAAAATCCTAAAAATACATAAATAAAAATATGGCATGAATGTAGATGCTAACATGCTTCTAATCTAATTTTTGTATCATTTTTGGAGCGAGGATACTATTTTTAATAAATGAAATACAAGTAAAAAAATAACATGTACTAGTGAGGGCATATTTGCAAATAAAACTAAAGTCGGAGGCATATGTGGAAATTTAGAAATATCTAACTAATATTTAAATTTAATGGATCTTTTTACAATTCACAAAAACATGAGGACATAAATGCAATTTTCCCAGCTCACGCGGGACAACACGTGAGCTGAGCTGCATTGAACCCATATGCAATAACAAATAAAAACAAGGGTCCCTATTCAAAATTATGATTTTATTTACATTACAAATATCATTTACAGGACTAATAAATAAAAACAAAAATGTTGGGGCTATGTGTGCAAATTACCCCTTATATGATGCTGGTGAATGATCGTGATCATCTCACTTAAACACGTATCGTCGTTTGAACGACCGATACCCCTTCGCATTTGGCATCCAAGAATAGATCATGGGAGGAGATCATACGGTTGAGGCACGGGTTGAACTGACGTCTCTTGCTCCTCATGAAGAACAAGGCACGATCAGACGATCTAAGATGGACATGGAAGAAATGGGTGGCATGCTTCCCTATAGCTCGTTCAATGGGACCTAGTTCCCTCCTCTGGCCATCGATCCAGTTGCTGAAGTTCTCGAGAGCATGCTGGAAAGGTTCCGCATTGATTGGCAACCTCACTAAGATCTGGAGCTCGTTGATCGAGCCTTGGAGGTCGATTCTTGCTGGAGGTGTTCCTGAGTCTCAAATCCCCCCAATTTAGTCATTTTCGGCATAGAACCTGCACTAACAGATTCATGGGTCGAGGGCAAAGTGACTCATCCCAATTACGCGTGGAATGCATGGGAGATGGAGTGGCTAGTGTGCTCTGACGAAGGGGTGACGCATGGAGCACGGATCCTTCGATTTGTAAGGAGCTGAAGGAGACTTATGGGTCATGTATATGGAGAAACAAAGGGGCTAGGAGATGAGATGGTCGCGGGTATTGGAGACAACGAGTCACGATGAATCATTGTGGTCAGAGCTCTAGAGCTTTGGGTAGACCTTCATCTAACCCTTGGCCACAACATTAATTAAAATGCAAAACAAAACACAGGAAATAAAATCTATTAGCAAAATCTACCTAGAAATAAGAAAATGGCACAACTCTATCCTGTTGGTACACCAGAGAGAAGGCTTGTCGCTGGAGCACCGCCTGGACCTCCTCCCATCCTCCTACGGTGATCCGAACCTCGAGGAGAGTTCCTCTATCACTAGCTAACTCTCACGCACATGATTGGGGGCACTATAGAGCTTGGAGAGGGATCAAGGATGAAAGGATGGTGGAGAGTCATATTTATAGACAAGGTGAAGGTGTCTTAAAGATTCACTGGTTTTTGTTATCCCGAAGCAGATTGATCAAATCCAAGACGTGGGCAGAAATGACAGGGAATAGATTGATGTTTTTCGTTCAGGGAGCTAAGCCAGATCATGAGTGGATTCAGTACAAAAATGGAAGAAAACCCGAGGATGACATGCCTGCAGTCGAGGAAGAGAGAAGAGGGTCAGTTGACCTGGGTCAACTATTGGCGGATTGTGATTGATCCACAGAGGCCGCTATAGGACAAAATAAGAGCTTTATTCGAAAAAAATAATTTAAATAATAAATAATTTTATTAATTTTTGGCTATAATTTTTTTGTTATTTTATGTAGTATTTTAATATGATTTTTATTTACTTTTATGAGTCAATTTATAAGAAGTTATTTTTTTGTAAGTGTATTTAAAGGTTTATTGACCTATGTTTTGCTCATTTGATTTTTATTTCGTATTTTTTATTTTATTACTTTATTTTAATATTTTATATATTTACAACTTATTTTTAGTACATTAATATATTTTTAATGTATTTTTCTGATGTATTATATATACTTAAATAAATATGGGTATGCATTATATATGTATAAGTATAGGTATTTGATCTATGTATTTCTATAAGTTGTTTTATTTTTATGTTTTCTTTATCATTTAATCACATTCTAAATATGTACATATATTATAAATAATATTTACAAAATAATAAAAATATAAAATTGTAAAAATAATAAATAATAAATAAAATGAATATTTTATTCAGGTATACATTACAATAGGGGTCCAAAATCTAACTTTCACACATTAACTCCAAAATTAATTGAAACAACCTTCATTAAATAGCTTATTAAAAGTTATATAGAATTAAAGGTGATTTTGATGCATTTTAATTTTTATTGAGGAGATATGAGTCTGGGAAGTTTGGGTTTTGCCTTTTTATTTATTTTATAAAATGTGCATTGTGTGCTATTTTGGTGTAAACTCAATTTCTATTTTTCTATATATTGTATCTACAACTTTCATGTACAAAGTTTACTATTTGATAAATAAATAATAAAGAATAAAATGGGTCCAGAAAACACTTTATTGATGAATGAATAAATGGAATTTTTAGTGTATCTTTGGTCCTTATCTCCCCCTTCTTTATTCTTCAAAGACCAAATCAATTTTTGACTTGGTATTGGGTTTAGGGACATAAAATACCTTTGGCATTTTACTTCTTTTTCTTTTTTCTTTATTCTATTATTTTAGTTTTAAACATTGTAATTTCTATAATAATTATACAATAAATCATGAATGCTAATTTATACAAAAGAACGATATTTACATGCATTTAACAAGGCTTTAAAGGCCAAAATTAAAGAATAAATATGATGAAATGGAGGTTCATCACCTCATATTCTTGCCTTTGCAAGACCCTATAGAAAACATATGCAATGAGTGCATAAAATAAAAATAAAGAAAAGAAAAAGAAATAACTTGGAATAATTATCGACTTTTAAACTAGTCTTTAATAAAGTCAAAGTTTGGAGCTTAAAGAAGGCATTTTGATTAATGGTGTGTTCGGAACCACATGGAAGTTAGGAAGTGTGACGTAACCCTAAGATCCATACTTCTATCATCCAATTCAATTCACAGCCGGGTTAGAACCATCCTCTAAGTCCCAAACTCTTTCTACCTTGAAACGATAGAACCATTTTGTGTGAATTTGTTCAGCTATTCCTAGATAAAACCATTGAACCATCAAGGCGTCTGATCTTCTGGTAACTCGTCCTCGTGGAGATAGATATTCCCTTCTAAGGTCAGGTGTTCCTGGTATTTACAATAGAATGGGGGAGAAGTTGGGAATGGACTAGTGTAGTCTTCATTCGCTTGTGAAGTCGATCAGTGTAACTGATTCTTCACCAAGAAGTAGGCTTTTTCTGAAGCTCAAACTATTGTGGAATTTTTGGTATAGTCTTCTTTGGATATTTTCTATGACTTCGTACAACTTATGCATTCTTGTTTGTGCCCTGGTGGATATAACATCTTTTGTTCGACCCACTTTTTTGGGGTCTCAGAAAAGTTGCGTCGGTGGAACATTTCTCATCCGAAGCATTATTTCAATCCATATCCAGTCATTAGATATCATTGTTACCAAAAGAAGTGGGTTAGAGCATTGGTGTCGGCAATCCCCAAGAATGGTTCCTGGGACACCCTTGATGAAGTAGCCTTGTATCGTCCTGAATTAGAATCCAAGATTTTTCAACAATCCACCTGAGTTGAGTTAAGTGCTAAGTGCGAGGTTTCCATTCAAGTAACTGTGTCAAGAGTCTTAAAGATGATATGAAGGGTCCTAATTAAGCATATTGAATTTACTCATGAACATAGTCTTAAGTAACCTAAAGAAATAAGTCAAGGTGACACGAATTATCTCCACTTCCAGTCCTCAATGGGTTCCTCTGAAATTAAGTGTATTAATGTCTATTCCAAGGTCCTATCTTTAGACTTTATTTTGACTTGTTCAATTGCCTATACTATTGCAAAAAATACAAATGCTATGTACAATACAAGGAAAATATTTTTACGATGCCATTTTCTAATTTTGAACTTTTTATGGTTTTTTGAAAGAGGTTTTGAAAGTTTTATGCAGTTTTTAAAAGGATTTTGTAAATGTTTTTTGAATTATTGGTTTTTTAGGGTTTTTTCAACATAAAAAACTCTTTAGAAAAAAGATAGGTACAACTATTTATATTGGAGTGTATCTTAATACTATACAAGAATCGAGGTTTTAAGGACTTACACACGAGTTAGTTTTTTTATATACACATGTATACAGTTGGTGAAAATTGTTTTTTATTAAGATAATGTATATATTCGTCAACTTATTTGAAAATGATTTTCAAACAATTTTGAAAACTATATTTCAAAAAAAATTGCAAATAAATTTTACATTTTTTACAAATATTTGAAAATCATTTTGCAAAGATTTTTCAAACAGTATATATTGTTTTTTAAAAGTCTTTTTGCAACCATTTTCAAAAAAATTCAAATAAATTTCCAAAGCTCATTTTTTCACACAAAGAAAATAATTGTTTTACAAAATAAACATGTTTATAAAGGTTGAAAACATTTTACATAATATTTTCCAAACAATTTTCAAAAGATTTTTCATGTATTTTCAAAATATTTTTCAAATATTTTGCAAAACATTTTTACCTGATTTATAAATCAGTATATACAAAAAGAATTTGAGGAGTAATATACATTTCTTTATTAGTTGATTTAATGAATTGGATATGTATCTATATAGGATTTTAGCCATGAGTATCGACAAAAGAGGAGGCTGATGATGAGACAAAGAATGACATATGAAGTCACTCATCCCTCCTATACTTAGGATGAAGCATATCCTAAGTATAGAAGCAACGAGTGAGGAAAACAAATCAGAAAATAGAACATACAATTGAAAAAAATAGAAAAGAAGATAAGAAGAAAACTAAAAGGAGTTTTTGAGGAAAATTATCTAAATCTTTTGATGCTGCAGAAGTCGTGGATGCTTCTTCATTGCATATCACTTGGACTGAATCGACAAGGACCAATAAAGTGTCATGCTCATGGTACAGTTTCGGTAACTGACAATTGACGATAAATGGTTAAGCATCATGCGATAGATCTGATATCATAATACTTCCATTGTCATGCACTTCTTGCACTCTGAATGGTCCTTTCCATTTTCTATTTAATTTACGTGGGAATACCTTCATCTTTTCCTAAAAAAGACACCCTTTATGTCCAGTTACGAAGACCTATCGTCTGATGTGCCGGTCATGCCAGCGTTTAACCTTCTCCTTGTAGATCAATGTGTTATCATTGACATAGTCTCGAAATTGCAGGAGCTTGTTCAGATACTCTTTTCTTTTTTGACCACCTTTTTATGAGTCCAAGTAGCATATATATTAATTGCCCATAATGATTTGTGGATCAGTTGCATGGGCAGATGGCATGGCTTTCCATTCACAAGATGGTTGTGAGACATGCCCAAGGGATACTTGTAAGTGGTTCTGCATGCCTAAAGGACGAAGTCTAAGAGTTGGGACCAATTCTTCCTATCCGGCTCCACAAGCTTTTGTAGGATCATATTGATTTCTCTATTTGATAATTTTGCCATGCCATTGATCTTTGGATGATAAGGAGACACGACTCGGTGCTCGATGCCAAACTCCTTTGTTAATTTCTTTAGATCTCTATTAATGAAGTGACTACCCCCATCTAATATCAATATCTCTAGAATCCCAAACCGTGATATGATGATTTTTCTAATAAACCAACACACGGTACGACTGTCTGTGGCTTAGGTAGGGATAGATTCAACCTAATGACTCAAGTAGTCAACGACAAGAAGGATGTGCTCATATCCTCGACTGTTTTGAAAGAGTCACACGAAATCGATGCCCCAAGCATCGAATACATCTGAAATCTGATTGAACGTTAGGGGCATGGAATCTTTAGATGTAAGGTTTCCTACCAATATCTGACAGTCAATGCAATACTTCACAAATACTGCAGCATCCTTAAAAAGTGTCTGCCACTAGAGGCCACACTACAAGACTTTCGTTGTCGTTCTATCTCCAGAGTGGTGTCCACCAGATCCGAGCGAAGGAAAATGCTCGAGGATACTATGATGTCCCTCTCAAGGAATGCACTAGCGTCAAATAACATCTGCTCCTTCACTGAAAATAAGTGGGTCTTCCCATGGGTAGAAATGGTGTTGGACAAGAATTTGTCCTTTTTAATTTTTGTCAAATCTTATGGGACTACACAGGATATGAGGTAGTTCATAAAATAGGCATACCAAGGGAGTGAATCCACAACCAAAATCATCTCGTCATGAAAGGTATCTGTGATGGGTGCACTACTCAGTAGATCTCTTGCTGTTTAATTCTGGAGAGGTAATCTGCCACCACATTCTGAACCCCATGCTTGTCTTTGATTTCTAGGTCGAAATCCTGTAGGAGAAGGATACATCTGATTAGTCTAGGCTTGACGTCCTTCTTATGTTGTAAGTGTCGTATAACAGAGTGGTCAGTGTAGATGGTGACTTTAGATACAAGAAGATAGGATATGGACTTCTCAAGGGTGAATACCACAGTCAGCAATCCTTTCTCTATGACAATTGTTCGGCAGAATCTTCGGTCTTTAATTCACATGTGAAATTGTGGTTGTTGCAACCCAAAGAAGTGTCAAACAAAAATTTTATTTAAATCCCAAGCTTAAATAAATAAAAAATGTAGCAAGAGAGTTTGCTATTTAATTAACATGTATAGATAATAGGATCAGACTCAGGGAGTCTACAAAAATCCTGAGGGTTATTCTAAGAATAAAGGAATTTCTATTCACACTATGCTTAGATGTTGTATTTTATTTTTGGATTTTGTCTTTCTTGAAGAATTTTAATTTTGTAGTTTGTTATTTGGTTTTCTGATTTTTAGATTTTTTTATTATTTTTAATTTTTCAAAAGTTTTTTTTTATTTTTTTAAAATAATAAGAGTATTAAATAAAATTTAAAGCACGTACACACACACTCGACTTTTTTGTTTTTTTCAATTATGCCAAATATAATCTAAAAATTAAACAAAAATTATTTTTGGGTTTTAGATAAATTTTGGATGTGTTTGTAATTTTCTCAGATTATTCTATAATTTTAAGGCATTTAAAAAAATCTAAAATTGGGAATTAAGTAAAATGGAATAAAATGAATGTTCTTGGAATTTTAAAATAACAAATATAACCAAAAATGGAAGAAATATGTACATAATAAAAATGTTTTTTATATTTCAAAAAGACATTTTATGATATTTTTAATATTTTGAAAAGATCTTTTATGAATTTTTAAGTTTTTAAAGAGTTTATGTTTTTTATGGGTTTTACGAGGAATAAAAAATGTGAAAAATGGATAGAAATTAAATAAAATCAAAAGCAGTAAATAAGAATTTGTTTATACTTTTTGGATATTTTTTAAATTTTTATTAATTTGTTAATGCAAATAAAATGAAATTTTTATGAGGTTTTTAAATTTTAATAAATAATAAAAATGATGAAAATGCACTATGAAATTATAGATGCAAGATGGATGCATCTAGACGCTATATGAATTTTTTCAGAATTTTAAAAGTATTTTAACTTTATTTTGATTATTAATAGGAAAATTAAATGCAGACAAACATGGACTAATATGCAATTATTTAAAGCATGCAGAATGGACAATTAACAAAAATAAAAATGTGAGGCTTAATATGCAAAATTTCCAATAAATTAAGCACATAGGCACATGCGCCCCGCTGGACTAAACCTTTTTGTAAATAAATTAAATCCAAGGGACAATGAATAACAGAGAAATTCAAACCTTTTATTGTAGTTTACCCATAAAATCACGTGTTGAGGACACACTGTAGTTCAAAAAGGACTAAAATGCAAATGAAATAAATATGAGGATTCAAAATGCAATTATTCAATTTATTGTAAGCTGACACATGTCCTTATAGGACTTCTTTGAAAATAAAATAAGTACATGGGTTTGTGCTCAAATATACCATTAAACACATGGCATAAGGAGCGGCTCTGATGCGTTGCTGATGGGATCGAACGACTGTGGATGATGCGTGCTTGGATAACTCGATCTGCTATGGATGATATGATCAACGACATAACTTTGGGGGTTTATGAGTGGTCATGATCAAATCTGGGTGTCATGTTCTTGATCGGAGGGCATTGAAAGGCCTTGGAGGAACTGTGAAGAAGAAGAACTCTGGAAAGCTTCGATCAGGTAGAACTCGACCTTGGCTCACCCAAATCCTCTATGAAGAATTGCAATGGCTCCCTGGGGTCCTCCTCCATCGATCGACAGAAACAAAGTAGCTCGAAGGTCTTCAAGCGTGGATCTGGGGGGAAAGCTAGAATCAGTTGTAGGTTGACCCCCAAGTCTCGCTCCAGTGCTCGTACCTCGTGCTTTGACCATGCAAGTTAAAGCTCGTATTCGGAGGTAGCATCTCCAGCTAAATGTTAGGTCAAAGGCTCATGAAATGGGGGTGAGTGGAGACTTCTGATGGAGGTGGTCGGAGAGGAAGTCAAACCCCATATATTTGGAGAACTAGAGATGGGCAGAGGGTGTAAGATATGGAGAATGGTTGGGCGGTCGTGTTGGGCAGTCGGAAAGGTTCAATGATTGGATCTGCTCCGATCATGCAGATGGAAGTGGATGATGTAAATTTGATCTGAGAGATTGTAATGAAAATAAAGCACAAAATGAACGATGAATTGAGAATAAACTATCTAAGATACCTACGGAACAGAAGAAGGGTGCAAATCTCCTCGATCAGTGGTTACGGTTGAGAGGGGAAGATGTACGATGAATGACTTTAGTGATGTATTAGATCACGCTCTTCAGATGCTCACTTACTCTCTTCAACATGGGAAAGGTATCTGTCACCTACACTTCACTCCAGGACTTGATCTTGGGGAGGAAAATGGTCGAAGGATGGATCAATAGCTCATCAAAGGTGGAGGGGTGGTATTTATTAGATGAAGTACGGTGTGGATTTGAATTCAAAAAATGGGCATTGATCGAAGTGAGTTTGGTAGATCTGAGGAGGTGGCGAGTGAGATGAATGATCGGGCTTAAATGTAGGAGAAGGAACCGTGAGCGGTTACTGATTACAGGCACATGGAAAATTAGGTGATGTAATGACGGATGGCGGAGTTAGCAGGCGACAGGTGCAGACTGAGCAATTGACTGGGGTCAACAAACCTGGGTCAACCAATCAGAAGGTGCCTCGAATGCATAGAAAATAGGCTAATAGACAAAATAGTAAATAAAAGTTAAAAATTCCAAAAAAAGAAAACACATTTATTTAATTACATAATAAAAAATGTTAAAAATAAATTAAAGTTAGTTTTAGTTATTTTAAGTTAATTTAATAATATAATTACAAGGGTTAAAATAAATACAAGGTGTTATTTACAGGTGTGTACCCATATATACAAAACTTTAATTTTCAATTATATATATATACATAATTTAATATTTTATTTATTTAGAAATTTCACGAGGATTTTAATGATATTTTTATTTGGTTTTTAAGAATGAATTTATTAGGTTAATTAAACATGTATATGTATAGTGTATACATGGTGATTCATATACGATATATACAGATTTTATTTTTTGTTGAGTTTTGATTTTGTGATTTTTATTTGTATTTATATAAGTTAAATACAATATGTACAATTAAAAGAAAGTACATTATTCACAAATACATATAACAAAATAAATAATTAAATGGTATATATAATGCATATAGGTATAATTTACAAGAATATCCCAATTGGCAATATTTCACATCTTAACTCTGAATTTTATGAAATCTCCTCCATTTTAAAGATACTTTAATTTGGTGTACAATGAAAGTGAGTTTGATGAATTTGGATTTCAGGTGGTGAAGACACTGATTCTACAATTTTGTACTTTTGGCTTTTGGAAAGTGATGTTATTTACACAATATACATAAAGTTTAATTGCAATTATTTTTATTATTTACAAAAAATATTATTCACAAATTTCAAAAAGAAATATTAGTTATTTACAGAGAATTTAGCAATGAATAAAATAATTGAATAATGTGCAATATAAACAAAATTATACAGATGATGGATATGTACATGTGAGAAATGTATTTTCTGGATTTTCTGGTAAATAGGCCATATCTCCCCCTACTTTCTTCCTTGTCGATCAGGTCATGTCTTAACCTTCTCTCCGAGTCTGATTCAACCTATATCTATTGCATATATACATTCCTTTATTTTTCCTTTCTTTCTTTCTTTATTTATTTTAGGTTAATGGTAGTTATAAATATACAATATTTACACAATTATTAGAGTTAGTAAAAGAATTGAACTACTAATATTTGTATGTATTTAATAAGGAATTTTAAGTTAAAATAAATGAATAAAGATGATGAAATGCAGATTCATCATCCCATATGCTTTACTTTGCTAGTCCCTTAGAAAACACTTATTTGAAAGAATAAGCGAATAAAAGAAAAAGAAAAAATAAAGGATAGATAAAGAACTTAGAATAATATTGTGTATTAAACTTATCTTCATAAAATTATCGTATAGAGCTCGGTCAGACCATTGGATTATTAGTGTGGCAGAACCTTAATGGGAAATGGATTTAAAACCTAACAAACCTCAAGTTCTACAAGACTCTTATTCATGTTGCCTCATCAGTTAGGTTAGAACAAGTATACATACACAAATTCTTATGACTATGAATCTTTACATGTACGATGTAAGTGAAATATAGCTCCTCACCTCAAAAGTGAAAAAAAACAACCTCCCTAAACAAGGTAACTTTAGTCCCCCGATCGAGCAACTCTTTCCTCGAGGAGCAGGGTTATTCCCTTCTAGTTAAAGTGCAACCAACTCAAGAAGAGGGGATGGAGAAAAGAATGGACGGTAACTAGTGTAGCCAAGTCATCCAGCTGCAAGCTCACAATAATTTGACTTTGAAGCTCATCCTTTCTTATTGACTATATACTTCGGTAGGCATTTTATTTTCAATCATGATTGTCCACTATTTTGGTGTTTTTACATTTTTTATATAAAATATATGCAAGGGTGCAATATGTACATAAGGAGTTTTTCTTCTTGAGTTCGTAGACTATCCATCTTTTGAAGCATTATTGCAACCCCATAACATTCCGTCTTTAGACCTCAATGCTACTAGACCAGGTTGAGATGCACTATCCTCCCTAGAGGAAGACGGATGCTTCCACTATTTGTTATACACCCGTGTGCTACCCCAAGCTAAAGGATTCTGCCCCCTCACCACCTCATCCATGAAGAGCTACTTGTAGAGTGCTTGTCCAAGTTAAGCCATATTCTAGAAGAATCATGCATGTGTTGTTAAATATTCTACTTAAACTAATCAAGATGATTTGTGAACATAGTCTTGTGGACTCAAAGAATTAAGTCGCTAGGACCTAAAAATTATCAATTCCAGTTCTTATAAGGGTCCTACGAAATTAAGTGGATTAAGGTCATAACCAAGCTCCATTCTTCAATTTTATTACAAACTAGTTTAAACGTCAATACCATTCTGAAAAAATGCACATGCAAATACAAAATATTTTTTTTTTGAAGAAAGAAGAAGGAAAATCTTTTTGAAAAAAAGTTTTCAAAGTATATTTTTTTTAAGAAAGAAAAAGGTTTACTAAATATATATACAAGGATTGTACAAATTTATACAAGATTTTACAAGAGAATTTTAGAAACAAGTTTTTATAAAAGAAATTTATACTGAATTTACAGGAAGGAAGCTTATCAATGTTTTTATACACACATGGTTTTTACAAATATATATATCCCATAATTAATATCCCTCTGACAAAATACTTTTACAACAATATACGTAAAATAATTTTACAACACATTTTATAGCCAATTTAATAAAAGTACGAGTTATGGCTAAAGTATATATACAATATATTCGACTCCCCCTATACTTAGCTCGAATTATGTCCTCATAGTGATCAAAGAGATACAAAGGAAGACATAACTTGTGCTAAGTATAGAAAAGTGAAAAGATACCTACACAACAACGATTCAAATAATAGACAAAAAGAATAGAAGTCAGTGATCCCCTCTATACTCATGATCAAATAATCCTAAGTATAGAAGACTATACAAACGGGGAAAATCGAGGAAGAGAATGAACAGAATAAATGACTTGACTTGTCCTCCCCTATACCTAGGGTAAAAGATCCCTAAGTATAAAAAAAGAATATCAACAAGTTGTAGGACAAGCGAGAGATCAGAAGAAAGAAAATAAAATAAAAACACGAAAAGACAGTATGGACAACATCACTCCCCCTTCACTTACGGTAAGGGATCCCTAAGTATAAGAAACAATAAGAGTGATGAAACAAGACGAATGCGAACAACTCAAGTCATTCACCTTCCCTATACTCAGGATAGAGAACATCCTAAGTATAGTACAAACACACACAGGAAAGAGGTGAACGATAAAAATGAAAGAAAAAGGAATAAAAAAAGATATATACAATCAGCTCATGTATCAGACACAGAAGATGTCAAAAAATCATCGTCGGATAGCACATATATAGAATCAACCACGGACATGAATGTGTCATGATATAGATATGAATTCTGCAACTGCTTGTTACCAACAAATAGCTGTGCGTTAGATGACATCCCAGATATGACAAAAACTTCTATTGTCACACACACTCTAACAATGACGATCCTTACCATTTGCTTTTTATTTTGCCTAGAAACAACTTCAACTTAGCATGGAACAACCAAACTTTCTGATCAGTAAAGATAGTATTCCTTCTAATGTGTCTATCATGCCAAAGCTTGATTTTCTCTCTGTACATGAGTGAGTTGTCGGAGTATGCAAAATCTCAGAATTCCAACAATCTATTTAAATCCAACTTCCTACTTTTTCCTGCTTTCTAATAAAAAAGATTGCATACATGAAGTGCCCATAAAGATTTGTGAACTAATTCTACCATCATGTGGCAAGGCTTTCCATACACCAATCTATAGGGAGACATAACCAATGATGACTTGTATGCCGTCCAATAAGCCCATAGAACAGAGTCAAGCATATGGGGCCAATTCTTCAAATCTGGACATATAAGATTTTGCAATATCATTTAAATCTCCCAATTTAAAATCTCAACAAAGTCATTAGTCTGTGGGTGGTAAGGTACTCCTTCACAAGCTTCTTTACTTCTCTATTAATGAAATGGATTCTCCCATCTGAAATAAGTATCTTGGGTATTCTAAACCACACAATAATACGGTCCTTAAGAAAGGAATACACTATACATCTAACAACGACTCGGGTGGGAATATCCTCCACCCATCGACTAACATAATCCACGACAAGTAGGATGTACTGCTATACCTGACTGATAGGAAGTGGGCCCATGATGTCTATGCCCCAAGCATAAAAGAACATCAGGAATCTGTATATATCCTAGAGGCATGGTATCTTTGGAACCAATTATTCCTCCTATCTTCTTACAGTCAGTACAACCTTGACATATTTTGTAGCATCCTTAAATAATGTTAGCCACTAGAGGCCGCTATGTAAAATCTTTGCTGTTGTGTGCTTCCCTGAATGATGGCCACCAGATTCTAAATTGTGATAGTGCTCAAGTACACTGGTGTGTTCCTCTTGAGGATTGCACCTTCTCTAGATACAATCTGCACCCTCATGAAATAGGTACGGATCCTTCTACTGGTAGAAATGTATTTCATACAAGAATCTATCTACCTTGTTCTTCTGCCAATATCGTGGAACTTTATAGGAGACAAGATAGTTCATAATATTAGCATACCATGGCAGTGAGTCCACATATAAATGGTCTCATCTGGAAAGGTCTCAGTAATAGGGATCATACTCTGCTCAGAAGTATCTACATCTGTAATGCGGAAAAGGTGATTTACCACAACATTTTCACTCCAGGTATATCTCAAATCTCTAAATCAAATTCCTGGAGAAGAAGGATCCATCTAATAAGGCATGGTTGATGAACCTCACTTTCATCAAGTTAATTTTCATATATTAATCTCTTAGCTTAAATTGGTGTCAATAAAAACCAGGTTAATTGTTGTACCTATCTTGGCCGTAAAATAAATAAAAATACAAAAAAATGATAAATAAAAAATCACAGTGTTTTTACACCTTTAAAAATGCTCACAAAATATTTCTCCCTTTATTTGACTTATTTTCATTTTTAGTAAACATGAAACTTGTAGATATCATCAAGATCTACAATTTTCATGTTTTGAGTTTTTTCCAAATTCGCCCTCCTTTTATTTCTTTTTGAATTTTCTTTTATTTTTATATTTTTGAATAATCTAGTTGGGCCACGTGGCTATTTCTGGTTGAGAAACGCGGCCCGCTCCCCTCGTTCCATATGCCCTTTACTTCCAGTCGTCCCATCACTTCCTGGAGACTCCATCTCATCTACTCATTTCATCTCCATCCTCAGCCCTTCAATCGCGCTCCAGATTGCATCTGGAGCTCCAGCTGCCTCCCGTTCCTTGACCGTTGGATCCTTAGATCCAACAACCCCACACGCCTCTCCCATGGCCCTTGGATGCACCCTGATCGATTAGATCAGGGCCGCTCCTTAGCTCCTACACCCCGACCGTTGGATCGCAACATCCAACGGTTACGAGACCATCTTCCACCTCTGGTCTATAACCTTCTCCCACATTCTCCTCTTCGCACACATCGCCCCTTCCTTTTTCTCTGACCTCGATGGCTTCTCCGACAACACGCTGACCACGCCACGACCAAGCCCACTCCTTCGTCACTCTCACGGACCACGTAGCTGATGAATCTACGATTCGTCATCTTTATTCATGTATTTTAGCTTAAAACCCATTATAAAACACCTGTATATAACACTAACTCCATATTCTTATAACTTGCATCTATGTGTAAATATTGTATATTTGTATATTATTTTAACCTAAAATAAATAAATAAATAAAGAAAGGAAAAAATAAAGAAAAGAAAATAAAAAAGCTGGAAGACTGTATATATGTAATAGATACAGGCTGGACCGAACCCCGAGAGAAGATCAAGACTTGACCTGATCGACCAGGAATAAAGTTAGGGGAGATAGGGTCCTCAATTAGAAAATCCAAAAAAAAATTGTGTGTTGTGTATATTTGTACACTTCACTGTTTTCTTTGTACCTTAATTGAACTCAAATCAAATAACTTTCAAAACCAAAGTTGTAAATAAAATGTGTTCTAATTAATAAAAATAATTGCACAATCAAATCATGTACAAAATAAAAGCAACCACACTTGGAAAAAGCCACTAAGCACTAATTGAATGACCAATTCCGGTTCCATATGAACTCAAATTAAACCAATCTCACTTCCATTGGATTCTGAATTAGTTATCTTTAAAATGGCTATATTTTCGTAATTTTTGGAGTTACGAGTAAAAAGTTGGTTTTTTAGGGTGGTTTGTGCAATTTTCCCAAGTATTTTGTACATGTATTTGTATATATTTGTAAATATTATTACTAATTATTTAAAATAAAAAAAATAATTTTAAATTTAAAATTTTAAAACAAAAAGCTAATTTGCTAATTTACCCATTTATATAATGTCATATATGTATATAGTATATGTATATAGTTGATATTCTTAATTAACCACCATAAAAAAATAAAAAAATAACAATTTTTTATTCAAATAAATATAGAACTAAAATTCAAAAAAATTAGGTAATTTTGTAAATATTTTTATCTCTCTTTATCTTTATCTCATTTCAATTTTCATCTCTCTTATCTCTTCACCCAAAAATTCAAAAATGCAAATTTCATTCTCCATCTTTTCAATTTATATGGCTCCTTCTCCATCATTCCAACTTGACCAATCTTTGGTGAGAGGAGTTCGATCTCCGAGAGTCTTCTTGTCGAAAAATGTGCCTAGCCTCTGAGCCATCCGGTGACAGCGAGTCGACCTTCATCGAGATGATCACGGTAGTTTTCCGCTCCAAAGGTGAGATCCATCATCATTTTCTCTTCTTTTCATCAAGATTATCATAGTTTCATTTTGTCGCAATCTAATTTCATCGTCATTTTTTTTATTTTAGTATTAAAATCCATCTCGATTTGATCCGCAATCAACTCGATTTTTCATCTCATTTTCTTGATCTCTCCACATTCATCTTCTATCTTCCACGATCTATCAACTCCGACCACGCACGGTGGTCGGAAAATCAGATTCGATTCCTCACGTTTCACCGGATCCTCGTTCACCTTCTGATTTATTTATAAATAAAAAGAAAAAATAATAAAAATTATATGTTTTCTTCTAACATTTTTTTTTGGAGGAAGTAAAAAATAAAAAAAATAATATAAAAAAATTCATTAAAAAAGGTTTTCTTTATTCTGTTTACAAAAAAAATAAAAAAATTATATCTTCTGTTTCTGCTTTAAATAAAAATAAAATTAAAAAAATCAACCATGCCGGCGGTGCCCGCCGTCTCCCTCCGCCATCTCACAGCCTGCGACCGCGCCTCCACTATTGGGAGAACCGCTCGCGCGAGCCAGCCCCGCCTCGAGCCCTACGTCCAACCAACGTCGTCTTCGCCGACGCAAGTAGTCACCACAGCCACCTGCGGCTCGTCATCAGCCAGCGCTACACCACTTGGACCTCCGCCTTCCTGGGCATTTGTTGCCGCCATCTCCATCTCTCCGACCACGTGCACCTCCGCGAGAAGAAGCTCCGCCACTTGTGGCCCGCAACGAGCACCCGCTCCTGCCTTGCCGCCGCGTACACCCGCTCGTCCACCACAAGCGCCTCAAGCTTCTCCGCGCGCGTGCTGCCACATCAACACCACCTATCAGCCTCCTCATCCGTAGGTCACTGACAGCCATACACCGCCGCCTCCTTGTGCTGTGGAGAGGAGAGTCGATGCCCCACGCGCACCCTATCCCCTAAGAAAGAATGGCGGTGCCCCCTCCTACTTGTTGGGTTGTGAACAGAAGTAACAAGAGAGCCCTGGGGCATAATTAATTTATTTAGGAAAATTACACTCATGCCCGCGGTGATTTCAATAATTACAAGAAGACCCCTTCAGCTAGAGCATCATGTGCGGCGCACGTGTACGTGGGTAATTTGCATTTCCACCCCTCCACTTTATTATCTGTTAATATTTTATTCTAGAACATAAATTATTTACATTTCAATCTACTTATACATACTTTAAACTGCATGTTTGCTTCATTGAAATAAATGTTATTCTTGGTTAATAAATCTCCCAAATATGATACTATGCTTCTAATGTCATCATTTAATATTATTTAAAAATAAAAAACAATGTCTTTTTCTCTTTCAGAAATTCAAAAATTCATAAAAATTTAAATATTACTCCAAAAATTCAAATAAAATTAGGGTAATTGTATTTCATTTTCTTTTAATTTTTATCCTAATTTTGTGCATTAACTATCTATAAAACCAAAAAAAATTGAAAAATACCAAAAATAT
This sequence comes from Ottelia alismoides, assembly GCA_037367405.1. Taxonomy (NCBI): domain Eukaryota; kingdom Viridiplantae; phylum Streptophyta; class Magnoliopsida; order Alismatales; family Hydrocharitaceae; genus Ottelia; species Ottelia alismoides. Next base: position 188,964 of record JAZKJV010011168.1, on the reverse strand, counting down.
TATAAAAATCATAAAAAAATCAATAAAAATCCAAAAATCATGATTTCAGTCTCTGTTTGTAGATAATTGTCCCTATTGTTTCATAAAAATAATTTCCAGAGTTTTGGGTAATTAAATTATTTTTAAGTTTCAAATTACTCTAGGCTGTGCACTATTTATCATTTTTATCACTGTTTGACTTTTAGATAATACAAAAATATATGAAAATTCTACAAAAATTCCTAAAAATATTTCAGAATATTTAAAATACAAAAATATTTTCTATGGATTTTTTGAGCAATTTTGATATAATTGAAAAATACAATAAGAGTTGGTGTGCGTATTTCTTATCTTGTGAATATTGCTCCTTATTTTTGAAAAAAAAGTTGCAAAATTAAAATCACTAAAAAATTGAAAACCAGAAAATAAAAAAATAGAAATAAAAATAGAAAAATAATAAAAAGAGAAAAATTACACAAGAACCAAGGATAGTTTACCTTTAAGATTGCTGTGTTTTCTTTTAATTGTTTTTTGGTTGATTGAATAACCCTCGGAAATTGTAGCCTCCCTGAGTTCGATCCTGCCCGCTATACAGGTAAATAAGTAGCAACAATAAAAAAAATTGTTTGTTTATCGTAGGATTTTCAGGATAACAACGGCCACTTCTTCATTATTAAATTTCGATCTTCGAAGGTCTGTGGCACAACAAAATGGTGCCATTACCGGGGAGGCACGACGGGGGTAGTTAGGTTTCTTTTTTGACCATCTATTCTTGGTTGTAAATATTTATTTACATTTTGCCACTAACTTTATTGTTCATATCCACTGCATTCATTTCATTTTTTTCTCTTTTCTCATATTTGATAATTGTGTTTCTTACACATTCTCTTTTCTTTTTCTTACGAGGGCCCACGGAGAAAAGGATGCGATCCTAGGAGAGCCGAAGCACCCAAGCGACGTGGAGATGGCTTGATTCTTCATCAAGCTGCAGGATAGCATGAGAAGAGGAGAAGAAGAATTGAAGGAGACAAAAAAAGAAAAAGAGAGAGAGAGATAGATTTTTTTCTAGCATTTGAACTCTATAAAGTGTACATTCATTTGTTGCGGGGTCAGTTTTGCCATGTGCTGGTGCACTTGGGGGACCTCACCGGTTTTGTTTTCATCGCATTATTTTTCTTTGTTTCCCACAAGTTTCGTGAGCTACCTCTTGATTGTTTTAATTAATTTGCTTGAGCCAGGTAATTAAATAGGTCCAAACACCCTAAAAAAGAATTTCTGTACCTATAAAGTAGAGCATAATTTGGGCTTAGTCAAATTAACTTGTTCTTGCCCGTTAATAGAAGCTATCATCTAGGACGGTTCACTTGCATTTGCATATATTATAGTTTTTTCAATTCTGTGTGGATCACTTGCATGTAGAGTGCTGGCGACAAGGTACACATCTCTAACCCTTGAATGCATCATTGTTTTTAATCGCGCATTGGCATTTCCAATCTCCTTCCTTGTTTTCACTCACATAAGTTAAAAAGGAAATTGGACACTCGGTAGGCAATTCTTTGAAAACATTTTAACCAAGTGACAACTGCCTAAAATACGGGACTGCTAAAAAAACTCGACCCTAAAATAAACACAAGGAAAAATCATTATTTTGGGGAGAGTAACTCATTGTTTGGTTTGTATGTAGCGAGAGAACGACCCACACACTAGGATAGCGCCACGCCCGAACTCTTTTCACACTACTATCTTAGGTTAGTCGTTCTCCAGCGAGGATCTCTCTAGTAGCCGGCAAAGCGGCCCGTGACATCCTTAGCAGATTGAATTGATCGGGTAGCCGGTAAACGGTTCGCAATTCATACTGTCTGGGAAAGATCTAACTTTGGGATTGGGCCAGTCTCTTGAGAGCATTGGGTTCCTAACAGCTCACTTTAACCGCTCTGATAGATTGTATTCTCACCAAACTCTAAAATTGACAAGATAATTGATCGGACGTTCACGGTCTTCACACTGAGTTGAGTTGGTGAACTGGGGGTTTGTATTGTGTTTGCTTGCTAGCGATTAAGATCCTTCTATGCAATTTGCGCCTTCATTCACTTTCACTCTTGCATTGACCTTCGTGTTCTCGCATCCTACCTATTGATTTCGAAGATGTCAGACCAGAGTATTTCTTGTTGGGACTCTACGAACTCATTCTACACTCCGAGCCGTTCACCTTCTATTCGGGGAGACTCACTTCCCGAATATTCCTCTTTCTCCACTTCGCCCTTCACAACATCCATCAATCCACTATTTGATATTGGATTTAATCTCAAATTAATATCTGAGACTCCATCAATACTGAGTACTAATCGAGTATCATGCCCATTTTCAGAGTCAAACACCGAACACTTGATGCCACCAAAGGGAAAAGGGAACCATGTCAGAACATAGCGAGATCAACAACACCATGTTAGCCTCCATCCAGACAATTAAAGCGTAGATAGCAGAGCATGCTAACTTTCAAAACACATTAAGAGACATGATTCTCGAGCTGAGACATGAAAGAGTAGATATGAGAGAGGAGGATAATAGAAGCCCTGGAGGTGGGAATGGGGGAGAAGAACCTTACATAGAACCTGGGGCTAAGCCTACACTAAAAGATGCTTATAATCCAGGGACATGACAACCAAATTCTTGGATACAAATCCCTGCGGTTCATGGGCATTTTGATCTTAAGCCTACTATTTTATCTCTTCTCCCAATATTCCATGGAAATATTAATGAAGAACCCTATATACACCTCTAGCAGTTCGGTCGTATTTGTGGAACAGTACACTACCCAAATGTCCCATTAGTGGGGTGCAGATGATCGCCATTCCATTCAGTCTAATGGGCAAAGCTCTGTATTGGTTAAATCACTTGGGGAAGGTTGTCACTACTTGGGAAGAGTTGAGGTCCGCATTTCCGAATAAGTACTATCCACTTGGACGACTCAACCAAATGCGATCCTTGATTGGTAATTTCTCCCATATGCCCTAAAAGCCTATTCACGAGGCGTGGGAAAGATTCAAAGATCTGATAGATAAATGCCCCCATCATGATATTCCAAAGACCAGCCTTGTACAAAATTTCTTTGGGGGTTTAAGCATTGAGAATCAGAAGCTGGTAGATGCCGCTTGTAGGGGAAGCCACTTCAATAAGGACGAGGATGTCCTTTATCATATTTTTGAGGAGATGGCAGAAAGTTCAGCAGCTCTTTCTTCTCCACGTGCTGTTCAGAAGCACCCCGTCACTGCCCCTGCAGTACCCAACAAGGATGTCAATATGACTGCAACACAAGAAGTAGATAAGGTGGATAGCACTAACCTGGCAATCATTGGAAACCACCTATCCAAAGTGGACATTATTGAAAAGCGATCCCAAGAACTTGATAAGCTTCATGTGATAGAGCAAAGGACAAAGAACCTGGATAAGTTGGATGAGATAACAAAGCATTTGGAGCTTCTTGTGAATACGATCAGCGCAGTCCACAATACGAGTGCAGCATCCAATACCTCTACTAGGGAGCATACTTTTTCCATCAAGCAGAGTAGCGGAGGACCATCCACAAATCAGCATGTCTACTAGGTACAGACACCTGATCAGGTTCAGCAACATTCATGTCAGATAGTTCCGTATCAATATGAAATAGCCTACATTCCTGAGCAACAGTCTCTACCCCCACTTAGTATTCAGGAGGTGAACGGTATCTGGTTCGATCGTGAGCGAAACCAACCCCGTCCGTCAGGGCAAGGCCCGTCGGGTTCACAGCAGGACCAGAGACCGGCCCACCAGTTTCAAGGAGGCAGACAGCAACAATACCAGTACTAGCACCAGCAGTTCTAGCCTTAGTATCAGTCTCCACCTCAGTTCCACAACTGGAGACAAGGCCAGCCACAACGGCAGTCCATGTATTTCCCTCATCCTAACCAAAAGCAGACTGCATATTATGGGTAGTATTCTCCCCCTCCTCCACCTCATTATCAGAATACGTATGGATACCAACAACCTCCATACTATCATCCTCAACGATAGCCAGTCAATGAGCAACCTGAGGCCCCTTAAGTCAATCCAGCACTGGACCAACTTACACTGCTTATGAAGAACATAAATGGACTGACTAAACGGATCGACGACCTGACCGCCACCAAGACACTGATTCCAGCACAGGTTGAAGCCAACCCCAACAACTTCAGACACAACGAGCAGGTAGTCAATAGCCCACCCACCCTCGAGACAGGTATGTCCCTTGATTTTACATGTTTATTTGACACTATTCATTTTAAGGGAATTAGGAGATTGCAACCGCCTACATAGCAGTTGGGGTTGGGAGATCGATCCACTGAGAGTGCATCATCTTCTACATCATCTCCTTTACCAGCAGTCGAGTGGCCCAGAGTAGCAGAACCCACATCTGGAGTTTCACTGCCTTCACCACCACCTTCACCAGGCAGATGTAGATCACCATCAGCAAGGGAGAATATACTAGTCGCAGATTCTTCCTCTTTACCAACAACAACATCCCGTTCTGTTTAGATTTTGTTTTTCCTTCACCTAGATTGGACAACACCGTACATATTGTGACTAGTTGTCCTCTTGTACATGATGATTCTACTTTGAATAAAGGAAATGAACGTTTGCATGTTTATTCTGATTCCATGTCATTTCCTTATGCTCTCAAAGCTAAAAAAAATTCAAAAATTAAAAACAACACTATCTGATCCTCGAGTGGTTGAGAAATTACAGAACATCTTTTTAAAATGCCACTCCTTAAGGCCATGGAATAGATGCCTACAGTAAAAAAGGGAATGAAAGAGGCATGTACACAAAAGCGTTAACCAAGGAAGAACAGATGAAAAGAAACAAAGAAACACATCTTGACCATGTCCACAGTTCATGACATCAGTAACCTTCCGCCTAAAAAGAAAGACAAGGGAGCACCTCACATCCGTTGCCATATCTTTGATCAATAATTTGATCGTACTATTCTCGATAGTAGTTCCTCCATTAATCTCATGCCTTCCTCTTTATTAACTGAATTCTAGTTAGGGCCTCTTAAAACAATCAGAATGATCCTTCAGTTTGTTGATAGATCGATTAAGAGGTCAAGAGATATTTTAGAGGACGTTATTGTAACGGTGCAGGGAATGAAATTTCCTGTTGATTTTGTTGTCATGGATATGGACACACCTGCACCTTTACTTCATACCTCGATCATACTAGATCGACCGTTCCTCCAAAAGGCCGAAGCAGCAGTTGATTATGGTACTGGAGAGATCATCTTTCACTCTCGTAGTGACAAGGTAAAAATTGAGATGATATCTGATCATAGACCATCACCGACACCAATAGCATATGATATAGAGAAAGTTATATTAGAACCAGATGACTATGATTTTCTTGCTTAATTCAGAGAGACAGATCTTTTCACGGATTTTATAGATGCCCAGGAGTTCCCTTCCTAAAAGGACTCTCTGGAAAAAACTGTCGACATGAGTTCCCTTGGTGGTCCAATTGAGATAGTTGTCCATGAGAAGTTTGAGAACAGTTCTGAGGTCCAGATATCTGAGCCATTCGTTGAATTTCTAGATTTATGTACGGACGAGAGACATCTTTCTGAGATTATTGCTAAGATATCTGAGCTGTTAATTGATAAGAATATTGAACATCCTGATGAGCCCTTCCTTTATGAGCAGAGTTCATTCATTATAGATCTATCAGATATTCTATTTGCTGAGCCGTCAGTAGCCAAGGGGGATAGTCTACAAAGAACAGATCACATGCCATCTACCAGTATAGTAGTAGAGGTTATCACAGAGCCGATTCAGACCCCACCTGAGCTCAATGTTTTACCATCAACGTTGAAATATGCCTTCCTTGCGGGTCTCCCTAAAATGTTTCCGGTCATCCTCAGCTCGTAGTTGACCGTTGAACAAGAATCTTGCACGGTAGAGGTTCTTGAGAGAAACTACAAGGCCATAGGATGGAATATCTCAGATCTCCGTGGGATAAATCCAGCATTGTGCTCGCATCATATCTACCTAGAGGATGACTGTAAATCCTCCTGTGAATGTCAGCGCTGCCTGAATCCAAATCTAATTGACGTTGTCATGAAGGAGATAAAGAAATGGTGTGATGCTGACTTTAAATATCCCATTTGGGATTCCAAGTGGGTCAACCCTTTACATGTGGTCCCAAAGAAATTCGGGATTACTATCGTAAAGAATGACCGTGCTGAGGAGATTCCGACCTGGGTACCTACTTCATGGCGTGTCTGTGTAGATTGTTGAAACCTGAACTCAGCTACCAAGAAGGATCACTTTCCACTGCTCTTTATTGATCAGATTATTGAGAGGTTGGCAGGGAAAGAGTTCTTTTGCTTCTTGGATGGGTACTCGGGATACAACCAAGTTGCTATCGCTCTTGAGGATCAGGAGAAAACTACTTTCACTTGTTCGATTGGCACCTACACCTTTACACGGATGCCCTTTGGATTGTGTAATGCCCCCGCTACATTTTAAAGGGGTATGTTGGCCGTTTTAGTCGACATGGTGGGTAATTTTCTTGAAGTCTTCATGGACGATTTCTCGGTCTACAAGGATAGTTTTGACATATGTATTGCTCATTTAGATTGAGTTCTTCAACGTTGCTGTGAGGTAAATCTAGTGCTCTCATGGGAGAAGAGTCACTTTATGATGACTAATGGGATTGTATTGGGCCATGTCATCTCCAAACATGGTATGGTGGTTGACCCGACTAAGATTGATGTGATTTCCAAGTTAGAGCTACCACAGAATTTAAAGCAGTTGAGGTCATTTTTGGGACACGTAGGATTCTATAGGACATTCATAAAGGACTTCTGCAAAATCGCCAGACCTTTGACTGAGCTTCTGTGTAAGAGGAGTGATTTTATTATTGATGAGAAAGTCCTCCTTGCATTCGATCAGATGAAAGAAAGGGTTTCTAGTGCTCCTATCTTATAGCCACCTTATTGGTCTCTTCCTTTTGAGATAATGACGGATGCCTCAGATTTAGCAGTTGGAGTGGTTTTAGGACAAAGAAGGGATGGGATACCATTTTCTATACACTATGCTAGCAAGACTCTGGATGAAGCACAACGGAATTATACAGTTACAGAGAAAGAGATGTTAGCAGTTGTGTTTGGGCTGGAAAAGTTTGGATCTTACCTCATTGGTTCACACATTATTGTGTACACGGATCACACTGCCATACAATACTTGCAGGCAAAGAAGGATGACAAACGATGCCTTATCAGATGGATCCTTCTTCTCCAAGAATTTGATTTAGAGATTCGAGATAAACCTGGAGTGAAAAACGTTGTGGCAGATCACCTTTCCCGTATCATAGATATAGAGACCTTTGAGCCGAATATGATTCCTATTTCTGAAACTTTTCCAAATGAGGCCATTTTGTCTGTGGACTCATTCCCATGGTATGCTGATATTGTGAACTATCTTGTCTCCAAGAAAGTTCCATAAGATTGGCCGAAGTACAAGGTAGACAGATTTCTGTTAGAGATTCATTATTACCAGTGGGAGGATCTGTACCTATTTCGCAAGGGTGCGGATTGTATCTGGAGAAGGTGCATTCCTCAGGAGGAACACACCAGTGTACTTGAGCACTGTCACAAACTAAAATCTAGTTGGCATCATTCAGGGAAACGCACGGCATTAAAGGTTCTACAGAATGGCCTATGGTGGCCCACATTGTTTAAGGATGCTATAGAGTATGTTCGAGGTTGTACTGACTGTCAGAAAATGGGAGGAACAGTTAGTTCCAAAGATATCATTCCCCTAAGATATATACAGATTTCTGAGGTATTTGATGCTTAGGGCATATACTTCATGGGCCCATTTCCTGTCAGTCAGGGATTTCGGTACATCCTGCTCGCCGTGGATTATGTTAGTCGATGGGTGGAAGCTATCCCCACCCGAGCCATAGATAGTCGTACAGTGTGTTCCTTTCTCAAGGACCATATTATTGCACAGTTCGGTAATCCCAAAATACTGATTTCAGATGGAGGAAGCCATTTCAATAATAGAGAAGTAAAGAAGCTTGTGAAAGAGTACGCCATTGACCACAGTGTTGCGTCTCCTTACCACCCTCAGACTAATGGCTTGGCAGAAATTTCAAATAGGGAGATCAAGACAATATTGCAAAAACTTGTACGTCCAGATAGGAAGAACTGGTCCCAAATGCTTGATTCAGTTCTATGGGCTTATCAGATGGCGTACAAGTCTCCTTTGGGTATGTCTCCCTACAGATTTGTGTATGGAAAGCCTTGCCACCTGCTAGTGGAATTAATTCACAAATCTTTATGGGTACTCCGTGTATGCAATTTAGATTATGAGAAGGCAGAAAAGAACAAGAAGTTGGATTTGAACAAATTACTGGAATTCCGAGACTTTGCATATGATAACTCACATATGTATAAGGAGAAAGTCAAGCATTGGCATGATAAACACATTCGAAGAAAGGCTTTCTCCCCTGATCAGAAAGTTTGGTTATTTGATGCCAAGTTGAAGTTGTTTCCATGAAAATTGAAAATCAAGTGGTCAGGACCATTCATCGTGAGAGCTATGCGTGACAATGGGAGTATTGTCATATATGGGTTGTCATCTGACGCACAACAATTTGTTGTGAACGGACAGTTGCTGAAGCCATATCTATATCATGATACATTCATGTCTGTCATTGATTCGATATCTGTGGTATCAGATGATGATCTTTTGATTCCATCTTCTGCGTCTGATACATGATCATCCACTACTCTTTTATATCCTTTCGTTTCACTCTTGCTTCTCCCATTTTATCATTCACCCCTTTTCCGTGTGTGTATATATGCTATACTTAGGATGTGCTTTATCCTAAGTATAGGAGGGAGAATGATTTGTGTTGTTCATATTCGTCATGTTCATCACTCTTGTTGTTGCCTATACTTAGGGATACTCTACCCTAAGTATAAGGGGGTGATGTTGTTCATATCGTGTCTTTTTATTTTTGAGTCTGTACGGCTTTTGTACACTCTACTTTACGTAGGATTTCTTGATCCTAAGTATGGGGGGGATCACCAACTTCTTCTCTTTCTATCTTTTCTTTAGGTCAATGTAGCATAGGAGTCTTTTCACTTTTCTACACTTAGCACAAGTTATGTCTTCCTTTGTCGCTCTTTGATCACTATGAGGACATAGTTCGAGCTATGTATAGGGAGGTGTCGTATATATTGTATATAAAAATATGTTTATTTGGGGGGATATGTATATAATTTTGTAAAATCCACGTGGGTAAAAAACCAACCAAAATAAAAAAAAACAAAAACAAAATAAAAACAAAAAAACACAAAAAAGAAAACAAAAAAATATAAAAAATAAAAAAAATTCATGTTTATACTTGTATATATTTTACTAACCCTTTTTTCTTTTTGAAAAAAACTACAAAACCAAAAATCTATAAAAACTTGCATAATTTAAAAAACTTTCTTTTACATCTACATTTCTAAAAAAAATCCATAAAATGTTCAAAATTAGAAAATTATTTTAAAAAAGGGTTCTTTTCACATGTGCATCATTTAAAAAAATGCTTTCTTTGCATTGTACATATTTTCTTGCATTTGCGTGTCCATTTTTCAGGATAGTCTTGACATTTAAACTATGTCTGGAATAAAATTTAAGAATGGAGCTTAGTTGGGCCTTAATCCACTTACATCTAGAGGAACCTTATAAGAAGAGTTAAGACTTTTTAGGTCCTAGTGACTTAATTCTTTGAGTCCATAAGACTATGTTCACATGTCATCTTGATTAGTCTAAGTAGAACATTTAACAACACACACATGATTCTTTCAGACCGTGGCTTATCTTCGACAAGCACTCTACACGTAGCTCTTCATGGATGAGGTAGTGAGGAGGCAGAATCTTTTGGCTTGGGGTAGTATACAAGGGTAGTACATCTAGGAGAACCTCTCGTCTTCCTCTAGGGAAGGAAGTGAGGCTCAACCTGGTCTAACGATGTTGAGGTCTAAAGACAACATGTTGTGGGGTTGCAATAATGCTTCAAAAGAGGGATAGTCTACTGGCTCAAGAGAAAAAACTCCTTATGTACGTGTTGCACTTTGTATATGCTTTCAAAACAAAGTATGGAAAAATGTAGAATCTCCAAAAGTGGACATGCCTGATTGAAAAGTAAAATGCCTGCTGGAGTGTATATACAAGGATAAAAAATACAATAAGAGCTTCAAAGACAAATTTTTGTAAGCTTGCAGCGGATGACTTGGCTACACTAGTCATGCATCCAAGGATAGGAAGCTACACTAGCTACCGTCCATTCTTTTCTCCATCCCCTCTTCTTGAGCTGGTTGCACTTGAACTTAGAAGGGAATATCTCCGCTCTCGAGGAAAGAGTTGCAATATCAGGGGAACTAGAGTTACCTTATTTAGGGAGGTTGTTTCTTTGCTACTTTTGAGATGGGGAGCTATACCTCACTTACACCGTACAAGTAAAGATTCATGGTCATAAGAATTAGTGTATGTAGACTTGTTCTGACCTGAATGTTAAGGAGACCTTAAAAGGAGTCCTGTGGAACTTAGAGACTGTTAGGTTTTAAATCCATCTCCATTAAGGTTCTGACACACTAAAAATCCAAAGGTCCGACAGAGCTCCAAACTACAATTTTATGAAGATAAGTTTAATACTCAATATTGTCCTACTTTCTTTATTTTCCCTTTCTTTTTCTTTTTCTTCCCTTCCTTCACATAAATATTTTCTAAAGGACAGGCAAAGGTAAAGCATAGGGGAATGATGAATCTATGATTCGTCATCTTTATTCCTTTATTTTAGCTTAAAATCTCTTATAAAATACTTGTATATAACACTAACTCCATATTCTTACTAACTTGCATCTGTGTGTAAATATTGTATATTTGTATATTATTTTAACCTAAAATAAATATATAAAGAAAGAAAGGACAAATAAAGAAAAGAAAATGAAAAAAAGCAGGAGGATTGTATATATGTAATAGATACAGGCTTACCAGAACCCTGAGAGAAGGTCAAGACTTGACCCGATCGACCATGAATAAAGTAGGGGAAGATAGGTTTCTCAATTGGAAAATCCAAAAAAAATGTGTGCTGTGTATATTTGTATACTTCACTATTTTATTTGTATCTTAATTGACCTCAAATCAAATAACTTTGAAAACCAAAGTTGTAAATAAAAATGTGTTCTAATTAATAAAAATAATTGCATAATTAAAAAATGTCAGAATAAAAGCAACCACATTTGGAAAAAAAAACCACTAAGCACTAATTGAAGACCAATTCCGGTTCCATATGAACTCAAATTGAACCAATCTCACTTCCATTGGATTATAAATTAAATTATCTTTAAAATGGCTGTATTTTCATAATTTTTGGAGGTACGAGTAAAAAGTTGATTTTCTGGTGTCGTTTGTGCAATTTTCCAATGTATTTTGTACATATTGTATTTGTATATATTTGTAAATATTTTTACTAATTATTTAAAATAAAAATAAAAATAAATTTAAAAATTTAAAACAAAAAAAACAAATTTGCTCATCTACCCATGTATATAATGCCATATATGTATATAATATATGTATATAGTTGATATTCTTAATTAACCACCATAAAAAATTAAAAAATAACATTTTTTATTCAAGTAAATAAAGTGAGAAAATTCAAAAAAATAGTTAATTTTGTAAATAGTTTTATCTCTCTTTATTTTTATCTCATTTCAATTTTCATCTCTCTTATCTCTTCACCCAAAAATTCAAAAATTCAAATTTCATTATCTATCTATTCTATTTATATGGCTCCTTCTCCATCATTAAAACATGATCAATCTTTGGTGAGAGGAGCCCGATCTCCAAGAATCTCCTTGTCGAGAAACGTGCCTAGCCTCCGAGCCGTCCGGTGACAACGAGTCGACCTTTGTCGAGGCGATCACAATAGTTTTCTGCTCCTAAGGTGAGATCCATCATCATTTTCTCTTATTTTTCATCTAGATTAGTCGTAGTTTCATTTTGTCACAATTTAATTTCATCATCATTTGTTATTTTAGTCTTAAAATCCATCTCGATTTGATCTGCGATCAACTCGATTTTTCATCTCATTTTCTTGATCTCTCCGTATTCATCTTATATCTTCGCTAATCTATCAACTCCGACCACGTACGGTGGTCGGAGAATCGGATTCGATTCCTCACGTTTTGCCGGATCCTCGTTCACCTTCCGATTTGTTTATAAATAAAAAGAAAAAACAATAGGAAAATATATGTTTTCTTCTAACATTTATTTTGCAGGAAATAAAAAATAAAAAAATAATACAAAAAAATCATTAAAAAAGTTTTTCTTTATTCTGTTTACGAATAAAAAAGAAAAAATTAAAAAAATTATATCTTCTATTTCTGCTTTACAATAATAAGATTTTTTTTAAAAAAATCAACCACGTAAGAGGCGCCCACCATCTCCCTCTGCCATCTTGTGGCCTACGACCGCACCTCCACTGTTGGGAGAACCGCTCGCACGAGCCAACCCTGCCTGGAGCCTTGTGTCCAACCAACGTCGTCTTCGCCGACGCAAGGAGACACCACAGCCACCTGCGGCTCGTCGTCAGCCAGCACGCCACCGCTTGGACCTCCGCCTTCCTGGGCATTTGTCATCGCCATCTCTATCTCTCCGACCGCACACACATCTGCAAGAAGAAGCTCCACCACCCGCGGCCCGCAACGAGCACCCGCTCCCGCCTTACCGTCGCGGCGCCCGCTCGTCCACCGCAAGCACCTCAAGCTTCTCCGCGTGCGTGCTACCACATCAACACCATCTATCAGCCGCCTCCTCCGCAGATCGCCGGTAGCCATATACTGCCACCGCCTCGTGCTGTGGAGAGAAGGAGAGGCGGCGCCCCACGCGCACCCTATCCCCTGAGAAAGAACATCGGCTCCACCTCCTGCTCATTGGGTTGTGAACGAAAGTAACACGAGAGCCCTAGGGCATAGGTAATTTATTTGGTAAAATTACATTCACGCCCCCAGTGATTTCAATAATTGTAAGAAGACCCCTCCAGCCAGAGCATCATGTGCGGCACACGTGTACATGTGTAATTTGCATTTCCACCCCTACACGTTATTATATGTTAATGTTTTATTCTAGAACATAAATTATTTACATTTCAGTCCTACTTATCTAGACTTTAAACTACATGTTTGCTTCATTGAAATAAATGTTATCTTTGGTCAATAAATCTCCCAAAAATCATGATATGCTTCTAATGTGTTCATCTTTTTAGCATAAATTTTTCATTGCATTTTGTCATCATTTCATATTATTTAAAAATAAAAAACAATGTCTTTTTCTCTTTCAGGAATTCAAAAATTCATAAAAATTTGAATATTACTCCAAAAATTCTAAAAAAAATAGGGTAATTGTATTTCATTATCTTTTAATTTCTATCGAAATTTTGTGCATTACCTATTTATAAAACCCAAAAAAATTAAAAAAAATACTAAAAATCTTATAAAAATCATAAAAAATTCTACAAAAATCATGATTTCAGTCTTTGTTTGTAAATAATTGTCCCTTTATTATCATAAAAATAATTGCCAGGAGTTTTGGGTACTTAAAATATTTTTAAGTTGCAAATTACTCCAGGCTGTGCACTGTTTCTCATTTTTATCATTGTTTGACTTTTAGAAATATACAAAAACATCTGAAAATTCTATAAAAATATTTCAAAATCTTTAAAATACAAAAATATTTTCTCTGGATTTTTTTGAGCATTTTTGATGTAATTGAAAAATAAAAAAGAGTTGGTGTGCGTATTTCTTATCTTGTGAACATTGCTCCTTTTTTTTGAAAAAAAATTGCAAAATTAAAATAACTAAAAATTTGAAAATCAGAAAAATAAAAAAATTTAGAAATTAAAAAAAGTAGAATTAAAAAAAAGTAAACAAAAAATGAAAAGAGAAAAATTCCACAAAAACCAAGGATAGTTTGCCTTTGAGATTCCTGCTTTTTCTTTTAATTGATTTTTTTGGTTAATTGAATTACCCTCGGTAATTGTAGCCTCCCTGAGTATCATGTCCGCTATACAGGTAAATAAGTAGTGGACAAAATTATTTGTTTGTCGCAGGATTTTCAGGATAACAATGACCACTTCTTCATTATTAAATTTCGATCCTTGAAGGTATGTGGCACAACAGTAGCTCCTTACGTTCCCCTCTCTCTCGCTCCATATTATGCCAGCACACCACGATCTCCACCACCAGCACCTCGAAACTTCCTCCTTTGAATAAACCGGCTCCACCCCACATTCACCTTGTCCACGTGTACGCGGGCCTTGGCCTAGCATCTGTCTGTCTCCCTGTGACAGGGGGAGGTCGGATCGAGGTAATGAACACGACCAATGGCCCCGATGACGACCCTTGGCCATTGCAGGTCATGATCCGGCCGTTGCACGCCAGTGAGCTACTCTAGATGGCCGCTGGAGTCCAGCAAAGACAAGAGCCTCCTTGGAGCTCGAGCCCAGGCCGCCTAGTCTTCCCCATTCACCAGGTAAGTCTCATCGATCCTTCTTTGCTTTTCCTCTTCATTTCTTTGAATTAACTAGGTGCTTTTACACATGTTCTCCTTTGATTCACCACTTCATTCGTTCAACCTCACTTTGCTCATCTTCACCGTACCATCCGCCCATTCCTCCTCTCCATCAGAACCTTCAGTCGCCTCGCCCAATTCTTCTCCAAGCACGCCGGAGGAGAACTACCAGGCCACTATCTTCTTCACCACCTGTCCTTCCATCTAATCCATTTCACACACGTCGCATTACACCTGGATGCTTCGGCTATTCCTACTAACAATTGCAGATAGTGCTTCATTGGTCGGAGCCTTCGTTGGGGCTGTTTTCACGAGCTTCATCTCCGACGGTCTCACATCGCTACAACAATCTAGACCACCTTGATTGTTCTCCTACATCGGAGCTTCATCGGCGACACTTCCATAGCCTCCCCCAAGCTCCTGACATCCAACCCTGGCCAGGCGGAGCTTTTAGCCCATCGCCAGAGCCCCGCCAAGCCCGTCGTTGGAGGTGGCAACGTTGAAGAACAAAGGCGTACATGTGTCGTCCGATCTCCATGATTGGATGGTATACAAGAAGCCAAGTCTATGCTCCGAGCCTCCTCATCGAGCCTCCAGGCTTAGGATGCCCGAGCCAAGCAGAGCATTATCTATCGCCATGTGGCCCGAGCCTCCGCCGAGCGACCCAATCGACTGCCCGAGCTACGACCTCTATTTGAGCCTACCTTCACGTGCTTTGGTCATGTGAGGGTTGGGAAAATCGCAGGGGGCCCCGTCGACTTCTTCATATTGCATTCAGGTCCTCCAAGCACGTGTCCAGCATGCACGCCTGGGACAATTTACACTTGGCCCCCTCCGAGTTTTAATAATTACAATGTAACCCCCTTGCGTATAGAAAATTTACAAGGAAGGCCTCACGACTTTTCTTAAATACATTTATGCCCTTCCAGGGACCTGATTGTAATGTTTTCTCTATTTAATTTAAGTTTTCTTTACGTTTATGCCCTTAGACTCTTTTGTGAATATCTTGAGCATACGATCTCCGTTTATGTTGATTTCAGTTCTATTTTGAAGAATATTTCATCATATATCTTATGGTATGATTTATTTCCTCATTTGACACTTGAAATTTTGATGATTAATTCTAATAATATAGTGTCACTTGCTTAATTCTTTCTCATGACTTTTATTAGTTCATCAGATAAATTTGCTTCATTAATTGCACCTGAAGTTAACTATTCTTATATTGTGAAAATCCTGAATACCAAACATAGACTAAAATGCAAATCTTGATTGAGTCTGTACTTAATTGTAAAATATGTACTTTTTCAGGGACTAAAACATTCAAGTAAGGAGTCCATTGAGCAGTGCTCGTCGAGATCTTTCGAACGAGTCCAAGAACGCGAACATTCAAGTTCGGGAGCCCATGTTATGGTAAATTTAGCGAGCCGGGGTACGGGTCCATTTCAGACCCGAACCAAGATCTGAACCAAAACATCCCTTCACATAAAAACCCTCGAATGAGACCCTCTTACCCTAAAAATGCCCCCACCTAATATCCAACCCCTTCCTTCTCCATCCACCTTACCGGAACACCACCGAAGCTCGTCGGAGCGCGCCCGATCGACGATCCAAAGTCTACCCCGCGTGGAGGAGCTTGAGGTCACCCTTGTGTGTCATTTTGCGTCATCATCGGAGCACTGATTGTGTCATTTCTCCATGGGCGGAGTTACCGAGGTTGCGACTTTTTGGGTACGATGTCCCTATCCCTCTTGCTGCGGTTTCAACACGAGTTTCGATAATCTATCTCCCACATTATAAACTTAGTTACAACTTTTTGGGGTGTGAGTTTGGGTTGGATTGCATTTGTCATTTGGATCCCTATTTTGGTGTTATATGTAGAGCTTCTTCAGTTGTTCTTTTATGCTGCACTCAATCTCTGTTCGATAGTTTGGTTGTGCAATTGTTTCTACAACAATGCTCCTAGCATTTTTTTTACTTAGAAATGGTAAAATTTTGAACCTTTCTTCCAGAGTTACTATGGTTTTGAAAAAAAACTGCAAGAATAACTATGTCGATGCTCCGTTAACTACCACAGAAAGGTTTTCCTCACTTAAATACCAAGCATTCTCAATGGCAGGCTGCTTATGGCATCCGGTCATGCAAATCTTATGGCATCCGGTCTTGGATATGCAAGAATGCTTATTTTTTTAGTAACTATAACCACTTTAAACATACAAAAAGATGGTAAGTGAAACATCCGATATGATGGTAGTATTAGAGTCTCAGTGATGGAAGGATAGCTGGCCTTTTTCTTCGATGATACGGCTCTCTGGAAAAATGATTAATGCAAGTGGGATAATCGGGTTAGCATAAATATTAGTTTGTGTGGTTCATATTTGATTAGATGTTAATCCTCATGAACATGACCAGTAAAATATTCGTACATATAGTATCCACGGTGATTGGCAGCCATGAAGATGCTTCACTCTTTTTTTGAATTTAAAACTAAATTGCACAAGAGACCTAAACCATACCACATCCGATTTAAATGTTGTATGTGCACTTTAAACTACTGGTGCCATGTTTTCTTCTTCTTTGAGGATAAAAGAGGCTAAAATTTCTCTTATATTATTACCAGGTAGGAACACAGACACTGCCATTTGCAGTTAAGTTCTAATTCTACCGTGGAAAATTGATCCATTGACTTACATAATGATGTTTAATTAATTTATAGTTGGGACTTAAATTTGTAACACTTCTGATTACAAAATAGGGGGTTGGCTTACACCTGCTTGAGAAAGACCTCTGCATCTGTTTCTTAACGAAATTGTTTTGCTTTATAGTTAGATTTTTATATTGAAACCGTGAGCTCATTTTGCATCACAATTGTTCAGAGTTTTATTCCTTTTATTTCAAATGTTTACTCAGAGGTAGAATCCTCTTCATGCTAGGATCAAGCTCTTTCTATTGATGAAAGCTTTAACTGAAATTTTTCCGTATATGAATTCAGTTAACAATGTTGTACGTGGACTTTAGGAGTTGTTTCGATGTGGTCCTTGACCAATGGAACTGAGCTAGTCATGCTATATCCCAGCCTTAAATTACAATGGTTAAACCATTAATTAGTGTATACCACTTCACTTTTCGATGTGGTCCTTGACCAATGGAACTGAGCTAGTCATGTTATATCCCAGCTTTAAATCACAATGTAAATCACAATGGTTAAACCACATTAATTAGTGTATACCACTTCATTTCTTCTTCAACTCAAGAACATTGGTCCATAACTCAATCGTCGAGATGGTCTTCTCTATTCCATTTACTCCGATCCTTGAGATATTCGTGTCATGAGTTGTGTTATCTGTTAGTTGAATATTCCTAACAATTTAGGATTGGAGTTTGAGACTTAAAGGCATTGTTCAAGTATCGAGTTGATCATTCTCATGCATGTTCCTGAAGTTCGAATGATTCTTAAAAGCTTTAAATACTTAAGAATTATTTCATGATTAATGGGTAGATGGAGTTAGGTTCCACCAAGGGAGGGGCATGCACCCTTGCGGCCATGGGTAGAAGCCTAGATGACCATGATCCCAACAACTATTGTAGCTACGATGGTTGGGGGACATGCTGCTTGGCACATCGAGGTGCTAATCTGACGGTGTTGGCCTCGGCACTTGCATGCTATAGCCCGATGCTCGAGTGCGGGCCAAGTAGTCATGGTTGACAGACTAGTTTTTCGCTTGTCACTTATAGTTAACACTCGAGTACGGGCCAGTGTAGGCCACATTGATCGTTATTCCGAGTGGGAGCGCTAAGAGGAGAGTTTTGGGAAATGTGGTCAATGAAGTTGGGAATGGGACGTGAATCTCCTGTGCATAATGAGGAATGAGCTAGTCACGAAAATTTGCGAGTTGGAATCTAATTTGTGAATCAGATGTATAATTGTGAAGTGGAGCTAAGTGGACATGTTGGGAACTTAGTTAGGATGCATTGTACCCAACGTACGCCTACGGAGGCACCCCAACCCTGAGGTGTCCTTTTTGCCTTAGAGTCTTAGTGCGATGTCTCATCTTAACCAAGACCACAGACTATCCATGAAGCTTGGTTACTCATATCCATATCCAGATCAAACAATAATGATAATAATGTAATTCTTTGTGAGATCAGTTACCGAGTTGTTCTTTTACACACATTTAAACTATATCTTGCTTGTTGTTGTATAGTTGTTTATATTGTATTGAGCAACTTTGCTAATAACGTACCTACGTGTGGATCCGCAAGTTCGCAACAGTGATTTGTTGGAGGCACCATCTGTTTTGTGCAGCTTTGCCCTTTTTGTGGTACAATATTGATAGTTTTTTTTACTGTTTCCATACTTACTTTATTTTTAAGAGTCTTGGCATGTAAAATGCATAATATATATATGGTCATCTTTTATTATGCATACATGTATACTTTTGTCTACATGGATGGACAATAGAAATGTATGAAATGTGAACAGACTGAATGAGAAGCAAAAATTTTAAATTTCCTATGCATGTTGCTATCTTCTCTTTCTTTAATGAATGATAAATATTCGAGTGTGGAATGAGTGTGTATGGATTCGTTTGCCGAGCACCCGGATCATAGAGGGGGACGAACGTCACATATATGGCTCATTGATTTCATCTAGACATGGCTTATGTGGTTACTTCTATACTTGCATCACATTGCATTATAAAATCAAATAAAAAGTGTCTTCATCTGTCTGCATCATGTGTCCTTGTATATTGACCTATGAGTTCTTTATTCATCACATAATCTGACTAATGAGAATATGAATAATCATTTAAGAGGATTGTGTCCCTGAGTTCGACCTTGAGCTTGCCCAAGTAAAAAAAAATCGACCGCTTGCGTTAATCGATAAATTGATTTAGCGGTTTTTGATCGATCTGATTTCTCCCGACTGCAACGCGATTCGATTGTTAATTCGACACAATTAAGAGGCTGAATTTCAGGCCCGTCAAATGGAGTCGTTGTTGGGGACATGACTCATCTTTTATTTTATTTACATTTTTATTAGTTGATTAAGTGATAATTTCTAACCTGTAGGTCAAGTTACTCATTTAACATGCATGGCTTTGATAATTCTCTAATATGTAACTAATGCTTGCTTTTTGTGACTGGGTCCCTAGGCAATCAAGGTGGTAAGGAGAAGGAGCTCCCGCTGTGAGGAGCCGCAGAAGCACCCATGGAGAAGTTGACAAGGATTACAGTCTCGCATTTTTCATGCATTTTATGTAAATAATCATCTTTACAACGGTCTTCATTTGAAGACTCACTATTGTAAATGAACGAAGGAGATTGTGGTTGTGTTGGGCTTGTCCCACTTGAGTATCAACTTAGGATCAGGCACGCGACTCTCCGAGCTATTTCATTTTTCTTATCTTAGGTGTTTGATCATAGGTAGGACACACCAATTTGAGATGCACATAGACATCACTTCACTTAGTCGAAATTAAATATTTTCTTTCCCTACTAATAGAAGCATGCTAGCTATGCTTTTCCTCGACTTGCATACATTCGGCATTTGATTTTAATCCAGTCTTGTTTTACACGAAGAAAGATAAATGTATTATGAGTTTTTCTCTTTAGCATATATCATGATTTTATCGTATGCGTCGACTTTTTCTTGACTTCTCTTCCTGGACTGACCACCTAGGATTAAATGGAAATTGGGAATGGCCGTTAGATGATGTTTGATTGATTTGTGCTAACATTAAATCAATGATAACCATTAAACTAAAACTGGTCCTGCTAATGCAAGTAGAACCAATAAAATGGAGTAAAATCAATTTTTGGGAGAGAAATATCCTTTTTACGTATGATATTTTGATTTGACATATCATTAAGCCTTGCGTAAATTAGAATGAATTTGCTTTTATAACCAATAAAAATGAAAAGATAATTGACCAGCATTTGTTGGTTTCATGCGTGAGTTGGTGAATCAAGGGTGTTGTTTTGTTGATTGGGCCTTGTTTGTTTTCGACACCCTCCGATAGACCCTATGTACTCCATTCATCTCCATAGATTCATTCATTCATGTGTAAATCCATCATAACCGCTTTGTTCCCCTCAGGTCTCTCCATCTATACTTATCCGTCTCTGTACTTAGGCTATTCTCAGCCTAAGTGTAGAGGTGACCTGAGTCCCCGTAAAATCTAAACTCATTTACCCTTCTTTCAAATACTTAGTTATTTTAACCTAAGTATAGGGGGCGTCCTCCTCAGTTCCAATATCCTTTCCTATATCTCAACTTGAGCTATGGATCACTTAGTGCTATGAGGACATATCATAAGTTAAGTACAGGGGGTATACCGTATATACTGTATATGTACTTTAGCCATAGATCTATTTTAAAAATTTTGAAAAAAATTTAAAACTTTTTGGGCTAGAGTATATTGTGTCTTGAACTAAGTGGCATAAAATGTTTTCAAAGTTTAAAATTTTTTTCTCAACTATGTTAAATTATATTTTAGAAAATATTTTGAAAATGGTTTGAAAAATGAGTTTTACTTATTTTGAAAAATCATTTGAAAAGTGTTTGAAAATCCTTTATATGTATGTAACACTGTTTGGAAAATATTTTCAAAAATCTTTTCAAAAGGAAGGTTTAAATGAGACTAACTTGTGTTTTAAGTATTTTTTTAAAAAAAATGATGAAGGAGATTGGTTTAATCCCTGAACACATTCATATTTACACAAGATCCGAGAAGTTCAAGAACACTTAGTTTAAGAGGTCTTGAGATTTTAAGTTAACCAGCCTGAGTCATCAGGTTCTTTGACTTAATTATCCATATTTTCGTTAATTCGAAGGTTTGATTGCTATATGGAATTCTTAGTCTATACCTTAAGAATATGATTAGCACTTCACATACACGACTGC
This sequence comes from Ottelia alismoides, assembly GCA_037367405.1. Lineage (NCBI taxonomy): Eukaryota > Viridiplantae > Streptophyta > Magnoliopsida > Alismatales > Hydrocharitaceae > Ottelia > Ottelia alismoides. Next base: position 167,436 of record JAZKJV010011168.1, on the reverse strand, counting down.
GGTTATGATGAGAGGAGTTGAAATTTCACTTGAGGGTCTTGGATAAGGGATTTGAGTTTGGACTTGATTTAATGATGCTCGAGAATGGGATAAAATCATTGAAGACTTCATGAAACCAGAGTGTCAGCATTTTTTGCCCAGTATGAGAACATGGTTCTTGTACTAATCTTTTGACATTTACCTATGTGCTAGGGTATGATAAATATAAAAAATATTGATCAGTGTGTGCCAACTCTTCATAAAAGCAGTGGAGCTAGCCAAAAGCAATGCAATGAAATATAAATACTGAAAGAAAAGCTCTCACCCTACAAAGTCAAATATCAAAGAGGTCCCACCAAAGGAGAGTGCTCCCAACCATTTTAAATTGTCCTCTTGGACCACTACTATTAGGACCAAGAGTCGGGCTTGCACAAAAAGAGGGCTCTACATCATAAATGCTACAAGTCTGGGTGTAGAAGGTATATTAGATACTCAAAAAAGACACACTCCGTTGTACTCCCAAGAAAACAAGTGCAGACGACTCTAACTTCTCTTGACGGACACACTGATCAACAACAATAAAAATGTGTTGAGTTAATAAGGCACTCGAGAGGATCTTGTTCCAATGAGAAGGAGAGAAGTAATGACACAATCCTATGCCCTCCATCAATTGGCCTTCATCTACATTTTTAAGTCTGACAACTAAAGAGATGGTACATTGAATGCAATATTTTGTTTATTCCCTAGTGTTGAGGATCAGGTTCTAAGGAGAGTCTCTTGGATTGGAACCTTGGATGAAGTTTCAACTCTACTCTTGTGACTGCGGTCAACACTTAATGGCATATCCTCGATTAATATGTATACAGAGAGAGTATGATGATTAGAGAAATTGGATACCTCTTGATTAAACCTTGGTTCACTTTGAAATTTTTGATCCCTAAAACCAGGAGTTCTTGAATGGATCAGGTCTTGTATTCACATAGCACAATCAGTGGTTAATCCAACTCATTCATGCTTTAGATACTCGAGGACGAGCATTGTTTAAGTATAGGGGAATGATGAACCTCGGTTTTATCAAGCTAATTTTTATATATTAATCCCCAGCTTAAATTGGTGTCAATAAAAAGCAGATTAATTGGTGTATATATCTTGATCTTAAAATAAATTAAAAATACAAAAAATGACAAAACAAAAATCGCAATGTTTTTACACCTTGAAAAACACCCACAAAAATATTTCTCCCTTTGACTTCTTTCAAATTTTAGTCAACGTGAAACTTGTAGATCTCATCGATATCTACAACTTTCATGTTCTGAGTTTTTCCAAATTCACAATCCTTTTGTTTGTTTTTGAATTTTCTTTTATTGTTATATTTTGGAATAATCTGGTTGGGCCACGTGTATCTTTCTGGTTGAGCCACGCTGCCCGCTCCCCTCGCGCCTCGTTTCCATTGCTTCTAGTTGTCCGATCGCTTCCTGGAGCGTCCATCTCACCCGCTCATTTCATCTACATGCTCAGTCCTTCGATCGTGCTCTAGATTGCATCTACAGCGCGAGCTGCTTCCCATTCTTTGATCATTGGATCATTAGATCCAACGCCCCAATGTGCCTTACCCATGGCCCTTGGATGCGCATGATCGATTAGATGAGGGTCACTCCTTAGTGCACACACCCCGACTGTTGGATAGCAAGATTAAATGGTGATGAGATCATCTTCCACCTTTGGTCTATATCTCTCTCTCACGTTCTCCTCTTCGCGCAGATCGCACCTTCCTTTTTCTCTCTGACCTCGATGGCTTCTCCCACCACTCGCGGAACACACCACGTCCAAGCCCACTCCTCTGTCACCCTACCGGACTGTGTAGCTCCTCGCATTCCTCTCTCTCTCGCTCCATATTCTTCCTGCACACGACGACCTCCACCACCGGCACCTCGAACCTTCCTCCTTAAAATAAGTCGGCTCCACCCCACATTCACCTTGTCCACCTGTACGCGGGCCTTGGCCCAGCATCTCTCCATCTCCCCGTGATAGGGAGAGGTCGGATCGAGGTAATGATGATGACCAATGGCCCCAGTGACGATCCTTGGCCATTTTAGGCCATGATCTGACAAGCTGCTCCAGATGGCAGGTGGAGTCCAGCGAAGACCAGAGCCCTCCTTGGAGCTCGAGCCCAGACCACCTCATCTGCCCCATTCTCCAGGTAAGTCTCTTCGATCCTTCTTTACTTTTCCTCTTGATTTCTTTGAATTAATTAGGTTCTTCTACACACGATCTCTTTCTATTCACGTCTTCATTTGTTCCATCTCACTTCGCTCATCTTCGCCATTCCCTTCATCCATTCCTCCTCTCCGTCATAACCTTCAGTCGCCTCGCCCATTGCTTCTCCAAGCTTGTCGGAGAAGAACAACTTGGCTGATACCTTCTTCACCCACTCGGTCTTCCATCCAATCCATCTCACGCACATTGCATTACACATGCATGTTTTGGCTATTCCTACAAACAATTGTTGGTATTGCTTCATTGGTCAGAGCCTTCACTGTAGCTGTTTTCAAGATCTTCATCTCTGGCGGTCTCACGTCGCCACTACAATCTAGACCGTACGACTGTTCTCCTGCATTAGAGCTTCATCGACGACACATCCATAGCCACCCCCGAGCTCCTAACATCCAACCCTGGTCGGGCGGAGCTTTTAGCCCATCGTCGGAGCCCCGCCAAGCCCGTTGTAGGAGGCATCGACATTGAAGCACAAAGGCATATAGGTGTCATCCGATCTCCATGATCGGAAGGTCTATAGGAAGCCACGTCTACGCTTTGAGCCTCCTCATCAAGCCTCCAGGCTCGGGGCTTTCGAGCCAAGCTAGAGCACTATCTATCGCCACGTGGCCCGAGCCTCTGCCGAGCCTCCAAAGCGACTGCCCGATTCAGAGCCTCCATCCGAGCCTACCCTCACGTGCCTTGGTCACATGAGGGTTAGGAAAATTGCAAGGGGGCCCACCGACTTCTCAATATTGCATTCAGGTCCTCCAAGTATGTGCCCAACATGCGCAGCTGGAGTTATTTGTACCTGACCCCTCTAGGTTTTAATAATTGGAATATAACCCCCATGTGTATTGAAAAATTACAGGTCAGGCCTTGAGACTTTTCTTAATTAATTTATGCCCTTCCAAGGACCTGATTGCAATGTTTTCTCTATTTATTTAGAATTTTTCTTTACGTTTTTGCCCCTGGACTCTTTTGTGAATTTCTTGAGCATATGATCTCTATTTTAGTTGATTTCGATTTCATTTTGAAGCTTATTCCATCGTCTATCTTGTAGCATGATTTGTTTCCTGATTTGAGACATCAAATTTTGATGATTAATTCTAGTAATATAGTGTCATTTGCTTAAATCTTTCTCATTGCTTTTATTAGTTCATCAATTAAATTTGCTTAATTAATTGAACCTGAAGTTGACTATTCTTATATGGATGATTAATTTCATCTAGACAGAGCTTATGTGTTTATTTTTGTACTTACATCACATTGCATTATAAAAATCAAATAAAAAGTGTCTTCATCTGTCTGCATCATGTATCCTTGTATGTTGACCTATGAGTTCTTTATTCATCGTTTAATCTGATTAATAAGAATCTGAATAATCATCTAAGAGGCTCGTATCCCTGAGTTTGACCTTGGGCATACCCAAGTAAAAAACAATTTAACTGCTTGTGTTAATCGATAAATTGATTTAGTGGTTTTTAATCGATCCTATTTCGCCTGACTACAACGAGATTTGAGGGTTAATTCAACACAATTAAGAGGCTGAATTTCGGGTTCATCAGTGGTTTTGCATCCTTCTTTGCCTGCAAGTACCGTATGGCAGTGTGATCCTTGTTGGCAATAACATGGGAACCAATGAGGTAAGATCTGAATTTCCCTAATCCAAACACAATTTCTAACATCGCCTTCTCTGTCACTATATAATTCTGATGTTTCTCATCCAGAGTCTTGCTAGCATAGTGTATAGAAAATGGTATCACATCCGTTCTCTACCCTAAAACAACTCCAACTACAAATCTTACGCGTCCGTCATGATCTCAAAGTAGAGAGACCAATCAGTGGCTATAGGACATGAGCACTAGTAATGTTTTCTTTCATCTGATGAAATGCAAGGACTTTTTAATCAACAACAAACTCACTCACATTGCACAGAAGCTCAGTCAAAGGTTTGGCGATCTTGCTGAAGTCCTTAATGAATCACCTATAGAATCTTATGTGTCCCAGAAATGATCTCAACTACTTTGAAATTTGTAGTGGCTCTAGCTTGGATATCACATTGATCTTAGTTGGGTCAACCTCTATACCATGTTTGAAGATGACATGACCCAATACAATCCCATTAGTCACCATAAAGTGACTCTTCTCCCACTAGAGCACTCGGTTTACTTCACATCAACGTTGAAGGACTCGGTCTAAATGAGCAATACATGTGTCAAAACTATCCTCGTAGACCGAGAAATCATCATAAAGACCACAAGAAAACTACCCACCATGTCGGCAAAAACAACCAATATACACCCTTGGGATGTAGCGAGGGCATTACACAATCCAAAGGGCATCTATCTTAAGGTGTAGGTGCCAAACGGATAAGTGAAAGTAGTTATCTCCTGATCCTTAGGAGCGATAGGAACCAGGTTTTACCCTGAGTACCCATATAAGAAACAAAAGATCTCTTTTCCTACCAACCAATCAATAATCTAATAAATAAAGGGTAGCAGAAAGTGATCCTTCTTGGTAGATGAGTTCAGGCGTCGGTAATCTACGCAGACATGCCATGAAGTAGGTACACAGGTCAAGATCTCCTCACACGGTCATTCTTTACGATAGTAATCCCAGATTTCTGCAGTACCACATGCAAAGGACTGACCTACTTGGAATCTGAAATGGGATAAATAAAGCTAGCATCACCCTATTTTTTGATCTCTTTCATGACAACCTTCCTTAGATTAGGATTTTGATGATGTCGATACTGAAGGGAGGGTTTATAGTCATCCTTTAAGTAGATATGATGCGAGCACAAAGCTGGGATAATCCCATGAAGATCCGAGATATTCCATCAAATGAACTTGCAGTTTCTCTCAAGAACCTCTAGCATGTGAGATTCTTATTCATCGGTTAACTACGAGCTGGGGATGACTAGAAACATTTAGAAGGGACTCACAAGGAAGGCATACTTTAATGTTGATGGTAAATCCTTGAGCTCAGGTGGGGTCTGAATGGGCTCTGTGACGACCTCTGTAACTGCACTGGTAGTAGGTATACGATTTGTACCCTGTATAATATCCACCATGGATACTATCATCTCATCAAGTAAAATCTTAGAAAGATATTTAACGAATGATCTACTCTTAGAAAGGATCGGCTCATCAGGATGTTATTTGATTTCATCAACAAAGGTCCCATATATCTCACCGATAATCTCAGAAAGGAATCCCTCATTGGTGCATATCTCAGAAAATTTAGCAAGTGGCTCAGATATCTCAGCGGGAGGTGTATCCACAATAATTTAAGAATGATGTATCAAAGGAATATAAGAATGTACCTCCACTCCATCAGACTGATCTCAGAAATCAAGTCAAACTGCCCATCAGCAAACACATCAGTAGGATCAACATGCGAACTCGTGTCGACTGTACTTTCTAGAGAATCCTTCTGAGAAAGGAACTCCCATGTATCAATGAAATCAGTAAACGGATATGTCTCTCTAAATTCAACAAGAAAATCACAGTCTTCAGGATCGGGTGCAACTATCTATCTCTCATCTATTGCTGCTGGTGGCAATGATGGTCTAGGGTCGGTGATCGTCTCAATATTCACCTTGTCACTGCGATAGTGAAAGATGATCTATACAATACCATAATCAACTACCATTTCCACCATTCGGAGGAATGGTCGACCTAGTATGATCGGGGTATAGAGTAACAGTGCAGACGTTTCCATGTCCATGACAATGAAATCAACAAGGAATTTCATTCCCTACACCATCACAATAATGTCCTCTAAAATGCCACTCGTCCTCTTGATCGACTGTTAACAAACTAAAGGATCATCCTGATTGATCTAAGAGGTCCTAACCCAAACTATGTGAGTAGAGAGGATGGAATGGGATTAATGGATGCATTGCTATCGATAAGAGTGTGATCAAATTCTTAATCAAAGATATGGCAACGGATGTGAGGTGCTCCCTTATCTTTCTTTTTGGGTGGATGGTTGCCAATGGCATGAACTGTGGCCATGGTTAAGATTTGCTTTTTTATCTTCTTTCTTCTGTCTTGCTATGTTTGAAGCTTTTTGTGTATATACTTCTATCATTCTCTTTGTCATCGCATGCATGTACTCCATGGCCTAAGGAGTGGCATCTCTAAAAAGATGTTATGTAAGATCTCAACCACTCCAGGATCAGATATGGCTATTTTTAGTTTTTGTATTTTCTTGGTTTCATTCAAGGAAAAAGGAAATAGCACAGAATCGGAGAAAACATTCAAATGATCATTTTGATTATTCAAAATCGAATCCTCATGTAAAATAGATCAACCAGAATTTGTCTGTACGATGTTATCCAAAATAGGGGAAGGAAAAATAAAATATAAAACATGACGAGCTGATGATGCTTGTGTAGAAGAAGAATCCATGACTTGTGTGTTCTCCATCTCTAGTGATTGTGAACTGCATTTGCTTGGTGAAGGAGAAGAAGATGATGATGATGATGGTGAAACTCCATGATCGGGTGCTACTAGATTGGGTCTCGGCAATGATGTTGAAGAATATGATGGGAAAGGTAAAGCTCTCTCACTAGCTTGATCTCCTAATCCCAATGGCTGTGGAGGAGGCTGCAATATCCTACCGCTCCTTAGATGAATGGCGTCAGATAAACATGTTAAATCAAGGGACATACCTGCCTCAGATGTGGATGGATCCTGGCTACCTGCTCCTTGCGTCTGATGTTGTTGGGATTGGCTTCGACATGTACTGGTATCAATGTCTTTGTGGTGGTCAGGTCGTCAACCCTCTGAGTAAGATCATTCATGTTCATCATCAATAATGCCGACTGATCAAGTGTTGGATTCATCGATGTTGCCTCGGTGTGCTCAATGATGGGTTGTCGTTGAGAATGGTAGTGAGGAGGTCGATGGCATATATATTGATGTTAACGAGAAGGAGAAGGATGTGAATATTGTCTAAACGATGCAGGCTGTTGATGGTAAGGCTATGGAAAGTATGCATACTGCTTATGCTACTAGCCATGTCTCCATTTCTGGAAGTGATTGGAGACTGATATTGAGGCTATAACTGCTTGTGCTAGTACTGTTGTGGTCTGCCTCCCTGAAACTGGTGAGAGGGTCTTTGACCCCGTTAGGAATCCAGCTGGCCTTTCCCTGACGAAAAGGGCTAGTTACTCTCTCGGTCGAACCAGAAATTGTTCTCCTCCTGAATGATGGGGGAGGTGGAGCCTGCTGCTCAAGAATGTATGGACCTTCTTGCTGGTACGTCACAATCTGCTTTGAATGTTGCGAGACATGGTTTGGGGTTTGCACTTAATAAATATGGTAAACTGTGGATGGTCCTCTGGTATTCTGATGGGTGGAGGAAGCCTCCTCCCGGGCAGAAGTGTGGGCTGCTACACTCGCCCTTTGGCTTACTCACAAGAAGCTCTCGATGCTTTGTTATCTCATCCAGTTTATCTAGGTTCTTCGTCCTTTGTTCAATCACTTGGAGCTTCTACAACTTCTTGGATTGTTTTTTAGTTATGTCCACTTTGGTTAGGTGATTTCCAATGATAGTCAGATTAGAACTGTCCACCCTATCCACATCATGTGATGTCATCATATTGATAGCCTTGTGGGGTGCTGCAGTAGCAGACGAAGGTACGTGAAGTTTATGGAATGCATGCGAAGAAGAAAGAGCTACAGAGCTCTTTGCCATTTCCTCGAAAATCTGATATAGGACATCCTCGTCCTTGTTGAAGTGACTACCCCCACAAGTGGCATTTAACAACTTCTGATTCCCATGACTCAAGCCCCTAAAGAAATTTTGCACTAGATTAGTTCTAGAAATATCATGATGGGGGTACTTCTCTGTTAAATCTTATATCTTTCCCACGCCTCGTGAATAGGCCCATAGGACATCTGGGAGAAGTTTGTTATCGATGATCACATTTGGTTGCGGTGTCTAAGAGGGTAATATTTGTTTAAAAAAGCATACCTCAACACTTCCCATGTAATGAAAACTTTTCAAAGATAATGTACCCAATAAAGGGCCTTGTTCATCAAGATAAAAGGAAACACCATCATATTTACTACCTCTAACGAGATGTTAGGGTAGTGGATTGTGCTACAGATGCGATCGAATTGTTGGAGGTGTACATGTGGTTTTTCATTGATGTGTTCGTGGAATATGGGGAGTAATGGTAAGATAGTTCACTTAAGATCAAAGTGCTCATGAATCGCAGGAACTTGAATCCATGTATTCGTTTGTCTTGCTCTGTCCTTACATTTAGTTTTAGGGTTGAGTTTTCTTGGCAATCTCGATTTTATCAAGAAGTCACTCTTTTTGAATATTTTGCAATGAATCGCCTATCGAGTGTAATTTACTTTTTGAATTATGTGAGTGAAAACAAGGAAGGAAATACAAAATGTCAATACGCGATAAGATTCAATTATGCATCTACGGGTCAAGAGATGTGTACCTTGTCGCCAGCACTCTACATGCAGGGTGATCTGCATAGAATTTAAATACAGAAAAATAAACTAGCCTAAATGATTCACGTGAACTGTCCTACCAATAACTTCTATTAATGGTCAAGAACCAAATAATTTGACTAAGTCCAGATTATGCTCTACTATATAGTACATAAATTCTTGTTTAGGGCATTGGCCTATTTAATTACCTTGCTCAAGAAAGTTATTAAAGAAAACACTAAGGGTTCAAACACATAAATCCACATGAAAATAAAGAAAAAGAAAGTGATGAAAACAAAATCAATGAGATCCCCATAGTGCACCGGCACTTGATGAAACATACCACGTAAACAAGGTATATAATTTCCTTTTACAAGAGTTTGAGTAAATGAAAGAAATGCTAAAATCTATATATGTCAAATGCTTCCAAAGTTGGTCTCCTTCAATCTTCTTCTTCTCTTCCCACTGTAGCTCGGTGAAGAATCAATCCGCCTCCGCTTCGCTTGGGCGCGCCGATGCTCCTAAGAATGCCACCCTCGCTCTTCGGGCTCACGCAAGAAAGAGGAAACACAAGAATAGTGAATGTGAATAATACACAAAAATAATGTAAGAGGCAAAATTATATAAATATGAGAAACAATAATGTGAAATAGATACAGTGAATGTGAATAATGATATGAACGAATGAAAATATAGACAAAAACAAGAGAAGAGAAAACAAGCATATAAAACCCAAGAATAGTAGGTCAAAAGAAAAACCAAACTACCTTTGTCGTGCCTCCCTGATAATGGCACCATTTTCTTGTGCAGAATCTTCGAGCTTTTATTTTAATTAATTATTCACATGTGAAATTGCAGTCGTTTCAGCCAAAGAAGTGTCAAACAATAAATTATCTAAATCTCATGCACAAATCAATAAAAGAAAATGTAGCAAGAGAGTTTGCCATTTAATTTACATGTATAGCTAACGAGATCGAACTCAGGGAGGTTACAAATATCCCGAGAGTTATTCTAAGTAATGAAGAATCAATGAAAGAATAAAGGAATTTCTATTCACACTATGATTGGATGTTGTATTTTCTTTTTGGATTTTGTATTTTTTAAGGAATTTTAATTTTATATTTTTTATTTGGTTTTACGATTTTTAAGTTTTCTAATATTTTTTGCAAAAGGTTTTTTTATTTTTTAAAAAATAATAAGAGAATGAAAGAAAATTTAAAGCAAACACTCAACTCTTTTTGTAATTTTCAACTATGTCGAAGATAGTCAGAAAATTTAGTAAAAACTAATGTTGTGTTTTAGATAAATTTTTGATGTTTTTGTAATTTTCCAATTTTTTCCAACAATTTTTATGACATTTAAATACATTTAAAAGAGGGAATTAAGTAAATGGGGAATAAAAAGAATGTTCTCGAAGTTTTAAAATAATAATAAGGCTAGAGATGGAAGAAATATATAAAGAATAAAAGTTATTTTTTAATTTTTCCAAAAAGCTATTTTATATTTTTTGGATTTTTAAATGATTTTTTATGAATTTTGAATTTTTCAAGTGTTTTTCGCTTTTTATTGGTTTTATAAGGAATAAAAATATGAAAAGCAGTAAACAAGATCTTTTTAAGAATTTTTTTAAAAAAACTTATAATTTTTGATAAAATTTTTAACGCAAACAAGAATTTTTTATGTTTTGTAATTTTAATAAATAACAAAAATGATGAAAATATAATATGCAAATTATGGATGCCAGATGAATGTGGCAGGACACTATATTTTTTCAGAATTGTAAAAGTATTTTTAACAATTTGTATGTGTTTTTTGAAGGGAAAATTAATTGAAGACCAATAGGGACTAATACGCAATTATTTAAAGCATGTAGACTAAATAATTATGAAAATAAAAATATGGGGTATAATAAGAAAATTTTCCAATAAATCACGTGTACGGGCATGCGTGACCTTGTAGAATGGACCTTTATGTAAATAAATTTAATCCAAAGGGCCAATCAATAATAGAGAAAATCAAACCTTTTATTGCACTTTACCCATAAAAATCAAGTGCTAAGCATGCACTGTAGTTCAAAAAGTTCTAAAATGCAAATGAAATAAATGCGATGATTCAAAATGCAATTGTTCAATTTATTGTAAGCTGACATGTGTCCTTATTGGACTTATTTGAAAATAACATAAATACTGGGGTTTGTGTTCAAATATACCATTAACAAAGTGGCACAAGGAGTAGCTCTAATGCATTACTGATGGGATCGAACGGCTGTGGATGATGCGTGCTTGGACGACTCAATTTGCTCTTGATGATCTGATCAACAACACATCTTTGGGGGTTATTGAATGTCCATGTTAAAATCTGGGCGTCGCGTTCTTGATCGAAGGGCATTGAAAGGCCCTGGAGGAACTGGGAATAAGAACTCAAGCGAGCTTCAATCAGGTAGAACTCAGCCTTGGCTCACCCAAATCCTCTGTGAAGAATTACTATGGCTCCCTAGGGTATTCCTCCATCGATCGGGGAGCTCGAAGGTCTTCAAGCATTAATCTGAGGGGGGGGCGAGTTAGAATCAGTAGCAGGTCTATCCCAAGTCCTACTCCAGTACTGGTACACATGCTTTGACCCTACAAGTTAAAGCTGGTGCTCGGAGGAAGCATCTCCGGCCAAATTCTAGGTCAAAGGCTAGTGAAATGGGGGTGAGCAGAGGCTTCTGGCGGAGGTGGTCGGAGAGGAAGTCAAAACCCATATCTGTAGAGAACTTGAGATGTGCATAGGGTGGAAGATATAGAGAATGGTCCAACGGTCGTGTTGGCGTAGTCACAAAGGTTCAACGATGATCGGTTCACCTCCCATCATGCAGCTCAGTGGTGGACAATGTAAATCTGACCTGAGTGTTTGTAATGAAAACAAAGCAAAAAAAGAACGCTCAATTGAGAATGAACTGTCTAAGATACCTATGGGAATAGACGAAGGGTGTAAATTGCCTTGATCAACGATTACGGTGAAGAATCAAACATGTATGACGGATGACTCCGACAATGTAGGGGATCACGCTCTTCAAATGCTCACTCACACTCCTGATCGTGGGGGAAAGGTAGATGTAACCTACACTTTACTCCAAGACTCGATCTTGAGGAGGATAACGACTAAAGGATGGATCAAGAGCTCGTAGAAGGTGGAGGGGTGGTATTTATAAGATGAACTCCTATGTGGATATGAATTCATGGACGTTGATCGAGGTGTGTTTGGCAGATCTGAGGAGGTGGCAACTGAGATGAATGATTGAGCTTGAATGTTGGAGAAGGAATCTTGAGCAGTTAGCGATTATGGGTGCATGGAAAATTAGGTGAAGTAACGATGGATAGCTGAGTTAGAGGGTGGCAGGTGCAGATTGAGCAGTTGATCCATGTCATCCAGTTAGAAGTAGAATGCATCCAAAATAGGCTAAACGACAAAATAGTAAATAAATGTTAAATAATTCTATAAAAAATGAAAGTGAATTTATTCAAGGGATATTTACACCCATAACCCTGAGTAGTTTCGTAATTACCCCAGGAACCTTTGATAATCACGAATAACACTGAAGACCCTAAATTATTACTCTGTCTTACACACATGACCTTCCAATAGTTTGGTATATTAACTCAACCATATGGCTGAGTTAATCTAACCAATCCACAATCTAACGGCTGGGATTAAACTACTAAAAAAAAGGAAAAAGAAAGGAAGGAGAGGAGAAGGTGGGTGACGAGGAAGACGATGGGCAGTGGGGGCTCTGAGGGGCTTGCGAGCCAGACTTTGGGACTCACAGGCGTGCGACGCCGAGCAGTGGGGACTACGAAGGGCTTATGGGCTTCGAATGGGGGGGGGTGCAGACGGAGACAGCAACAGGGGGGCTTGCAGGCTCCGAACTAGGAGGGGACCTTGGGTTGGCGGACACCATTAGGGTTTGGGAGAGGTTCTGGTACTGGTGGAGATGGGGGGGGGGAGGGTGCAAGTGGAGATCCGGGGGGAGGGGTGGCGGGGTTTGGGGGGGGGGGGTGTGAGGTGTAGGCGGAGACGGGGTTTGGGGGGGGGGGGGGAGTGGTGTAGGCGGAGACAGGGGTTGGGGGGGTGGGGCTCAACCGTTGGGCTTGAAGGTGGAGACAGGGGTTGGGAGGTGGGGTGTGCAGGCAGAGACGGGGGTTGGGCTGTGGGTGCAGGCAGAGATGGGGGGTAAGGGGGGGGGGGGTTGTAGACGGAGATGGGATTGGCGAGGGGGGTGGGGGGGGGGGGGCTTTGGGCTTGAAGGTGGAGACGGATCCCTTACTGACTAGGTGGCTTCGACCTTGGGGGGCATTGACTTGCAGGGGCTCTGATCTGGGGGGCCACCAACTTGTGAAGGCGGTTGCAGGTGGTGGCCGGGTCCCTTGTCGACTGGGAGGGAGCAGGGGAGGCGTCGACCGGGGGCGACAGAGGGGGGTGGGAGGGGTTCTTCGAATGAGAGCTTGCAGCCAAGGGAGTGGGGAGGAAGGGACAGGGGAGGTGGTCAGTAGGGGAGGAGAAGGTGGTCGGAGGTGGGTGCTGGAGAGATCAAACGGGGAAGGAGGAGGGAGGGGATAGTGACCTTATTTCTTGATAACAAAAATTTAAAGGGTGTATAATATAAAATACCTTTTGATCTACATAATGGAACAATACTATAAATATTATGTATTTTGAAGGGTAAAATTGTCAACATATAACTTTTTCCGTTAGAGCTAATGGAGAACTAAGATGGAACTTGATACAGGGTTATGCCATGTAAATGTTAAGCATTTTCAGGGTCTTCGATGTAATTCGCCATTATCGAGGTTTCATGGGGTATTTACGAAACTACTTAGGGTTATAGGTGTAAATATCCCTTTATTTAATTACATAATTTAAAAAATATTAAGAATAAATTCAAGTTAATTTTAGTGATTTTTAAGTAATTAAATACTTAATTACATTGGTTAAAATAAATACAAGGCGTTATTTACATGTAAGTATACCTATATATAACTTTAATTTTTAATTAAATATTTATATACATATATACATAATTAAATATTTTATTTATTTACAATATTTTACAAGGGCTTTAATGATATTTTATTTTATTTATAAGAATTAATTTATTAGGTTAATTAAATAGGCATTGGTGTAATATATACATGGTGATTCATATACTATATATACATGACATTATTTTTGTTGATTTTTGGTTTTGTGATTTTTTTTATATTTTATAAAAATTAAATATACTATTTTCAATTAAATGAAAATACAATATTCACAAATATATAGAAGAAAATAAATAATTAAATGGTATATATATACCCCAATTGGCCACATTTCACACCTTAAATCAGAATTTTATGAAATCGATTCCATTTTAAAGGTAATTTAGTTTGGAGTACAATGAAAGTGAGTTTGATGAATTTGGAGTTGTAGTGGAGAAGATATTGATTTTTCAATTTTGTACTTTGTGGCTTTTGGAAAGCGATGTTATTTACACAATATACACAAAGTTTAATTGCAAAATTGTTTTGATTAAGACAAAAAAATTTTACTCACAAATTTCAAGAAGAAACATTAGTTATTTACAGAGAATTTAGTAATTAATAAAATAATGAAATAATGTGAAATATAAATAAAATTATACAAATGATGGATTTGTACAAGTGACAAGTGTATTTTTTGGATTTTCCGGTAATTAGGCCTTATCTTCCCTACGTTCGTCCTTGTTGATCAGGTCATGTCTTGATCTTTTCTCGGGGTTGACGAGCCCGCAAAAGCCGCGATAAGAAGTTGGTTTTAATCTTCGTGCGTGAAAATAAATATGTCGTTCGTTGTAGGCGGCGATCGGAAACAGTCAAGAAATAACCACAAAATAATGATTCAATTTTAATCTCGTGGTTTATGTTTATTTTACTTGGGCAAGTCCCAAGGTCGATCACAAGGAGGCAAAGGAACAACCTAGATTAATGTCTATCCAATTTTTAGTTCGGTTTTCAAGGCGGTCTTTTTTGGAATTTTTTTTCAATGCAATATGAGATGCAAAATGCAAATTCGGCCAATTTTAGGGACTAAAATGTAAAATACGTTCAAACGATGTCCGAAAATTACGAAACTTGGCGAGATGTAAAAAATGATGAAATAAGTGCACTGTAATTGTTTTGGAATTTTTAGATGCAATATGAATTTTTTACAAATTTTTAATTGCAAACAGAATGATTTTCATCATTTAATTTTAATAAATATTAAACCTACTTATTTTCGAGAACTAAAATTACCTAAGATCTAGCACTAGGTAATAGATCTTATAAAAATCCTAGACCTCAAAAATGTGGGGTTTAATACCTATTAAAAATCAAACATTGAAATGCACAAAATGATTTTTACAGGGCAAATAATGCATGCAAATGCAAAGATTTTTGCGTACAATGTTAATCAAAGTAATCTCTACAATATTTGATTTTTGGGGAATTTTTAGACTACGGTTAATTAACTATGAATTTCAGAGCATAGATTGGGCAAAATATTCCAATTTCCACAAAATAATTAATTAATAATTAACCGGTCATCACAAAAATATCCGTGACATGTTAAACTGTAGAGAATTAGTCAATGAACATCATGCTATTTTTAAATAAATAAAATAATGTAAAGAGAAGGTTCATAACAGAGGGGGAACACAAGGGTATAAATGCAAACAACAATAAATAAAAAAATGCAGAACAGGGACTTATTTGAAATTACCTATAACTCTGGTGGGAATTTTGCAAATGTTCCAGATGAGCACGTGCAATGCACGTGCCTCTGGAGGCGGGGACTTGTGCGTAATAAGGGGGACCTCCGGGGGTGTGGATGTAAATTACCCACGGTCACGTGCCAGGCACGTGACCTGGGTAACGTACGGCAGAAGTTCCCCCACGCACGCGCTTCGTGCGTGCTGGGGCCTCGGGCTCCGAGCCCGGCGGCGAGGGATGCGAGGGGAGAGGCGGTCCGGCGGAGCCCCTAGCTGACGATCGAGGGTGCTGCTGGCGGTGGACTCCGGCCGTGCTCTTGTGGTGGAGGCGAGAGCGTGGTGGCGCTCCGAGCTCTGGCGGAGTAGCTCGAAGATGGAGTCGGTGGCGGGCGTTGGCGGAAGACTAAGGCGGTGGAGAAGCTGGAGGGAGCTGCTGTTGGAGTCGTCGTTGGTGGCGTCGATGGCGGAGGAGCTCCCAGCGGAGGCGTAAGCGTTGTCGTGGACGAAGGCGGAGATGGAGTCGGGGAAGAAGACCGTTGAAATCGGAGTTGGAGGTCAAAGGTGTAGATGCTGTAGTTGTCGATGATCGGGTGGAGAAGATGGCGGCGTTGGTGTCGTAGACGATGGTCGGTGGCTCGACGCCGTTGGCGGAGCAGCAGCAGCAATGGCGCCGCAGGGGGCGCGTCTGCAACGAGGCCCGAAGGGAAGTGACCTCGGATCTCGTCGATGGCGAAGCTCCGGGCTGTCACCACCGGGCTTCGCCATAGGGTTATCGGCGGATGGCGTGGACTGGGGGCGGCGAGGGTTTAAATAGGCGAGGGAGGCGATTGGGTTGGTTGCGAGGTTGACCGGCGAAAGGGGAGCGGCTGGCGGAGATATCGGCGGGCAGTTGGCGATGATTGTGGGGGCCGGGCGGCACAGGAGGTTGGAGATGACGACCCTTGGCCGTCCGATCGGCCGAGATCGGGCGGCCAGATGGGCGCCACGTGGCGAGGAAGGGGGCAAGGGCGCGCACGTGCTTGGCGCGTGCCTGGGGGCACGTGCCTCGCACGTGCGATGGCTTTTTTTTTTTAATTTTTTTTAATAAAAACGATATAATAAAAAGGCGAAAAGTGGCTGACACGTGGCGGCCTCTGGGGCTGCCACGTGTCAGCACCAGAAAAATCCGGAAATAAAAGATTTCTAAAATCTCTAAAAAATAGCAAATGACCTCGGATTGAAAAAGTTCCTTCACCAAAAATGCTCGTCTCGACGAGATCTACAACTTTCATGAAGACATCAAAGCTAAATTCGGTCAAATGTGAAAAGTGAATTTTTGGGGTATCCCATATACATAGAATACCTTGATTTTTGGGTTTTCTAATTTTTTTGTCATTTTTTAAACAAGATAAAAGTCCGGAAAAATAATGGAAAATCAAAGATAAATAAAACACACATTAATCTAATTTTTTTGGATTTTATTAATAAAGAAAATAAATGCATAAAATACAGGTAAAAAGCCGCGAAAAAAACAATGTACAAAAGAGGCCCAAAACCCAACTTTCACATACGAGCTCCGATTCACTTGAACTTGGTCTTGTTTTGAAGGTAATTGAATGTGCATTAGTTCAAAAGTGAGTAGGATCAAATCGGACACTGGATGGGGAAGATATGTGGCTTTTAGTCCGAAAATACTGAAACTAAGGTTTGGATTTTTTTGGTCCACTTACCTGGGTTAATTATTTTTTTGTATTTTTTATTTATTCTTGTTAGTGATGTGCACACAGTGGATGTGGTTTTGTGGCATTCGGAGTTAGCATGAAGGAGTTAAAAATAGGGGAAGTTAGGCTATTTACAGGTCAATTTGGGCTTGGATTTTTGGCTTCCTATTTTATGTGGAATTTTAATGCTAACATGCAATTCTTATGAAATCATGCACAAATGCTAATTATGCAAAATAAATGCAGAAATGCAGTTGATTTTGAGGGACTTGAGCTTTAATTAATGAGACTTAGAATGGTGAATCCGAGATTCATCATCCCCTATACTTAAACCATGCTCGTCCCTGAGCATCAAAAAGAAATGCCATGAAGTGAAATGAGACTGGGTTCCATACCAAGACCATGAACTGAAGGTGAAAGTGAAACTAAACTCGACCTTTGGATTAATAGTGTGGCGGAACTTCTGTGAGACTTAGAATTTCAAAATCAACAGTCCTCAAGTTCTACATATCATTGACACAGTTTCAACTCAGAAGTCATCTTAGATCAATCCTCTTCCCAAAGTATACCCTATGAACATTGGAATAACCGACTCATGTGTGTGAAGGGTTTTAGCTCTTCCCATTCAGAATGCCGGACTACCATGCTCCTCTCCTCTCCAGTAACTCGTCCTCGGGGAGTCAGGTATTTCCTTCTAAGGTCTGTCGTGCTGTGTTCACAATCGAATGAGGGAGAGAAGATAGAAGAAAGAGAAAAGAACTGGAGGGTGGCCAGTGTAGTCAACTCTCCTTGTGGAGATAGCCAGTGTAGCCGAGTCTCCACCAAGATCTGCAGGTTTCTGAAGCTTGGACTTTTTGGTCGGATTTGTATTTGGTAGAATGCTTCTGTGTATTTGGGATTTTTGGTGGTTCTGCTTGGATCTTGTTGTGCCCCTACGGATATAGAATCTTTTGTTCCGTACATTTTTGGGGTCTTAGAAAAATTGTGCCCAGCCGTCCATCCCTTTTCCGAAGCTTTATTTCAACCCGTACTCCGGTCTTTAGATTTCCACGCTACCAGAAAAGAGACTTACACAGTCTTCCAAACATCCCGTCTGGGTTGAGCTAAGTGCATAGTGCGAGAGTGCGAATTAATTCCTATTCCAGAGTGGTACCCAGAATGAAGAGACCAGGTTAGACACTAAGAGTCAAATGCTGCACATTGTCATGTGGAACTTAAGAATTAAGTCAAAAAGACCTGAAGCTCTTTAAAATTCTATTTCTCGGTGAAGTTCCTCTGAAAATTAGGTGGATTAAGGTCAAGCCCAGCCCACTCTCGGTTTCCGCTCATAACTCGGTTCAGAACCCAATGACTTTTCACATATGCAAATGCATGCGGTGTTGGATGAAGTGCAGGTGTGAAATGCTGACACAGACATTTTTTTTTGTTGATATTTTATGCAAGGGAGTTTTTTTTTCTATGCAGAAAATGAAATAAGAAGCCTTCTTTTTTTTTTCAAAAATTTTGGGTAGGTCAGTGTTAGTGGTAAAACTCTTTTTTTTATGTTTGTTTGTGTTTTTTTTTTCAAGTTAGTACCCACCCCGTAAATACATATAGACTTACGCGCAAGTACGAGATATGGGTAAAATATATACAAAGTATATATACAGACCCCCCTATACTTAGCGAGTGTTGTGTCCTCAGAGCACAAGAAGCGTAAAGAAGACATAGCTCGGGCTAAGCGTAAGAGAGTGAGAAAAAAGAAAGAAGAAAAGAGAGAAAAAAAATGACAAGAAAAGCGGTCAGGAAATGAGGAGAGTATATACGAGTGGATGTCGGTTCCCCTATACTTAGGCTCTGGACAGCCTAAGTATGGAAGAAGGGTGGATATGGAGCGATGGGAGTCAGGAGAAGAATGATATATACAGATGGCATTGGTCCCCCCTATACTTAGGCCTTGGACTAAGTAAAGGAAGAAGCTGTACAAGGAGACCAATGCGGTCGGGAGGGAGGGTGGGTAGCCGATGATTAAGGCGGTTTTCGGCTGATCTTTTTGTGAGCCTGCGGTGGGGAGATCGTAATGATGAGTCGGAGATGAGGCATATGATTCCCAACTATTGTAAGTGTCATCCTCAGACAAATTATGATGGATAGTGGATGAATTGTTTGAGTCAGATGAAAGATATCCATCATCGGAATTATCCTCAGAGGAGTAGTAATTGAAAGTGGGCATACTCCAAGTATTCTGGTCTTTTTGTTTTTTCATTGTTTTCTCAGAATTCGTTCCTTCTTGGGGTCTATCAGTTTGTCCTCGATGAATGGCTCAGAAGCACCGGTTCTCAGTCAGCTCATACGAAAGAATACCAGTGTACTTGAAGAATGCAGGAGCATCAGCTTTGGATGAGTAGTAGTTAGGAACGGGAGTTGTCCAACGCGGATTGAATTTTGGATCCTTACGAAGATATGGCTTTAGGGCTGCCGAACAGACTTCACTCATGTAAACCATCTTTTCCGGACCTGATGAGGGATCATCAACTGATTCCTCTTCCAAAAGGTTAAAGGTGACTCTCTTTTTATTTTGTCGTGAAGGTGTCGGTTCACTTGAGTATCCAGATGAATAGCCATTTGAATTCTCCTTGGTCGGTGCTTGGTCTGCATGCTTTCTCTTAGTCTTTTGAATGTTTGAGCACTCTCGATTTGGGATGATTTGGTCAAGGTATTCAGAGAATGTTGCTCCAGGGTGTGACCATGCATATGTCTCAGGATCGTAGTAGAAAGATTTGTCTATTTTGAGATCCTCGGGGATTTGAATATTGGGGAGAGTCTCTGCATGTTCTTTCTCCATTGATTCGATGTTGGTGCATTCCTGAGTTGAGTTGATGTAATCCATGTAGTCAGAGTAGGTTGACCTAGGGTGTGCCCATGCATAAGTCTCCGGATCATATGATTCATATACATGGTTGTCCATGGTGAGAGCGGCTGGGAATGGAGCAGGGGGGAGATTTTCTAAACCAATAGTCTCATCAACAACCGCTATCTCAGGTGTAGTTGCAGGGTAGGGCTCTTCTACCGCTTCATGGTTACAGTTGTTGGGGACTTCGTGGGTTGCCTCAGAAGATCATGGTTCCTCAAAGATAGGGTCAGATTTAAGTGCTTCCAATGCTGTGAAATTGATTTCCCGAGTCTCACAATCGATACTCGCCTTGGCCAATGCCAAGAATGGCTTTCCGAGAATGATTGGAGACTGGGTAAATTCTCCTTGATGCTCAATATCAATGATCGTGAATTCTACCTTGAGCGGAGGACCTTGGAATTTCATGATGACAGAAATGGTTCCTCTCGGCCGCTTTATCGATCGGTCCGCTAATTGTACAATCTCTCGTATCTTCCGAATCGGTCCGAGTTTGAGTTCATGGAATACAGAGGTCGGGAGGATATTAATTGGTGAATCGTCATCAATCCGAGCATGGGTGAAAATGGTGTCTTTGATTTCGCAGTTAAATCTGGGCAACCGCTTCACTATGCGGCTCTTGGTTTTTCTCCTCAATACCAAGGAGGAGGCCATTGACAAGATATGTCTTTCAGTCTTTGTTCGTATCCTGCCCGACTTTTTGTTCATTAATTTATCTGTTATAAATCTTTTAAGGTCGGGGAAGTGTTCAATGGCCTGTATAAAGGGAAGTTCAAATATCAAGCGTTTTTCCAGTGCTTCCCGTATAGTCGGATCCAAATTTCGCAGATCATCTTCAGTTTCAATTTTTATGAAATTTTCTGAATTTTCAATTTTTTTGTGATTTTCAAATATTTCTATTTTTTTGGTATTTTCTGGGTGGTGTGGGGGTGTGGGGTGTTCTTCAGACGAAGAGGGACTCTGGTGTTCAGGGTGGTGGTCAGTAGCATAACCATTTTCAGAACTGTCCATAGGTCCCTGAATATCCTCAGAATTTTCAATCTCAGATCCAGTTATTTCCTCATTCATTTTACTGTCCGAGCCATCATAGAATGCGATGAATCGATCGGTAAATTTTTGAAATCTCTCCTCTATTGACTTGAATTTCTTATTTATCCTCGAAATATCCTCCTCAAGATTTGGTTCATGATTAATTATGGGAGCAGTAGGTTTATGTTCGATAATTTCATCTTCCATTTTTCTCTTTGTGCTGAGAGGAGAGCTTCTTGGAATATCCGAAATATGCTCAGTATTTTCTGAAATTTTCTCCTCAAAAATAATGGAAGGAGGCTGCTCATAAGGTTCAGAAATGTGTTGTTGATTGGTCAGACCTTGATATTGTGGAGTCAACATACATGGTTTATGTGTTCCTAAGCGGTAAGTCCAGTCCTCTGTATGAGCATCATGTCTGACGAGGGGTCTATCATGGTCAATCCAATGTTGATGATTATTAAGTGCATGTCTATCCATCTGAGTTTGGTTTCTCTGCCAGTCATGAGGTTTGAAGGGATTTTTATCTTGAAAAGTTTTATTGGCGAGAAACTGAGAATAAGACGATTCGGTCCAAGATGGTAGGTGGTCATTTACTGTTGGATTGTTCGAATAGAAATTTAATGAGGAGGCCGAATTTATCTGCGGGTGAAAGCCTCCCGCAAATGTTGGAGGACTATTGAAATAAGGGGATTGAGTTGATTTGGGCCTAACCGAAACAAATTCATTTTCATAGTATAGCTCTGATGGGTGTTCGGTCATTTTTGAGAGGAATGGGGAGTCGGATCTGTGAGAGTTTTTAGACAAGAGTTCCATTGTGAGGTTTAAATCAAGAGAGGGAAGAGATGATTGCACGGGATAGTCAAGAGAATTTTTATCGAATGTGCGGCTATTGATCTTGAAATCGGTTCATGCACACCAATGCAAACACAATTCAAACCCCGGGTTCACCAACTCACACAATGAAGCCGTAAGAGTTCGGCTATTATCTTTTCAATTTTAGTTGGTGATAAATTCAATCTTGCAAGCCGTTTAAACGAGCTGTTAGGTTTGGAGCTGGGCTCTATCCTAGTGTGCGTCTCTCTCCTCGCTGCAAGATAAAATCAAACAATGTCGGGGTTGATCTCCCGCAAAAATTCTTGATTTTATGGATTTTTTTAGATCGGCTATATTTAGCAGTCCCAGTTTTATTAAGGCGATCACTGAAGAATTTAAATGAACACAAATACACGTCTATCGTCCAGTCCCAATTTCCTTTAGATTTATGTGATAAAACAAGAGAGAGGAATTCGGGAAAAGCCGATGCACGCGGAAAACTATGATGAATGCTCAGTTAGAAGACTTACAGTGCCTCCTCGCAATCTTCATGTGGGATGCAATACAGAATTGAAAATTTATACTAAATGCGTGCAAGCCGATGAAAACCGCACCTAAGTAGAAAGTTCTATTAGCGGGAAGAATTGAGTTGAATTTGGCTAAGTTGAACGATCTAATGTGCGTCTCAGTTAAAGTGCAGTGTGGCTTAAGATCCTACGAGCACAATCAGAAATAAAAAATGCTCTAAGAGCCGTATGTGCAGGTCTATCCTAATCGCCACTCAAGTCGGGCCCCACCCTCTCCGGAGAGTGAAACGGGCCACGACACACCACAAATAAAGTTCAATGTCCTTGTACACACGCGAGAGTCCAAACGGACACCGCTATAAATGAGCAGAAAATAAAAAATGCAGAAATTAAAAACCTAGACTCTACTCTCTCACACGACTCGACTCGATCTTAATTTAATTGCGGTTTCTTCGGGTGTCGGTGAAGATGCGTCGGTTCCTTAAAAACCGCTCCACGTGCGCCGGGTACCTCGCAAGAAAAATAAGAGAGAGAATGTAAGAGAGTGACTCAGAAAATAATCAAAAATAAAATAAATGAAAGAAATGCTGAAAAATAAATACAAGAAATAAAATGGGATTTACAATGAAAAATTCGGGGGTCAGACTACCCGAATTCGGAAAACTGAACAAAAATTTTCAAAACAAAAAAAACTAAGCCGTTTGCCTCCCCGGCAACGGCGCCATCTGACGGGTCCGCAAAAGCCGCGATAAGAAGTTGGTTTTAATCTTCGTGCGTGAAAATAAATATGTCGTTCGTTGTAGGCGGCGATCGGAAACAGTCAAGAAATAACCACAAAATAATGATTCAATTTTAATCTCGTGGTTTATGTTTATTTTACTTGGGAAAGTCCCAAGGTCGATCACAAGGAGGCAAAGGAACAACCTAGATTAATGTCTATCCAATTTTTAGTTCGGTTTTCAAGGCGGTCTTTTTTGGAATTTTTTTTTCAATGCAATATGAGATGCAAAATGCAAATTCGGCCTATTTTAGGGACTAAAATGTAAAATACGTTCAAACGGTGTCCGAAAATTACGAAACTTGGCCGAGATGTAAAAAATGATGAAATAAGTGCACTGTAATATTTTTGGAATTTTTAGATGCAATATGAATTTTTTACAAATTTTTAATTGCAAACAGAATGATTTTCAATATTTAATTTTAATAAATATTAAACCTACTTATTTTCGAGAACTAAAATTATCTAAGATCTAGCACTAGGTAATAGATCTTATAAAAATCCTAGACCTCAAAAATGTGGGGTTTAATACCTATTAAAAATCAAACATTGAAATGCACAAAATGATTTTTACAGGGCAAATAATGCATGCAAATGCAAAGATTTTTGGGCACAATGTTAATCAAAGTAATCTCTACAATATTTTATTTTTGGGGAATTTTTAGAGCTACGGTTAATTAACTATGAATTTCAGAGCATAGATTGGGCAAAATATTCCAATTTCCACAAAATAATTAATTAATAATTAACCGGTCATCACAAAAATATCCGTGACATGTTAAACTGTAGAGAATTAGTCAATGAACATCATGCTATTTTTAAATAAATAAAATAATGTAAAGAGAAGGTTCATAACAGAGGGGGAACACAAGGGTATAAATGCAAACAACAATAAATAAAAAAATGCAGAACATGGACTTATTTGAAATTACCTATAACTCGGGTGGGAATTTTGCAAATGTTCCAGATGAGCACGTGCAATGCACGTGCCTCTGGAGGCGGGGACTTGTGCGTAATAAGGGGGACCTCCGGGGGTGTGGATGTAAATTACCCACGGTCACGTGCCAGGCACGTGACCTGGGTAACGTACGACAGAAGTTCCCCACGCACGCGCTTCGCGCGTGCTGGGGCCTCGGGCTCCGAGCCCGGCGGCGAGGGATGCGAGGGGAGAGGCGGTCCGGCGGAGCCCCTAGCTGACGATCGAGGGTGCTGCTGGCGGTGGACTCCGGCCGTGCTCCTGTGGTGGAGGCGAGAGCGTGGTGGCGCTCCGAGCTCTAGCGGAGTAGCTCGAAGGTGGAGTCGGTGGCGGGCGTTGGCAGAGAAGACTAAGGCGGCGGAGAAGCTGGAGGGAGCTGCTGTTGGAGTCGTCGTTGGTGGCGTCGATGGCGGAGGAGCTCCCAGCGGAGGCGTAAGCGTTGTCGTGGACGAAGGCGGAGATGGAGTCGGGGAAGAAGATCGTTGAAATCGGAGTTGGAGGTCGAAGGTGTAGATGCTGTAGTTGTCGATGATCGGGTGGAGAAGATGGCGGCGTTGGTGTCGTAGACGATGGTCGGTGGCTCGACGCCGTTGGCGGAGCAGCAGCAGCAATGGCGCCGCAGGGGGCGCGTCTGCAACGAGGCCCGAAGAGATGTGACCTCGGATCTCGTCGATGGCGAAGCTCCGGGCTGTCACCACCGGGCTTCGCATTAGGGTTATCGGCGGATGGCGTGGACTGGGGGCGGCGAGGGTTTTAAATAGGCGAGGGAGGCGATTGGGTTGGTTGCGAGGTTGACCAGCGAAAGGGGAGCGGCTGGCGGAGATATCGGCGGGCGGTTGGCGATGATTGCGGGGGCCGGGCGGCACAGGAGGTTGGAGATGACGACCCTTGGCCGTCCGATCGGCCGAGATCGGGCGACCAGATGGGCGCCACGTGGCGAGGAAGGGGGCAAGGGCGCGCACGTGCTTGGCGCGTGCCTGGGGGCACGTGCCTCGCACGTGCGATGGCTTTTTTTTTTAATTTTTTTAATAAAAACGATATAATAAAAAGGCGAAAAGTGGCTGACACGTGGCGGCCTCTGGGGCCGCCACGTGTAAGCACCAGAAAAATCCGGAAATAAAGGATTTCTAAAATCTCTAAAAAATAGCAAATGACCTCGGATCGAAAAAGTTCCTTCACAAAAAGTGCTCGTCTCGACGAGATCTACAACTTTTATGAAGAAATCAAAGCTAAATTCGGTCAAATGTGAAAAGTGAATTTTTGGGGTATCCCATATACATAGAATACCTTGATTTTTGGGTTTTCTAATTTTTTTGTCATTTTTTAAACAAGATAAAAGTCCGGAAAAATAATGGAAAATCAAAGATAAATAAAACACACATTAATCTAATTTTTTTGGATTTTTATTAATAAAGAAAATAAATGCATAAAATACAGGTAAAAAGCCGCGAAAAAAACAATGTACAAAAGAGGCCCAAAACCCAACTTTCACATACGAGCTCCGATTCACTTGAACTTGGTCTTGTTTTGAAGGTAATTGAATGTGCATTAGTTCAAAAGTGAGTAGGATCAAATCGGACACTGGATGGGGAAGATATGTGGCTTTTAGTCCGAAAATCCTGAAACTAAGGTTTGGATTTTTTGGTCCACTTACCTGGGTTAATTATTTTTTTGTATTTTTTATTTATTCTTATTAGTGATGTGCACACAGTGGATGTGGTTTTGTGGCATTCGGAGTTAGCATGAAGGAGTTAAAAATAGGGGAAGTTAGGCTATTTACACGTCAATTTGGGCTTGGATTTTTGGCTTCCTATTTTATGTGGAATTTTAATGCTAACATGCAATTCTTATGAAATCATGCACAAATGCTAATTATGCAAAATAAATGCAGAAATGCAGTTGATTTTGAGGGACTTGAGCTTTAATTAATGAGACTTAGAATGGTGAATCCGAGATTCATCAGGGGTCTGATTCAACATGTATCTATTGCATATATACAATCCTTTATTTTATACTTATTTATTTACTTATTTTTGGTTAAAATTAGTGATAAACATATAATATTTACACAATAACCAGAGTTCGTAAAAGAATGGATATAGTGATATTTGCAGGGTTTAATAAGGGATTTTAAGCTAAAATAAATGAATAAAGATGATGAAATGTAGATTCATCAACAATGTACTTTCTCTGAGCTTCATCTAGTGTTTTGCTGGTATAGCGAATGACATATGGCACCTTGTCTTTTCCTTGTCCTATGATAGTCCCAACTGCAATGTTTGATGCATCCTTCATGATCTTGAAAGGAAGAGACTGATCTGGTGGCTGTAAGAAAGGAGTTTTAGTGAATAGCTCCTTCAGCTAATTAAATGAAAGGAGAACCTACTTATCAACATTAAACTTTATCTCCTTGCACAACAATCCTGCCAGAGGTTGGGCAATGCGGCTGAAGTCTCTTATGAATCTCCTGTAGAAACCCACATGCCCCAGGAATGACCACACATGTCTGACAGTCTGAGGTGGCTCAAGATTGCTGATTGCATCCACCTTTGCCAGGTTGAGTTCCATGCTACACTTGGAAACGATGTGACCATCAAAATTTCTTCCATGACCATGAAGTGGCTCTTTTCTCAAGATAGGACAAGATTGACGTCACGACATTTCTGAAGTAATCTGTCTAGGTGCTCAAGGCAGGCATCAAAATTGTCACCATAGACTGATAAGTCGTCCATAAACACCTCAAGAAAACTATCAACCATGTCGACAAAGATTGCAGCACGCATCTTTTGAATGTAGCAGGGGCATTGCACATGCCACAGAGCATCCTCCCGAAGGCATAGGTGCCGAACAAGCAAGTGAAGGTAGTCTTCTCTTGGTTCTATGGAGCGATTGCCACTTGGTTGTACCCGGAGTACCCATCTAGAAAGCAAAAGAACTCCTTGCCCTCTAATCTCTCCAGAACTTGATCGGTGAATGGAAAGGGGAAATGGTACTTCTTTATTGATAAGTTAGATAGCTGTAGTTAACACATACCCTCCAGGATGTATATAACCGAATAAAAATCTACTTTCCTCTATAATTTGTAACCACAATGAGCCCGACTTTCTTCGGAACTACATGCAGAGGACTCAACCATTTTGAATCAGAGATGGGATAAACGAAGACTGCTTTACACCATTTCATAACTTCTTTCATCATGGCGTCCCATAAATTTGGGTTCAGTCTTCTTTGAAAATCTTGCGAGGACTTGGCATATTCTTCAAAATAGATATGATGTGAACATAAGGCAAGATATTTCCCACAACAATCTTTGACATTCAAACCCAGCGCCTTGCGGTTTTTCTCTAGAACCTCAAGAAGTCGAGATTCTTGATCTGGGGTCAACCTGCTGCTGATGATGACCGGACACATCTTCTCTGCATTCGTAAGGAAGGCATACTTAAGGACTTCCATAAGTGGCATTAATTTCGGTTCTGGCTTGCTTCTCGGTCACTTCAGAAATTGTGCCAGTAGCTGGATGATCTGTCGTGACTTTAGAGTTACTTATCATCTTAGTAGCTTGTTATTCAACTGCAAAAGTGCATAACATATCTACCATGAATTCATCATGTTGAGACTGGCCTGAATCTTCTGAATCAAACATATGCATCAACCAATTGGATTATGTCTCTCAGGTGACATCGGAGCTTGAGTCGACTACGCTTTCCTGGTCCTCCTTAGGAGAGAGGATGTCCAATTCACATGTGTCATTCAAAGAGAATTCTATATCTATGATTTCGGTAATAAAGTCATAGCCTCTTTCATGCAATGCTGCATGACTTACATTAGATATGACTTTTGTCTCACTGACGATGTCTATGGTTATTCTGTGATTGCTCGAGCTAAACGTGATCTTCACAGACCCATAACCAACCACAGCCTCTGTAGTGCGCAAGAATGGTCGTCCAAGAATAATTGGGGTCTGAAGTAATGGGGCAGGAGAGTCCATATCAAGGACTACGAAATCAACAGGAAACTGCTCGTCCTGCACCTTTACGACAAAGTCTTCCATTAGACCTCTAGGTCATTTGATGTATTGTTCGTTGAATTGAATGATCATGCATGTCTGCTTTAATGGACCCAAATCAAGTTCTTCCAGTAATGATGTGGGCAAGAGGTTGATGGAAGAGCCGCTGTCAAGCAAGGTTCACTCGAACACTTGGTCAAAATCTCACATCTGATCAAAGGTGCTCCATTGTCTTGTTTTTGCATTCTTAGTTATGGGTTATGAAATCCATGAGAGAAGAAGATTATATGTCGATTTTGCAAAGCAATGTCTTAAGCCCGCCCCAAGAGCTCGACGGTAGAGCAGTCGGCTGACTGGTCGTAGGTGAAAATCGGGAGAATTTCTAATAAAGACGAGAGGATGCCGAGGGGGGGGCAATCTCGTTCATTTGAATTCGAGCCAAGCTTTGTATTCCAGTCGGTGGGCGGGAAGCACATCCTTACTCCATTGTCTTGTTTTTTCCGAGGGAGATTGTTGAAGGCTACGATTGTGGCCATGGTAAGGGCGTGCTTCTGATCTTGCTTGTTTTTGTTGTTGTTGTTGTTCTACCAATGCTTGTTTGCACGTGCTTCCTTTAGGCCCTTCTTCATAGAGGGATGTATTCCATGGCTTGCATCAATGGTATCTCAACTGTCCAAATTTTCATAATATCCACAACAAATGGATCAAATAATGCACTTTTTCTTTTTGCAATTATTTTTATTTTCTATTGAATTAGGAACAATAATTTTAATAGATCTGAAATAAAAAATAAGTGTTCTTATTTACAACATAATTCTTGTCTATAATATTTTGTACATCTAGATTGTAAAAAGTTGTACATCTTGGAGACAATGGTGCTGCTGCTGGCGGACATGCAAAAAGTGTGGTCTTTGCTTCGTCGACTGGCTCTGGAGCATGTCCTGGTGATGGCTCTTCCATGGCTCACGCGACTTCACTTCGACTGCTATATTCTTATTGGTATTTTTGAATTTTCTATTTTTTTAATTCTTTTTGTCGATGGAGGTGGTGGTGACCGACAACTGATATGGATCCTCCTCCTTCTTCCTCACCTGAACCTAAAGCTCGCGTGATTGATGCAGAAGAAGATGATTCACCTGACAAATATTTATCAATTCCTTTGATTGCGATTGACAGAGGCACAGTCCTACCATTCCTGAGAGTAACAACATTAGAAAAAGTAAAATAACAATTATCTGACTCTACAAGCATAGGCGGGACATCACATTCTACCAGCTATTTTCTCTTGAAATTGTTGGGATTAGCTTCAACCTAGGATAGGATTGGAGTTTTAGAGGCTGTCAGGTCATCTACCATTCTTGTCACCTACATGAGACCCTTTACGAATTGTTGCTCAATCTGTACGAGCGCCTGCTTAGTTAGTTCCTACTATATGATTTGGATGGAAGCAAGCAACTGAGCATTCACTTGATTCTAGTCTGGTGGGAAACCTCGGTCTGGTTGGGGCGACTGCTGTCCCTTGCCCTTTTCTTGACGAGCCATTTCTCGATCTGAATATGAGGATATACACTCCCTTTGGATCTAGGGCTGGGACCGGCTTCTATCTGTAATGTAAGAGAATCCTAACCAGACCACTTGAAGTTGAACACCAACTACCGAGATGAATATGAGATTATGGTCAATCCCAGATGATTTTGAATGGAGTAAAAGATGTAGATTGAAATCGACCTCCATTCACAACAGGTGGAATTGGGACAAAAGTGGTCCCGATTTATTAGGAGATAAAGGAAAGTGGAAAGAAAATGAGGAGTCTGGAGATTAATTGGTAAGATCCGAACCGGGTTCTCAGGAACTGCCTCAAATTATTGACGACGCGTGTATACATTTTCTAAAATTATTTTTAAAAAAGTTTGGAAAACTCTTTGTAAAATTACTTGCAAAATAAGTTTTCAAAATGCTTGACAAATGTCTGCAAAAATGTTTTCAAATTATTTTGAAAACTCTGTAGATAACATCCCCACAAATTTATTCTAATAAAACATGTCAATATATGTATCAAATTCTTTATATAGTTGTATAAAAAATTGTATGTGCCTGGTATAAAATTCTTTGTAAATATTACTTAATTCAGTATCCCATTTTTCACAAATTCCTTAAAAACTGTATAATTTTAAAATCCTTAAGAATTTGAAAAATATTTTAAAAACATAAAAAAATTACAAAAAAAATTAAATATTCCAAAAAATAAAAATAGGAAAATTATTTCACAAAAAAAATCCATGCATTGCATAAGCATTTTCAGAAACATTCTAACAATCGAACAAATCTAAGTAAATCTGAAGATTGGAACTTGGTTTATACCTTAATCCACTTAATTTCACAGGAACCTTATCGGAACTGTATTTAACGCTTTTCACGTCAATGAGACTTAATTCTTTAAGTCCACAAGATTGTGTACGCATGGCATCTTGACAAGCCTAAGTAGAGTATTTCGAAGCACACACATGACTCTTGTTGACAATGACCTAACCTGGACATCGTACTCTAAGCTCAACTCCGAGGAGGTGGAGAGAGGATGATTCTTTAATAGGAGGAAGCACACGTGAGGAAACATACATCGCCCCAATAGGTGGTCGGTGCTCTCCCCCCAAACCCGATCTAGTGTCATCTGAATTGGGGAATTAGGGTTATCATGCCGAGGGAGATCATTACTTGCTATTTCTGATGAGAAGAGGTACATTCATATACACTATACAAGAAAGACCCATAGTTATAAGGGTTTGCGTATGTGTTTAAACCCACTATAATTAGGAAGCGATCTTGTGGTCTACACAAGCCAAAACCACTAAGTTGTTGTAATGACAACTCACAAAGACCAAGTGATTAAAACAACAATCAACCCACACAATATAAGAATCAAACAATGTAAGCAAGTATGAATCAAAATTTATTAAAACCCTACAAAACAAGTATGTATAGTGAGAAGCAGGTAGGGTGTCGAACACAGAGAGACGAGGCATAGCACAAATTATTTAAATGAATAAGTAAAGCAAGTGTATAGAAATGTGAACACAATCACTCAATGTGTACGTGGGTTTTAATTAAATAAAGCAATTTCTTTTTTATTATTAATTTAATTTATTTTTATTCTTAATTTTCTAAATTTTAAATTCTTTTTATAATATAATGATTATATATAAGGATATATAAAGGAATAAAAAGGACTATATAAAATATAAATGCTTTATAATATTATATATAGTGAACATGCATAAATCAGAAATAACTAAAAGAGAATGGTCATTATTTTAAGGTAACTAAATATTTATAAGGTCTTCAGAATAATTAAGAGCAATATTAATTGTATATAATGATATATAGATGTACATAGACTATATAGGGTCCACTATATAAAACTATAGACCAAAATAGTAAAAAATAACCAAATAAAATTTGTGTTTTCAAATATTTTTATGTTTTTAATGATTTTAGGGAATTTTTGTAAAATTATTTTTTATTTTATAGCAAAACAAGGACTCCTTAATAGGCTTGAATTGATTTGATGCTTAAAAATAGGAAATAGCTCAAAATTTCTCAAAATCAATTTTGATGCAGGGTAATATATAAATACAAATTCAAAAAAAAGTGATATTTTTGGGATTTTTCAAAATATGTTATATTTTGTTTAGAATTAGAATGGGTTTGCTAATTTTAAGAGTTTCATTTGAGATTTTTTTGTGATTTTTGGTCTGGAGTGAGAAAATAGGATAATTAATAATAGCTATTTTTTGGATTTTTTGGAAAGTGTTTTCTATTTTTTTGTATTTTCTAAGTCAAATAGGGAATAATATAGGTCTTAATGATTTTTAATAAATATTAAATGCATGCAAAATGTATAATAAAAAATATATCGTGAATCAAAGCCAATCAGACACAAACACTTTTTTTAAGATTTTTGGAACACATGGGTTATTTTAAATAAAAAGAAAGGCAAACACAAAAAGTAAATCAAGTTGGTAGGGATGTTGTTGGAAATAAAATAAACCGCAAGGGCTCACATACAATTTAACAAGAAACAATGAACTATTGCATGATTTTTGAGTATTAAATAACAAATAAAAAACAAGGGGGTTACTGCAAAATGTCCTCTCACGTGGGGGTCCACGTGAGGTGACTTGGCACTAGACTTAATTAAAATATTAAAAAGTCACAAGGGCATACATTCAAATTGTCCGAAAAGTTTTCTACTTAATTAGATATTTACAGAGCTATTTATAAAGTACAAAAATGTGGAGGGGTACTTTTTAAATATACCGCTAAAGTGTGCTCGATCCAACCACCCCCGTGCCAACACATGGCGGATCCGACGCTCCTGGACCACAATGATTTGCCTCAAAATGGAGTGCCCAGATTAAATATGGGCCTCACCTGCAATCAGATGGTGGCCGGGAAGTGATGAAGAACATGCAACATGTGGTTGGCAACTTTGGATTTGATGTATCTTCGTGCTCCAACAGCAGGTCTCTCCCCGATAAGTTCGACAGTGAGATGGGACTCCTCCGCATGCAGTGGGCTCTTGCAAGGATGACAGGAGGGCTCCAATTGCTCAGACGAGGTCCGAGCACCTAGAGGCACTCCAGGTGATCGGAAGGCTTCAAATTCATCTTTGGAGTCACGTACCTGCACCAAAAGACTCCTAGCCTAAGGGATACTTCCTTGGACAGGGAGTTAAGAAAAAAGGGATGTTATGTGGGATGAAGGTGGGGATTCGACGAAGGGCGATGGAGGGAACCTCGACTACCTGATCCACGTTGGATCAGAGGGGAACAGGTGGTGGAATCGACGGAGAAGGCGAGGGGGAGTGAGATGGTATGAAGATCGGGGTGAGTCGACAGTCGCATCACTATGATTCAACCATGGAGCTTGAACTCCAAGGAATTTGGGTTTTTGAAATTAAGACTAATCGAATGATAAGGAACAAAATTAAAGATAGGAATCGAAGCTACAGTTATGATATCACCTAGGAAAGACCATAAAATGGCCTCAAATCAACCAAGGGTCGATGAAGCTGAACGAGCCAGTAGTGCTCCGACGATGGGGTTGCATCGCCACCTACAAGGGTTCCTTCTTGTAGCAAATCCTCTCTTACTCTTCTTGTCACCAAGGAGGAGAGAATGGGGTTTGAGGGGCCAAGAACACCTGGAGAGGGATCAAATCGGGGAAAGAAGCAGTTTGGGTTTAAACATGGAGGATGAGTCTTGTTGATCATCAATTGAAGAACGATTAGGGATATGTACACATGATTTACGGATTATGTGGGAATTAGGTTCAATCATTGTTTAGTTTACATGAAAGATGAGATTGATAAGTGTGATTGAGCACATAGGAAAAGGAAAGAAGATGGGGGTCTTCTCATTCTGACGAGGGTATGTAGCTGGGGAAGAGGAGCTGACCGATGGTCAACAAAGCGACCCCCCCGATTGGTCCACGTAGACCAATCAGAAAAATCAGAAAACTAAATCCCTTATTAATAGGATTAAAAGTAGTAAATGAATTTATTAATTTTAGGTTAAAATATGAAAAATGTTTCTTATTTTATGTAGTATTTTTTATGATTTTTATTTATTTTTATGAAATCATTATTATGGGTTAATATTTACACATATAATCATATGTATATTTACCTATAAATCGTATATTTCATTTTTATTTTGCATTTTAAATTTTATTTTTTTATACTCATGTTTTATATATTTATAATTATTTAAATAAATATAAATATATTTTTTATTTTTTTGAAGTAGTATGTATACTTAAATAAATACGTGGAGTTATTATATAGGTGTATGTTTGTATATTTCATCTATGTATTTTATTTTAATTTATTTTCCATTGATTATTATCTTTTATGTTCATGTATTTTAAATAATACTTTTGAAATTATAAAAATATAAAACAATGAAAATATAAATAATAAATGCAAGGAATAGTTTATTCATGTATAATATACAATAGGGGCCCAAAACCTAATGTTTGCATCTTAACTCCAAATTAAATAAAACTACCTTCATTAAATAGCTAATTAAAATTTATATACAATTAGAATGATTTTGATGAATTTTGAGTACATATGGAGAAGTTACATGTCGGTGAAGTTTGGATTTTGGATTTTTGTTCCAAGTGTAGAAAGCACAATATGCATTATTTTTATGTGAAATAAATTTTGTATTTATGTATATTTATCTAAATATTCATGTACAAAATTTTATTATTTGATGTGTAAAAAAATAATATAAAATAGTTATACCAAAATACAATTATTGATGAATTTAAAAACTAGGGTTTTGTGTATAATTTGTACAATTTATCTGCCATATCTCGCTCTACTTTATTCCTTGTTGACCAAGCTCGTCACCTTTGGTGTCTCATTTCTTTTTCTTTTCTTTCTTTATTCTTTTATTTTGGCATTAATTACAATAATTTATACAATAATTAAGGTACAATTAATCTCTATTACTTTGATCAAATTAATGATAAATACATGCGTTTAACTTGGGATTTAAGGCCAAAATGAAAGAATAAAGGTGATGAAATGGTGATTCATCACCCCCTATACTTGCCTTTACTAGCCCCTAGCAAACTCGTATTCCTATAAATACAGAAAAGAAACTTAAGAGAAGAAAAAGAAAGAAATATAATTGATTTTAACTTTTGAACATGCCCTCGTAATATCAAAGTTGGAGCACAGTCGAACCCTTTGATATTTAGTTACATCGAAACCTTGACGGGATCTGGACTTGAAACATAACAACCTTTAAGAACCACAAAAATCTGCCCAAGTCTCCTCAAAATCTTGGTTAAGACAATTCAATGTCATATGCAGTCCCTTATGAGTGAGTCTATCTTGTACATTGTGTGTGATTTGTAGCTCCTCTCGGCTGAAGCTGTAAAAATCTTTCTTCTCCAACATGGTGACCCTAATTAACCAATCCAATATCTCTTTCCTCGAGAAGTGGGGTGTTCCCTTCGAAGTTCAAGCTCTACTGGCTCAAGAAGAGGAGTGTAGCCAAGTCATCCAGCTGCAGGCTCACATGAATACTTTAACTTTGAAGCTCAAGCTTTCTTATTGAGTACATATGCACTCATGAGAATTGATTTTTATTTTCACCTTTTCTTGTATGTTACAATTTTTTTGAATACTATATACAACATCATTTACATAAAGATTTTTTCCTCTTGATCCAGTAGACTGTCCCTCTCTTGAAGCATTATTGTAACCCAGATACTTCTGTCTTTAGACCTCATGGCTATTAGATCGGGTTGGGATACAATGGCCACAAAAGTCTAACTTTCGATGTTTCTATTGGCTTGTGTCTCATGTCGGCAAATTCAACCTTCTTCCACTTCAATTGAGTTGAGCAAGGTGTAAAGTGCAGATGTGCAAGTTAAGTAACTATCGACAAGAGTCATGAGTGTGTTTCGAAATATTCTACTTAGGCAGTAAAGATGACACTAAATTAAGTCTTGCGATCTCAAAGAATTTAGTCCAATAGACCTAATGTTCCTCAATTCCAGTTCCCTACAGTTTTCTTATGATTAATTAGATTAAGATCCAACCTAGCTCCAATCTTTGGATTTTATTTAGACTTGTTCAATAATAAATCTCAATATGAAAAATTCAAATGCTATGCACAATGAGAAAATATTTTTACGATGCAATTTTCTAGTTTTGAACTTTTTATGGGTTTTTGTAATTTTTTGTTCAAACTTTTATGGAGTTTTTGAAAACATCTTGCAACATTTTAGTGGTTTTTCAAAAATAAAAAGTTTTAGGAAATAAATATGTGCATATATTTACACGAGAGTGCATTTTTATTTACAACAATTTAAGTGAAAGAATTTACAAAAGGTATTTACATGTTCAATGAATAGGGTTGTAAATAATTTCTATAGTCTTCAAAATAATTTGCAAAGATTTTCACAAACATATTGAAAACCTTATTAGAAAGAATAATTTGATAAATAATTTTTGCAAACATTTACAAAATTTAAAATCCTATTGCAAAGATTTTTCAAACAGTATGTATAGATTTTTCAAACTAATTTTGCAACTATTTTCAAACCTTTGCAAATAGATTTTCAAAATTTTTTATTCACAAAAAGAAAGAAATTTTTATAAACAAAAGATTTTTACAATGGTTTAAAAATATTTTACAAAACATATTTCAAATAGTTTTACAAAAGATTTTTCAAAGAGATTTTTCAACTGTTTTTCAAATATTTTGCAAAATATTTTAACCCGTTTATTAATCAGTATATAAAAAAATTTGATGTGTATGTTACTTTTTATGAATAAGCCATATTAAAAATAAGCAAGTACGAGTTATGGCTAAAGTATATACAAAGTATATATGACCCCCCTATATTAGCTTTGAGCTACTTTCTCAAAGATCAAAGAGAAAAGGAAGAGATAACTCATAGTAAGTGTAGGAAAATCTGTACTACAACAGTGGAATACCGAATAAGAAGTCGACCATCCCTCCGATACTTAGGATCAAATAATCCTAGGTACAATAGATTGTATACTAGGAATGTAGGGTTAAGGTTGGGATACGCAAATCAACGGCTCGAACTATCTCCCCCTATACTTAGGGTGACATATCCCTAAGTATGGAAAAAATGCCAAAAGTTGAGGAGACATGCGATGGGATTAAAGAATGAACACCCATATACACTCATACCCCTATACTTAGGATGAATAATATCCCAAGTATAGCAATGATGAATGGGATGACTAAAGCTTTCGGAAGAATAAATGAATGAGAAACGAGAAGAAGAAAATAATTAACTAGTCAAAGATGTTTTTGATCGTTTTCTCGAAATCTATAGATGCTACGGTTGGTAGCTCTTATTCATAGGACACCTGAATGGAGTCAACCACATACAAGAAGGTATCATGCTCAAGGTAAGGCTTCAACGACTGTCCATTGATGATGAACGACTATGCGTCAGATGACAATCCGTATTTGACTATATTTCCATTGTCACGCACATGCTTCACTATGACCAACCATGTCCACTTGCTCTTTAACTTCCAT
Organism: Ottelia alismoides; assembly: GCA_037367405.1. Taxonomy (NCBI): domain Eukaryota; kingdom Viridiplantae; phylum Streptophyta; class Magnoliopsida; order Alismatales; family Hydrocharitaceae; genus Ottelia; species Ottelia alismoides. The sequence goes on along the minus strand of JAZKJV010011168.1, from coordinate 130,172 downwards.
AGGAATAGTTTTAACTTTGCATCAAATAACCAGACTCTCTGACCTGACTCGATGGTCTTGCAGTGGATGTGCTTGTCGTGCCACTTCTTGACCTTCTCTTTGTACATAAGACTGTTGTCATATGCATAGCCACAAAATTCGAGAAGTATGCTCAGATCTACTTTTTCTATTCTTTACCTCTCTCTTTGAATTCAAATTGCAGATATTGATTGCCCATAATGATTTATGAATCAACTCAGTGAGCAGACGGCATGGCTTGCCATACACCAGGCGGTAGGGAGACATTCCCATAGGAGACTTGTACGCAGTCCGATAGGCCCAGAGAATGGTGACATGTAGTTGAGACCAGTTCTTTCTGTATGGACATACAATTTTCTAGAGAATTATATTGAGTTCCCTATTCGAACATTCTACCAAGCCATTAGACTATGGGTGGTATGAAGAGGCTACTCGATGTTCTATGCAGTATTCCTAAGTTAGCTTCTTCACCTTTCTGTTGATAAAATGGCTACTCCCATCCTATATGAGAATCTTGGGGATCCAAAACTATGCAATGATGTTTTCCTTCAGAAACCAACATTCGTTGCAACTATCGATAGCTCATGTAGGGGTAGCCTCAACCCAATGACTTACATAGTCGATAACATGCAGAATATATTCAAAGCCCTGATTGTTAGGGAATGTTCCCATGAATCAATGCCTCATGCATTGAATACATCTGAGATTTGAATATACTTTAGGGTCTTTGTATTTTGCATTTCAATAGTACCACCCATCTTCTAACAGTCAGTGCAATACTTCATAAAATCCTATGCATCTTTGAATAATGTTGGCCACCAGAGGCTTCATTAAAGTACCTTTGTTGCCATACGTCTTATAGAGTGGTGTCCTCCCGATTCTCAGGCGTGATAATGATCAAGGATACTGTGAACTTCCTCTTGATGAATGCACATCCTCCATATGTAATCTGCTCCCTCACGAAAGAGATATGGGTCCTCCCACAGATAGAAATGAATATCTGACAAGACCTGGTCCATGTTTAGCTTAGGACAATCTTCTAGCGTTCTCTTGGACACAAGATAATTCGCAATATCGGTGAACCAGGGGAGTAAGGCGACTAACAGAATTGCCTTATCTGGAAATGTTTCATTGATTGGTATCATGCTCTCCTTAGGAATATCAAACTCTAGCAATTTGAATAGATGGTCAGCCACCACATTTTTAACTCCAAGCTTATCACAGATTTCAAGGTAAATTATTGGAGCAGAAGGATCCATCTGTAGCCTTAGTTTGGCATCCTTCTTTGCTTGTATGTACCGAATGGTGGTGTGGTTCATGTAAACAATAACTTTGGATACAAGTAAATAAGATCTGAACTTCTCCAGGGTGAAGAGAACCACGAGCAGCTCTTTCTCAATGACTATGTAATTCTTTTGTGCTTCATCAAGAGTTCTATTGGCATAATTAATTGTGAATGTAAGATTATCTCGCTTCTGTCCCATAACCGCTACAATGGGATAGTCTGATGCATCTGCCATTATCTCAAATGGTAGAGACCAATATGGCGGTTACAAAACATGGCCCTAAGTGATCAGATCTTTTAGTTGGTTAAAGGCTTGGAGGACTCTTGTATCAACAATAAAATCATCCTCCTTGCCTAGAAGCTTAGTTAGTGATCAGGCAATCTTGTTGAAATATTTGATAAATCGACGGTAAAAGCCCACATGTCCAAGGAAGGATCGGAATTGCTTCAGATTTATCAGTGGATCAATCTTAGAAATGACTTCCACATTTGAGGGATCAACCTCCATGCCAAGTTTGTAGATGACACTTGGCTTAGTACAATCCCCTCAGTTACCATAAAATGACTTTTCTCCCATGAGAGCACCAAGTTGATTTCACAACATCTTTTTAGGACTTGGTCAAAATAAGATAGGCACGGATCGAAGCTGTCACCATAGACTGAGAAATCATCCATAATTAACTTGAGAAAACTATCGACCATATCTATGAAAACAACCAACATGCACCTCCAAAAGATTGCAGGACCGTTGCATAAGCTGAATCGCATCCTGCGAAAGGCATATGTCCCAAATGGACATGTGAAGGTAGTCTTTTCTTGGTATTCTAGGGCTCTAGTAATCTGATTGTACCCAGAGTATCCATCCAAGAAGAAAAAAAAACTCCTTCATGACCAATCTCTCAATGATATGGTCAATGAATGGAAGCAAGAAATGGTCCTTCTTGGTCGCTAAATTCAGGTGTTTGTAATCAACACACAGACATCAGGATGTAGGAACTCTGGTAGAGGTCTCTACTCCTTTGCCATTCTTCACAATGGTGATCCTTGACTTTTTTGGCAGGACATGAAAGGGACTCACCCACTTTGAATCGGAGATGGGATAAATGAACCATGTATCACACCATTTGTGGTCTCATTCATAACAACCTCCTGGAGATTTAGATTTAGTCTTCGTTGAAGTTTACAAGACTTCTTACTATCTTCTTCTAAGTAAATGTGATGGGAGCAAAATAATGGATTAATCCCTTGGAGATTGGAAATTTTCCATCCAATCGCTTTATGGTTTCTTTCTTGAACCTCGAGCAGACGAGATTACTATTCCTCAATCAATTGTGAATTGATGATCGTAGGAAAGATGTTCGGCTCGTGTTGACATGATTTTTCGTGGTTTAAAAAGATAATTATTATGAAGTCGTTGTCTTTCCACGAATAATCAAGGTCAAGCAAATAATATTACAACCAGAAGCATAATAAAAACACACAAGATGTATAGTGCAAGTAGAGGTTCGTATCCTTCGGGACTAAGCAAAATCACAGTTTTTTTGTTTCTTTTCTAACTTGATTCAAATCTTACTCCATGGCAATAAGAGAAAAAATTATAAAATATTGAAGAGAATGCGATCTACGATGAAAATACGTCCTAAACATAGAGTAAGCAAATGCGAGTATGGGTGAAACTAAGTAAGGATGTAGGGGATGAATCGAAATTTAATATTGAAAAATGAGAGTCACTTGTAATTTTTCAGAGAGTATAATAAAATATAAACTTGCAATGCATATATTATAGAGAACTTTGAGAATGGCTTACAAAATAAGATTGCTTTCAAGTTCAAGTTAAACAAAATACTAATGTAATAAAAATGCAAGGTGATCTTATAACAGGAGAGTTGTTTTCTTCCAAATTCAACTTATATAAAATAACTTAAAGAGAAAAATTCTAGAAGTAAATAAAGATGGGGAGGAAGTCTTCTCTATTGGAGCTTTCAGAGACGGCGGTGGAGTCACGAGATAGCAACGACGTGAATATGGAGGCGTGGAGACGAGCGTGGAGGAGGTCCGCATAGGTAGGAGTACGTGGAGATGGAGCTAGACTACACGGAGGAGGTGTACGTAGGCTGGTGTCCGCGCAAGGAGGTGCATGATGAAGGGGACAACCGTACGTACAGAGGATGGAGGAGGGAAAGTCGGAGCGAGAGAACATGTGCCTGGAAGGAGATAGTTGCGTTGAGGGAGAGGTCACGAGCCCCTTGGTGCCTTGGGGGACTCCTCCTTTTATGGATGTTGCATTCATCCTTTGGCTTTTGAAGGGTCTTCATCTCATGCACATAAAGACAAAACAAATAAATACATTCATGCATAGGGAAGTTGCATGGGCAAGAAAGAGAAGAATAAAGAGAGTATTCATGCATTGCATTACGTGGGAGGCTCAATGTGCATGAAAGAGAATTGTGGTGCCCCATGTACAACCAATAAAGAAAGGGTATATTACCTTCAAGCCCCTCTCCATTTCTTTCTAACAAAATATGCGTAGAGCCAAATTGGATGTATAAACGTGTGTGGTTGAATGTGATGTTTTATTTAATGACCATGCAATTTTTGTTTGGTTGCGTAAAATATTTCAATGATTAATTGAATGATTGGAATGTGGTATTATATAATTAATGTAGAGGAGAGAATTTGTTCATTTAAATTAATTGTGCATTTTAGAGATAGTTTTCCCATTGCATTTGTAGAATAAATAATATCTGGATTAAGTGGTATTGAGGTGTATGTGTCAGATATTAATGGGATTCTTCATGTAATTTATATGGTATTATACCAACATAATATGTAATTATCACACCTCCATGCTTAAATATTGCTAGTCTCGAGCAAGAATAAGATAAATAATAATGACGAATGAGGGAAATAATCAAGAGGGACTGGGCGAGGGTTTGCAACAGACACACCCATAAAGTCTTGAGTTTTCAGATCCCAACCACACATATACACAAACATCAGTAGAGTCGACCCATGGATTAAAAATTTGTTCGAATTATCGACTTGAATCGAGTTTGTAGTTTCAACAGCCTCTCAGTTCTGACAAAATCGAAATGGTTTCAGAAAGTTGATCAAGTCAGATCATTCTAATCAACAGGTATTCTCTTTTACCTTGAGTGGATATAAACGATGTTCATGATGTTTTAGCTTTCGTGAGTCAAGAGAACGAGCCAACAACACAATCAATCAAGGTACCGAATGATTCCCTACACATATAGTCTCAATCCTCACCTGAATTCAGGTATATTCTCTTTTCACCCAAGTATGTCAGCATAAAAAATAGATCATAATTCATTGGAGAATGTGACTTAATTTTTGGGGTTTTCCGTAGATCGCTTTGATCCGTTGCTCTCATTTTGTTCCTTTTGCAGAGCATAACCCTGGGCCTCTTTGGGCCTCTTTTAAGAAATTAGGTAGCATCATTGGGGTGCTACCATGGCTTGTTGGTGGAGAAGGGTTATTTGGTGGTCTTCTTTCATTGTTTTTGCTTCACACATCTTTGCATGATTGGTGGTTTTTGGCATTTTTTGTATTGTGATATGCCTTTTTGTGATGTTTTTGCTTTGGATTTGGCATCAAAGGTAGTATCGGCTTAATATTGATTTTGGAGGCACGATACCGGCTTATTTGCTGACACACTTAGACTAGAGAGATCATGTTGCTCCTGAGTCAAGTTCCTTACTAACTATAGACAAGGTTCAAGCATTGGCAAACCAAGAGGACAACTCCTCACCTCAAATAGATTGTAATTGTATCTCGTAAAATTAACTCAATCAAGCTAAGTGGAATGTGCAGTTGCTTAATGTCCAATGAACAGTTTAAGAGTGCTACTAGTTGATCAGGTAATCTAGTTAGATACAAAAGTTAATTCACCAGTAGAGTTAGTGGAACTGAGATAATAAAGTCCATATGCGCCGGAAGAAAGCTTAGAAACTCACGCCTAGTGAAATTCTGATGAAGTTAAGTGGATTAGGGTCAACTCAGCCCCAGTCTATAATCTATGCAGTAAATATCTGTTTTCTCAACAAAATTAGGAAGGCCATATTTTTGGTGGTTTTCTTTTCTTTTTCTTTTTTTTGGAAAAATATGTTGAAAACATGCAGACACCCCACCCCCCATGCTTATCAAAAACCATGTCCTCATGGTGAACAAAAGGACCATCACATTGGGTGGGCAAGATATTTTTGTATTTTTGTTTTGTGATTTTTTTGGAAAAAGTGTACCCCCATATTTATCTAATGCAATGAGATAAAAATATGCGGAAAAAAAGAGTAAAGATAAAAGATATCTATGAGGAGAGACTCACGAGAATGGATGATTTAACGCCTCAGCTCGACGATGTTGTTGCTTACCTTTCCTGCAAAAGGTATGTTGTGCAGACATGCATGGGACCAGATGGTTCAACAACAGGTTTTAGTCTTTGACCATTGACTCTAAAAGTGGCTTTGGTGTGTGGGTCATAGATTTCCATTGAACCGTTATCAAAGACTTGGGTTACAGTGTATGGTCCTTTCCACTTCGATCTCATCTTTCCTGGGAATAGTTTCAATTTTGCATCGAAAAGCCATACTTTTTGATTTTCCTAAAATGTTCGCATCATGCAATATTTTGATTTTCTTTTTGTACAACAAGTTGTTGTCATAGGCTTGTGATCTTAATTCTTCTAATTTAGATAAATCCAATAATCTTCTTTTTCTAGCCTCATCATAATCCAAATGGCATTTCTTGATCGCCTTGAGTGATTTGTGGTGAATCTCAACCGGTAAATGGCATGGCTTTCCAAAGACCAATCAGTATGGGCTCATTCCTAAGGGTGTGCGGAAGGTTGTACAGTAGGCCTAGAGAGCAGAAGGTAAGTGTTGAGACCAATCTTTACGATCAGAGCGGACAATTTTCTGGAGTATGGTCTTGATTTCTCGATTTGACAGCTCAACCATTCCATTTGTCTGTGGGAGATAGGTGGTTGAGACACGGTGTTCGACTCCATTCTTCTTTAGTAGATTCTTTACTGAAGCATTCAGAAAGTGGGTTCTACTGTCACTAATGACCACATTTGGTAATCCAAATCAAGAGAAAAGGTTGCTCAACAATTTGACAACAGAGGCGCTATGAGCAGCGCGAGTGGGAATGTCTTCAACCCAACGAGACATGTAGTCAACGACGAGTACGAAGTGTTGATAGCCTTGTGATGTGGTGAAATGTCCTATGAAGTCTATTCCCCAAGTATTAAAGATTTCAACTATATGTACGGGTTGGAGGGGCATCATGTTGCGTCGGGTCATTGTTCTACTTGTCTGACAGGCAGGAAAAATTAAGCAAAATGATGGGCATCCTTAAAGAGTGTAGGCTTGTAGAAACCACATTGTAAGACCTTAGCGGTTGTGCGCTTCCCTAAATGGTGTCCTCCACACCCACAAGTGTGGCAGTGAGATAGGACACTAGAGACTTCATATTTAAGGATACAACATCTCTACATAAATCAGTGCCCTCTTTAAAGAGAAGAGGTTCTTCCCAATTATAATATAGGGCTTGGGCCTTGGTTTTGTCTCTCTTATGTTTCAGCCAGTCATCAGGAAATGTGGATTTGGCAAGGTAATTGACGATGTTCGCATACCAAGGGAGTTGAGAGACAAACATTACATTATCATCAGGAAAACTTTCAGAAATTTGGACCACGTTATCAATTGGTGAAGATGATGAGGGGAGCCTCGATAAGTGATCAGCTACGACATTCTTTGCTCCTGCTTTGTATCGGATTTTTAGGTCAAATTCTTGTTGCAACAACACCCACCAAATCAGTCTAGGCTTGGCATATTTCTTTGTGAAGAGGTATTTGAGAGCAGAGTGTTCTGTGTAGATTATGATATGGGACCCTAAGATGTAAGATCAAAATTTCTCTAGTGAAAATACCACAACCAGCAGTTCTTTCTCAGTCACAGTGTAGTTCTTTTGAGCATCATCCAAGGTTTTGCTGGTATAGTGGATGGAATAGGGTTTTCCATCTTTCCTTTGACCCAATACTGCCCCAACAACATAACCAGAAGCATCACACATGATTTCAAATTCACAGTTCCAATCAGGGGGCTGTAGTATGGGTACTTTAGTGATGATTTTCCTTAGTGTATTGAAGGACTCGAGTGCTTCCTCAGTGAATGTGAAATCTTGGTCTTTTTCAAGTAGTTTGGTGAGAGGGCAGGAAATTTTCAAGAAATCCTTGATAAATCAGTGGTAAAAACCGACGTGACCTAGGAACGATCGAACTGCTTTATATTCACAGGTGGGCCTAAGTGGGTGATGGTCTCAATTTTCGATGGATCCACTTCCATCCCCTTCTTTGACACAATATGTCCCAGCACAATTCCCTGCTTCAACATGAAGTGCGATTTCTCCCAAGAAAATATCAGGTTTGCTTCAATGCATTTTTATAGGACTCTATCCAAAAATCCGAGTGTTTCCTCAAATGAGTCCCCAAAAATAGAGAAATCAACCATAAATACTTCCATGAAATCGCCGATCATATCGGTGAAAATTCCCATCATGCACTTTTGAAAGGTTGCTGGGGCATTACATAATCCGAAAGGCATGCGACGAAAGGCATAAGTCCCAAAGGGACAAGTGAAAGTGGCTTTGTCTTGATCTTCTAGTGCTATGTCCACTTGATTATAACTGGAATATCCATCCAAATGGAAGAAGAATTCTTTTCCGGCTAGTTTCTCGATGATTTGGTCAATAAATGGCAGCGTGAAATGATCTTTTTGGGTAGCCTTGTTGAGTTTCCTATAATTGACACAGACTCTCCAAGATATGACTACTCAGGTGGGTATGCCCTCTCCTTTTTCATTTTTGACAATTGTCATTCCAGCTTTCTTGGGGACAACCTGGAGAGGACTGATCCAAGGACTATCAATAATAGGATAAATGATGCCCGCACTTGACCACTTGTAGATTTCATTCTTCACAACCTCTCGTATATTGGGATTTAACCGTCTTTGCATTTCTCAAGAGGGTTTACTATCATTTTCCAGATATATGCGGTGTGTACAGAATGTCGGGCTTATTCATTTTAAATCAATTATCTTCCATCCAATAGCCAGGGAATTTCTTTTCAAAACCACCATGAGTTGGCTTTCCTGAGTGTGATCTAGGTGGCCATTGGTGATGACTGGTAGAGTGTGTGCATAATTAAGGAAAGCATAATTCAGATCTTGGGGTAGGGGTTTCAATTCGACAATGGATGTCGGTGGAGTCAGAGGTGTAGTTTCTTCTTATGAATCTATCAAAGAAATGGTCTCAAAAGGTGGCTCCATCATGGACATGATCATGGCTGAGGTCAATGCAAGTTCGGAGTTTAGTGTGTCCTAGGCATTATCAAGCTCATCAATTTCTTGTCCGGTGAGAGGGCAAGGTAGAGCTTCGAGTGCGAGATTCAGATTGTATGTGGCAATTTCGTGAGATGTATCCTTATAAGTGGATCTAGAGTTGTCCAGAATAACCTCTAAAGGATCTTTGGAGAGATTGATAGGAGAAAAGTCATCTTATATGTCAAGGACATCATAACTCTCTATCCGACCACAGTCTTTGGTCTCGAAGTCAATAGAAGTTTGTATGACAAGATCAACAAGGACGATCTTGACATTGATTTTAAATTCTACTTTTCCCTCCTCATAATCAAAATGCGCTCTGGCAGTAGCTAAGAAGGATCTTCCCAGAATGATGGGTGTTTCACTCAGTGTGATTGCGGGATCCATATCCATTACAATGAAGTCCGCAGGAAATTGATGTCCTTGAACGGTGACTATGACATCCTCAAGAAGTCCTATTGGTCTCTTCACCGAACGATCAACCATTTGTAAAATCATCATGACAGGATAGAAGTAGGGAGGAGATTAATCGAGGTGCCATTATCCAATCAGAGTGCGCTCGAAAGTTAAGTCACTGATTGTGCCTTTAACCAAGGGTGCCCCTGGTTCTTTCTTCTTGGCGGGAAGGAACTAGGAAATGACATTTGATCTGGCTCGTGGAAGCACATATTTTCCAGTCTCTTCTTGATCTTTCTTATTCTTTCCCTTTGATTTCCACTTTGGTGTGCATTTTTATTTTAAGAAGCGGGAGAAGGATGGGACTTGTTCGAGGGCTTTCATGAGCGGGATTTCGATGACAATATCTGAGAACAGTTTTTCTAGCTCTGGATCGATGGTAGATGATTTAGTCTTTCTTCGGTGAAGAGCTCCAGGAAATGGGATGGTTATAGTTGGGGAGTAAGGAGGAAGCATGGATGTCTCAATTGGTTCTTCTTCATCATCAATCTCTTCTTTAATTTCTATTTGAAACCTCAAAAGTAAGGAAATGAGATATGGTTTTCCCGTTTCTCAGAGTTACAGCATTAACATATTGGTTTGAATGGGTTGAGGTTTTAGAATTCACTTGATTCCTAGGTGCTTGTTGTGTTGTCCCTTGGTTTGAATGGTTTGTTCTAGGAGGTGTGAAAAATCTTTGATTTTGGTTTGGGAAGCCAGGTGGGAGGTGAAAGACCCGACAGGTGGTGGAGTTTGGAGTACTCCAGATGAGCTAGCTTTGTTGTTGGGATTTAGCAGAGGTTGAGGTGACAAGGCTGGGATGTAAGACCTAATCTCGACAAATTGCCAGACATTCTCAGAGTTGGATTGTTGTTGAGCTTCAGTGGCATGTTGTTGTGCTATGGCAATCTGTTGTATAGCTTGAGCCAATGTATCAAAATTCACAGCAGTAGTGGGTGGTTGGGTCACTGGTGGTGCTATTGGTTGTCTGGGTTGATAGTGGTTGTTGTATTGTCCTTTCCCCCTGGTATTTTGTAGTTCTCTCCATCCTAAATTTTAGGTGTTTGAATATGACCCTTCTTGATCTCTTTGTACCCAATTCACAGTCTTAGGGGTCATGCATTGATTATAGGTGAATGGGGTGTGGCAAACTTCTTGAATGATGGGGTTAGAAATGACACCACAGACATTGTTCGAGACATTGTTCATAGCAATTTTCTTATGGCTTGGGTCATAAGGTCCATTTGCATGGATAGAGTTTTCCATCTATCATAGTTTTCCTCGATCGCCTCATTAATGGTTTTCTCTTTGTTGACTATGTGAACTGGTTTCACATGGCCGCTATATTACTCAATGGGGGAGCTATTCTCTGAGTTGTCATCCATGTTCTCAAATAATGTCCATACAAAATGTTCATCACAACTAATATAGTTACCATCACATGAGCCGTCTATGACTCTCTTGAAAGATGTATCTACGCCCTCATAGAATAGTTGAACTAATTTCCACTTTGGGATTGTATGATGAGGGTATTTCCTAAGTAGCTCTTTGAAGCATTCCCAAGCCTCGTGAATAGGTTTTTTGGTCTTCTTTTTGAAGGAAAATATGACTTGTCATAGGGCATTGGTTTTTCCTATAGGGAGGAACTTTTTATAAAGGCATCTCTCAAGGTATCTCATGAAGTAATAGGGGTCCCATAATTCCTCAACCACTGTTCAGCTCGTTCTTTTAGAGAGAATGTGAAAGCCTTCATGTAGATGTACTCTTTTTCTATCTCGGGGATACTCATTGTGTCACACGTTGTTCGGAAGTCTTGGATATGAAGAAAAGGGTCTTCACTTTCGATTCCGTAAAATTTTGGGATCAGAGGGATGGATGTAGGTTTGATTTCAAAGTCTGTTGCCTCAGGTAAGATATGGACCCAATGAACTGGATTTTCAAGGGTCGGATTGTAATGTGTGCTTATGGGTGGTCCTCTATTCAGAGGAGCTATGACTTGGCGAATGGTGGCATTTTCCTCTCTCATAAGCTGTATTTGTTAGAGGATGAGGTCCATGGGATTCAGGCGGTTTTCTTCTCCCATATCAGCCTTATCGGGTGTGTTCTCAGATTTTTAACTTGAACAAGATGGGTGAGATTTTGGCCTATAAATCGGATTGTAATCTAAGGGTTGTTGCATTGTATTTTTCAGAGACCTACAACCTAGCATACACAGCACAAACACCAGACAAGTTGTTGATTCACCAACTCACATAGAAATTGCCGCGGATACAGTTATATTTTCGAATTTTAATTTAGTGATTCAACAAATGTTATCAAATAATTAAGAGTCCTTAATGAAGAGGTGGGTGTGGATGATTGTGATAAATCGATGTCCTAATCTGGCTGGGGGATCCAGAGTGTGGTACTCGGATCAATGATATGTTCTTCCCACAAGAACTTGTGCCCAACGCGTCGAAGAGTTACGATTTCTCTCTGCAATCTCACGTAGCACCATGGATTTTTGTCTCTATCCTAGGGTTCTATGTGATTGTGAGTTTTGTGTCATTCACCATGTGCATCAAACAAGCATTTAAATTTTTGTCCGCTTTCGCTCGAATCACTGCGGTGATCTTTTGAGCTTATCTTTTTAATGTGATCAAGCACGATTTTGGTGGTCTTTAAATTAGGTTATCAAAGGGAGAAGACCACACAGATGATGCAATCAAGAACTCTTTTTTTAAGTTTTTTTTCTGGTTTAATTTTAAGCACAAACAAATGCAAAATTTTTAAATCCTAAAATGTCTAAGAGAAATAGTAGATCACAATGCCTGTACTTTTGACGCTAATGCCTATTTGTCCTGATGATGGCGAGCTTTTCTGAGAAGGAGGGGGAAGAAATTACAAAAATTGACTAGGAAAATTACAAGTTCGCTATAAAAATGCCGCTATAAAAATGCAAGAATTGTTGCCACCATTTTTTTCTTTTTCTTTTTAGAATCCAAGTACCTGAAAATAAAAATTGTAAGGATTAGAAGATCAACTATATGATAAGAATGAAGAAAGAGAAATTGCAAATGTTGCCTAAGTCCCCTGCAACAGTGCCAAAATGTTGACAAGATTTTTCATGGTTTAAAAATATGATTTTATCAAGTCGTTGTCTAACCACGAATAATCAAGGTTAAAGAAATAATATTACAACCACAAGCATAATAAAAACGTACAAGATGTATAGTGCAAGTAGAGGTTCGTATACGCAGGGACTAAGCAAACTCGCAATTTTTTTGTTCCTTTTCTAACTTGATTCAAATCTTACTCCATGGCGATTGGAGAAAAAATTATAATATCTTGATGAGAATGCGATCATGGTGAAAATACTTCCTAAACATAGAGTAAGAAAATGCGGGTATCGGTGAAACAAAGTAAGGAAGTAGGTAATGAATCGCAATATAATTTGGCAAAATGAGAGTCACTTGTAATTTTTCAGAGAGCATAATAGGATATAAGCTTGCAATGCATATATTATAGAGAACTTTGAGAATGGCTTACAAAATAAGAATGCGTCCAAATTCAACTTAAACAAAATACTAATGTAATAAAAATTGAAGGTGATCTTATAACAAGAGAGTTGTTTTCTTCCAAATTCAACTTACATAAATTAACTTAAGGAAAAAATGCTAGAATTAAATAAAGATGAGGAGAAAGTCTTCTCTATTGGAGCTTTTGAAGATGAAGGTGGAGTCACGAGATAGCGGCGGCGTGAAGATGGAGGCGTGGATACGAGCGTAGAGGAGGTCCGCATAGGCTGGAGTACGTGGAGATGGAGCCGGACTTCTCGAAGGAGGTGCGCGCAGGTTGTTGGCCGCGCAAGGTGGTGCAGGCTTGAGGGGATAGCTGTACATGCAGAGGACGAAGAAGGAAAGTCGAGGGCGATAGAACTTGTGCCCGGAAGGAGAGATTTGCGTTGAGGGAGAGGTCACGAGCCCCTTGGTGCCTTGGGGGACTCCTCCTTTTATGGATGCTATATGCATCCTTTGTCTTTTGAAGGGTCTTCATCTCGTGCACATAAAGACAAAGAAATACATACATTCATGCATAGGGAAGTTGCATGGGCAACAGATAGAAGACTAAAGAGAGTATTCATGCATTGCATTACGTGGGAGGCTCAATGTGCATGAAAGAGAATTGTGGTGCCCCAAGTGCAACCAATAAAGGAAGGGTATATTACCTTCAAGCCCCTCTCTATTTCTTTCCAACAAAATATGTGTAGAGCCATATTGGATGTATAAATATGTGTCGTTGAATGTGATGTTTTATTTAATGACCACGCAATTTTCATTTGGATACATAAAGTTTTTAATGATTAATTGAATGATTGGAATGTGGTGTTATATAATTAATGTAGAGGAGAGAATTTGTTCATTTAAATTTATTGTGTATTTTAGAGGTGGTTTTCCCATTGTATTTGTCGAATAAATAATATCTAGATTAAGTGGTATTAATGTGTATGTGTCAGATATTAATGGGATTCTTCTTGTAATTTGTATGGTATTATACCAACATAATATGTAATCATCAGCTCGCCCCCAACGAAGACGTACTTCATATTTGCTGGAAGCTACTTGTGCTCTGGTGGAGTCTGATTTTTTTCTTGGGTAACCTCTAGAATGATGCAGGGCATTGGTGGGGTCAGCTCTCTGTCAACTCTATATTGTCTACCTTTGACACTGTAAGCTTTGATTCTCTAGATGTACAAAAATTTTCAATGATGTAATCTTGTTCTAAGAAGTCTGTAATGATCTGATCTACCTTTTTAAGGCCATGTAGCCATCAATAAATTCTTTAGTTATATTAGTGAGAATCTCATCTTCCAAGACATAGGGGAAGTCGACGGTGCTATCCACTCCTTCCTCGGAAGAGAGGAGTTTGTTTGTCTAAATATCATCCATGAAGAGGCTTATGTCTCTAATATGTACAAGAAAATCATAGTCTTCTGTCTGATCTAGATAGGCACACTCTCATCTGCTGCATACTCTGAAGCTTTTGGCACTGGGATCGTCTGAATGGGAACATTATTGTTGTCTAAGCGAAAGACAATTTGACTGCTACTGTGATCCACCATTGCTTTGGTTGTATGAAGGAACGACTGCCCAAGTATAATAGGGGTATGCAGAAGAGGAGTTGAGATGTCCATATCGAGAACAATGACATCCACATGGAACTGCATTCCCTGGATGGTGATTACGACATACTCCAAAATTCATTGGGGCCACATGATCAAAGTGTCTACAAACTACAAAATCATCCTTGTGGAATTGAGCAGTCCCAACTCAAATTCCTTCAGCAGTGAAGTAGGCATCATAATTTTTGACGATCACGTGTCAATAAGAGTTCGGTCAAATTATTGATCAAACAATGTACAATGATTGAGAGGTGCTCCCATGTCTTTCTTCTTGCACAAGAGACCGTTGATTGCATTAACTATTGCCACCATCAAGATATGCTTCACATTTCTTTGTCTGGCACGGTGCGGTTGTCTCTTCGATGTACATACCTCTTTCAGTCCCTTATTTATGTTTGGCACGCGCTTTATGGCTTGTAGCACTGGATAATTTGCACAACATCATCATCGGACAAAGATATTTTTCAAATTTTATTTTTTTTGGATTTTGCTAAAGCATCTGTAAAAGGAAAATATACAAAACCAAAATTAGCAGAAACATTATTTTTATTTACAGAACCAAAATCTATACACACATCAAGCTGCATACATGGATGCCAAAAAGAAGAGTCGTCATCCATCTGTAATTGTTGGCATCCCAAATTAGCAAGTGGAGCTCTTTCGACTGGTTTCGGTTCGGCTGCATGTGTTGTCCTCTCCGTTGCTGGTTGGCTGGTCTCTGGTTGTTTCTATCCTCTCTTTTTTGTTTTTGTTTTTTTTTCATTTTTTCCTATTTTGTTGTGCTTCTCCTTCTTCTTCTTTCTCACCCAACCCTGATGCTAGTCCAGCTAATACAAAAGAGGATGATGACTCTCTTGTGGAAGCTTTATTTTTCCCTTCATTGTTACAGATGGCTACACCATCCTACTTCTCACGAAAGTAAAAAAATTAGATAATAAAGCATCATGCACGTTTAACTACATGCTCAATCTTTCTGAAATTGTTTGGGTTAGCCTCCACTTGCATCGATATTGGTGTCTCAGCAACGATGAGTCATCAATTTTCTGACTCATCTCTGCAAGGCTCTTGATTAGTTGAGCCAAGTAGTCGAGGGCATGGTTCACAGGAGGGGACTCTGAAGGTTCAGCGTGTTGGCCACGTTGAGACTGTGAATGGTGCTGATGTAGTTGATAAGAGTGCTATGAAGGATACTATGAAGGAGAATGATATTATTGGTGATGAGGAGGGTGTTGATATGGCACAACCGAGTACTGTTGGTCTACAGATACTGCTAGTACTGCAGTTGTTGGTACTGGTTCTGTCGCCAGCCCTGTTGATATGGCTGGGACTATTGGTGGTGAGGCTGGTTGTTTCCTTAGACAAACCTCGCTCCTTGTTGCTGAGGGAATAAACTGGAATTTACAGGCTGCCCCTGCTGAGGTCCGTCGGGACGGGCCAGTTGTGCATCATTAGACCAAACTCCATTCACCTCCAGAATGAGAGTTGGTGGAGGGGAATATGGATCTGAAAGGGTATGGAATTTTGGTTGGTATACAATTAGCTATTGCTGTGTCTGCTTGGGTGACGGTAGATCTGGCGCTTGCATGTAATAAACGTGTTTAATCACTGGCTGGGGCTGACTCTACTGAAGGGGTCATGGCCATGCTAGTTCCTTCGTCTCACCGGGAATGGCGACCGATGTTGATACATAATTACAGGAGATGATTGTACTTATCAGCAACTCCAACTGCTTGGTAATATGATCAAATTTGTCCAAGTGTTGAGTCCTCTGTTCGATCACAACGAGCTTTTCAAGATCATGTGATTGCTTTTCAACTATATCCACCTTTGATAGGTGTCTCCCAATAATTCTCATATTTTAGTGCTCATCCCTTTCTTGATCGTGCGAAGATGCCATATACACTGCTTTCTGTTGAACTTGTGGCTATCGTTGATAGGCACGAGACGATAATAAGGTAGCTTCTCATTCTGACATTTCTTAAAAATCTATCATAACACATCCTCGTATTTATTGAAATGAGAGCCGCCACAAGCAGCATTGATGAGCTTCTGACTTTTAATCGTCGATCCACTAAAGAAATGTTGGACCAAGCTGGTCTGTGAGATATCATGGTGTGGATATTTCTCTTACAGATCAATGAACCTCTCCCATGCCTCATGAATGGACTCGTGGGTGTCTTGGGTGAAGTTCGTAGTATGAGCTCGAATATGATTTAATCGCTTGAGACGGTAGAACTTGTGTAGGAAAGTTGATTTGAGTTCCTCTCAGGTGGTAACAACCTTCCCTATATGACTAATCTAATGTAGAGCCTTGTCCTGAAGGCTGGACGGGAATGCTATCATTTTAGCTACACCTAACAGAATGTTAAGGTAGTGTGTGGTTCCACAGATGCATCCAAATTATTGGAGATGAATATAAGCTTCTTCATTTGCATTCCCATGGAAGGTAGGAAGCAATGCCAAGAGCTGAGACTTAAATTCAAAATGGGCGTAGACGACAGGAATCTGGATCCATTCGGTCATTTTTCCAACATCATGGTTATAGGTCTCCTTGAGGGACGGCTCGGCCTGCCCTCCGCTTGGTCCATTGGCTCCCCCTACATGGAGTTCATCTTCACTTTATTCATATTCCCCTCCTCTTGGAAAGTCTCTCCTTCTTCGAAGATCATTCCACATGTCCTGAAAGGTGACATGGGCCAATGCCTAGTTGGTGAGTTGCTGCTAGATCGCTTGTTTAGAGGCGAGAAGTTGTTCATTCACCACGTTCTGATCAAGATGTTGGCATGACTATGGCAATGGTGGGTGCTGAGGTCCCTCTCCCTTTCCGTTACGAGCCATCTCTTTCTTTGACTTGGAGCTTGAATCTGACATAATATGCAGCTCCAAATTAGGATGTAGATCTTCACAAGGAATGATGCCATGATCATTCTGTATGGAAGTACCGGATGAAGTAAATCAATATGTATTAAGGTAAACATAGAATTTTATTAAAGATGGAGATGTATAATGAGCAAAATTAACTTCCATCCAAAATGGGCAGACTTCGGGACAAGAGTGATCCCAGTTTATTGAAGGAGGCGAGGAGCCTAGAGAGAGTTCACAGAGCCGAACTCTGATCTCGGGAATCGACCCGAATTATTGGAGATGTCAACCACGTGGAATCGAAGTGCTTGTCAGTGGAGCCCCAACTAAGACATCCATGGGAGTTGATCAGGGTTTTTCGCGGTTCTAAATATATCTCACACATGGTAGAAACAATCACTGTGGCAACCCACAAGAAACCCTACTTCAAACAACAATTAACCCACAATAATGATTAAGAAATAAAAAGCCAAATTTGTGGAGTTCGCATTTATTATAACTCTACAATGGATGTGTATAGTGCAAGTATGTGTAGAGTGTCGAATACAGAGAGTAAACTAGATAAATCGGGCAATTTAATGCAAAAATGTGATTGTGACTCTTCATCTATATTTCTCTTTCTAGTGGGTTTTTTATTTTTGTTTTTTATTTTCATTTTTTATTTTTTTATTTTGATTTTTAATATTTTCTATATTTCTTTTTTATATTTTTTTAGATTTATAGATTTTTAGATTTTTTATTTGTTTTTCTTTTAAAATATAATATAGAGCTATATACAGAGTATATAAATGATATAAACTAATATCGATATACATACTAATAAAAATAGTAAAAATAAAAGAATAAAAATCTTTTTGGGTTTTAATTAATTTTTTACAATTTTTGAGATTTTTTTTGGATTTTTCCTATTTTTTTTAATTTCTAAAGTAAAAAATACCCTAAATCATGGTTTAAGTAAATAGGTCGAAACTGAAATGAAGAGGAATAATAGCAAAATAGTTATAAAACTCTTCAAATATATTTTAACACACAAGTAATATTATAAATAAAATTCAAAAATAGAAAATATAATTTTTGGATTTTTATATTTTTATAAAGGTTTTATGGGTTTTTAATTTTTAAGGGTTTAATTTTCAATTTTTAGAGATTTTTGGTCTAGAGTTGTAAAATAACTTAATAAATATAAAATATATTTTTCTGGAAATTTTCAAATGCTTTTATATTTTTTTTATGGATTTTATAGTGTAGACATGGACTTTTTTGGCTAGTTTTGATTTTTATAAAATAGGAAAAAGAAAATTGCTATATAAAAATGCGGTGTGAAACTATAATGCAACAGACACTTTATCATACTTTTTGGGGTTTTTTTGGAGCAATGTAGCTATTTTTCAAAAATAAAGATTTGAAAGAGAAACTACATTACTAGCAGGGGCCTTTTGTAAATAAAATAAAAGACGAGGGACGAATTGCAAATTTCACAAAAATATATAACGTGAATAAAAAGTTACGGGACTAATTAGATATACACCAAAACCAAGGTCGCTCCTACAAAATTCCCACCTCACGTAGGCGACCACGTGAGGTGCCGTGGCGTGGACCTAGATGCAAAAAAGAAGAAGAAAACACAGGGGTCCTTTGGAATTATTACAAAACATATAAGCGACAGATGAATGTTTAGAGACTAATTAATAAATTACAAAAAACTTCTAGGTTTCAGTCGCAAAATATCCATAATAAGGCATGGATGGACGGTCTGATTGCGCCCCTTATGCTAGTTGCCCGCACCACAGGCCGCGATAATGGTTTGATGATGGATGGTCCAGATTAGAATGTGCTCAAGGATCTAATGGCTGATGGCGGGTGAAATCCAATACTAGCTACTCTCCTGGAAGAAGGGAGCTCGATCGGATGGATTTAGGTCCATCTAGAAGAACACACAAAGAACTGTTCATGGTTGATCTTCGATTGGCGAATCAGCATGACTTCGGTTATCTCAAGTGTCCCTCCCAGATGCAAAACCTTCCAGGGGATGTGATCTATCTTCTAGAGGCCTCAAAATGGCAAGATGGTAGATGTTGTGTAGCCACGAGGCCAGGGAAGACCTGCTGCTCCAAGTGCTCTTCTTGGATCCAAATCGACCCCTCAGAGGGTCCTCTCCCTCCAGGACCTACAAAGAAGCACATGCAAGCACAAAAGGGTCTCCTGGGGGGGATGTGTAGAATGAGAGGGGTGCATATAGCGGAGGTGCTCTGGCGAGATGGGGGAGTTTGAGCACCCAAAACCCGATCAGGTAAGGATCGGTTGATCTAGAGTGGGGCGAGATGTAGTAGAATGAAGGGGAAGGTCAAGTGCATCTGGAATGGAGAAAACACGGCGGAAAGGGTTCACCGGAGCTAGTTGCGGTTAATGTTGAGGATGGCAATTAGTGGCTAATTACATCATTAAAAGACAAAAGAAAAGGAAGAACTTGACCTAGTAACTAATCTAAGCAAGAAAAGAAGAAGAAAATGTTACCTCTCTAGCCTAAACCAGGAAGAACAACCTTGATGGTGGTGATGTCATCGGAGATGGGTGGAAGGCACCTAAGGCCACGCCCGACCCCGTTACTAGCAACTGGAGAAGCCTCTATCACCGACTTCGATCTGTAGTACCAAAGAAGGGGCCAAATTAGGTCAAAGGGCATTCAAAATGTTGAGGAGGAATCGTGGAAGCTTCTGTAATGGTTAAGAATGGGCTCCACAGATCGAAATGGTGGTAGCGATTTAGTGGTCCATTGGCCAAGGAATCATGTCCGCGAGTACATCCATTGATCAAGGAACAAAAGTTGCAAGGAAGCAAGGCGAAAGGATGAAAGGTTAGAGCCGCAAAAATAGAGGAAGAAAGGGTCGAATGAGGATCTGACAGGATGCAGCTGCTGGTTAGAGAGTTGATCACATGTCAACTTCTAATGCGACCGGGTTGGTCCACGTGGACGAACCGTGAAAAACCTAGCCTGAAAAAGATTGGAAAATAAAAAAGAATTAATAAATAATTTTATTAATTTTAAGTTATAAAATAAAGAATGTTTACTATTTTCTAAATTATTTTGTAATGGTTTTTATTTATATTTATATGTATATGATTACAAGTTAATAGGTATATTTATCTATATTTTTGTGTCGTTTGTTTTTATTTTGTAACTTCGATTTTATTATTTTCTTTTCCTTTTTTATATATTATAACCCATTTTTATATAGATGAGTATATTTTTATTATTTGTTTGATATAATATATACACTTAAATAAAAATGTATATTAATTATATATGTATAGATATAGGTATTTCATCTTTGTATTCTATATACATATTTTTAAATGTTTTATTTAGTGTTTTATTCTAGTTTTAGCATGTGCATATATTATAAATAATACTTACAAAATTATAAAAATATAAAATTATAAAAATAATTAATAATAAATAAATTGATTATTTAATCCGGTATACTATACATTAGGGGTCCAAAACCTAACTTTCACATCTTAAGTCCAAAAAATATGAAACCTCCTTTATAAAATAGCTTATTAAAACTTATATATAGTTAAAGGTGAGTATGGTATATTTTAAGCATTTATTTGAGAGATATTGGTTTGGGAAGTTAGCATTTTGAAATCGTATTTAGACTGTTATTTTTATTTTGAATGAAATAAATTTTGTATTTTTATATTTTATTATCTATAACTTTCATGTTCAAAATTCTTTATTTGAGTTATAATAAAAGGGACAATAAAATAGGTCCCAAAAATGAATAAATAAGGAATTAATAAATGGGAATTTTATGGAATTATTGGCCCTTATTTCCTCCTAATTTATTCCTTGTCGACATAGTCATCGAGATGCCTTGGTATTAGGGTTTAGGGTCATAAAATATCTTTGATATTTTATTTTTTTCTTTTATTTTCTTTATTCTAGAATTTTGGCATTAAAATAGAGTTTTATACAATATTTACACAACAATGCATGAATCTTAGTTTATGTGAATAAAGGCTATTTACATGCATTTGCTAGGGTTTTTAAGGCCAAAATGATAGAATAAAGGTGATGAAATGGAGACTCATCATCCCCAAAACTTGCCTTTGCTAGTCCCAAGCAAATACTTATGTAATAAGTGCAGAAAAAGAAAAACAAAGAAAAGAAAAAGAATGAAAATTGATTAAGTTTACTTATCAAACTTGTCTTTACAAAATCAAAGTTTGGAGATTAAGTTGGACCTTTGGAATTTTAGTACGGCCAGAACATTATTAGGAATAAGATTTGAAATCCAAAAGCCTGTAAGAATCTAAAAACTCTGCTCAAGTCCCCTCAATAGCGAGGTCTGAATACTTCAATTCATACGCAAGCCCTTATGACTATGAATCTGACTCATACAATGTATGTGATAATGGCTGCCCCAAATTGAAATGACAAAGAGACTGACTTCTCCAGTATGACAACCTAGTGATTCCCCAATCCAGCAACTCCTTCCTCGAGGAGCGGGGTATTCCCTTCTATGTTCAAGTAACAACCATCTCAAGAGGAGGGGGTGAAGAGAAGAATAGACGGTAGCCAGTGTAGCTACCTATCCTAGGATGCCAGACCAGTGTAGTCAAGTCATCCAACTGCAGGCTCACATAATTTGACTTTGAAGCTCAAGCTTGCTTATTGAATATACAAATATATACCCTCCACCAGACATTTTATTTTCAATTAGGCCTATCTACTTTTTTCGGAGTTTTTTTTGAAATACTAAATACAACATCATTTACACAAGGAGTTTTTTTCCTCTTGAGCCGGTTAACTATCCCTCTTTTGAGGCATTATTGCAACCCACACTCTCCTGTCTTTAGAAATCTACGCCATTGGACGAGTTGGGGTGCACTTCCCTCCCTAGACGAGGACAAATGTTTCCACTTGTATGTGTCTCATACCAACAAATCCAATCCCCTCACCACTCTAACTGAGTTGAGCCAAGTGAAAGGTGCATGTGTTCAAGTTAGGTCATTATCGATAAGAGCCATACATGTGATCCGAAATACTCTACTTAAGCAGTCAAGAATCCATTGGACCAAGTCTCATGATCCTCAAATAATTAAGTCAACTAGACATGAAGTACATCAATTCCAGCTCCTATAAGGTTCCTGATATTTGGTAGATTTAAGGTCCAACTAAGCTACAATCTTCGGATTTACTTAGACTTGTCCAATTATCAAACTCAATTTGAAAAATGCCAATGCTATTCAAATGCTATCTATAATGCAATGGAACATATTTTTGTGATGCAATTTTCCAAGTTTTGAACTTTTTATGGATTTTTGAAAAACATAATGCAGATGCAATTTTTGGTTTTTTTTTCAAAAAGATTTCTTCAAATGTTTTTGGTATTTTTGGTTTTGTAAATGTTTTTATGATTTTTGAAAATAAAATATTTTAGATAAGAACTAGGTACAAATATTTACACGGGAATGCATACTATATTTACAAGAATTAGGGTTTTTAAGAATTTACAATGGGTAAGAGATCATATATATATATATATAAAGAATTTTAGTATGATGTCTATATTCCTCAAACTTATTTGAAAATGATTTGTAAAGCATTTTGCAAACTATAGTCCAAATAATTTTTACAAAGAATTTTTACAAACATGTACACATTTTTGAAAATCATTTTGCAAAGGTTTTCAAACAATATATATATATATATATATATATATATAGATTTTTCAAAAAAAATTTGCAACCATTTTCCAAGCATTTACAAATTGTTTTTCAAATATTTTTATTACACACTATGAAAAGAATTTTTACAAACAGAATATTTTTACAAAGGTTGAAAATATTTAACAAAATTTTTTCCAGATAGTTTTCAAAAGATTTTTCTAAAGGATTTTCAAATTATTTTTCAATCATTTTTAAAAAATATCTTTACTTGATTTTTTAATTAGTATATACAAAAAGAATTTGAGGAATAATAGACATCTTTCTATTAAGTGATTTTGTTGAAGTTTAATAGTATTTTAAGCCATAATTATTATCAAAGATATGAAAGTACGAGTTATGGCCAAAGTATATACGTACTATATACGACCCCCTATACTTAGCTTGAGCTATGTCCTCATAGATCAAAGAGAAAAAGAGAATACATAACTAGTACTAAGTATAGAAAAGTCTAAAGAATAAATAAATATAGAATAAATTAACAAATAGGAAGTTGACCATTCTCCCTATACTTAGGATCAAATAATCCTATGTATAGCACATTGTACCCAAATCAGGGAGAATCAAGGGTGGGATGAACAGATCGTACTCAGACTGTCTCCCTCCATACTTTGGGTAAGATATCCCTAAGTATAGACAAGGAGAGAAGACAATGGAGAGGATCAAACAATGAAAGAACTCGGGGTGCACACACTCCTCTTAGGACAAATACATCCTAAATATAAAAGACTGAAAAAAAGGGGCGACACCTTTTCGATAGAAAAAGAAAAAAGAAAAAGAAAAAAAGAAAAGACATATAAAGATGGAAGAAGATATAAGAGAATATACAAATCACTCCCCCTATACTTAGGGTAAAAGAGCCCTAAATGTAGGTGACAAAAAGAGTGATGAAACATAACGAAGAATGAACGTCCACCCCCCCTCCCATACTTAGGACAAAGTATGTCGTAACCAAGGCACACATGAAAATGGGTGGATGAGCAACACTCGAGATGGATGGAAATCAATGAAAGAGAATATACAACAGAGTGGATATACAAAGGATCAAGAAGATCAAAATTGGACCTTATTGCAGGACTGCTGAGGAATAGATCTGACAAGGTGTAGGTCGACATCAGGGTCCTCGGATGACACAAACTGATCATGGTTGACAAGGTGAAGATCCTCAGTGGTCCTAGGGTGTGAAGGCATAGACGGGTTAGTGGAAGTAGTGTAGTTAGGTCTGGCCTTGGGTGTCTCGCAGATGTCATAGTGAAAAGGGACGAACTCATCATCATATGAAGTAGGGTCAAGATCATCCTGCGAGGTCTCTCCTACGTCAAAACTAAAAGGAACAAACTCATTAGTGGAAGTAGTCGAATCATTTTCGTCCTCTACAGTCTCAACCGGATCATCATTCTCATCAAAAGGCTTGAATTTCTGAATAAAAGCAACCAAATCTAATTCAACCTTAGTCTCATCAATATATGCCCTCCACTCAAAGGTATCAATCGTGTAAATCCTGCGGATACCATCAACACGTCGACAAACAACAGAAGAAGGGACTCTGAGGTCCATACTTTATGAGTATTCCTCCTTGGAGAGGAATTCTAGGGTCTCGGTGGAGTCTAACATGCAACAAAAATCTCTGATCATCTCATCAAGGTCATAGTCTTCGGGGTCAGCCAAGATAGATGTAGTCGCTTTAAATGCAGGTCTCTGATTGGCAGTGGGTATCACATCGCTTTCGTTAATAGGATGGAAATGAATTTCTCTTCATCCATAATTGATAACGACTCTCGAAAATGCGAGAAAGGGTCGTCCCGTGATGATTGGAGAGTGCTCGCTAGTGGAGGTCTCCATGGGCAATACGAAAAAAATCAACAATGTAGCTCATGCCCTGAATTGCAATGACAACATTCTCTAGTGTAAAGGCTCGAACTTGGCCATCTCTCATATCCTATATCACAAGATCCGGCTCATCAAGAGGAAACCAACGGAATTTGTTTCGTGTAAATCGGACTTCATTTCGATTTGTTATGATTTTCAGAAGAAAGAGAAGTAAGGAGGTTTAAGACATCATTAACTCTTAATAACCATCACTAAGACTAATTAAATATGGTTAAAAAAATTAATGATAGATTGAGGATTGTTAATGACCATTAGCGAACACTGATTAGCAAAAGTTAAGCGTAAACCGTGAAGGTTAAATCATGATTGGTAAAAGTTAATCATGATTAGCACTAATTAAGCATCATTAGCGAATCTAGAGTCTTCTGGATAGTTCTAACCTATGCCCTAAGTTTCGGATAAGTTTTGGCCAAAACCATGGGTCACTAACTGCGGTTAAGGTCTAAACCATATTTTTCTAACCATGGTTAGCGATTTTCTGGAGCCTATAAATAGCCCCCCCATCCATTCATTCTCTATGATTTTCACTACCACCACCAATCAAGGGCTAGGGTCGAGAAGTTGGGAGTAGGAGTGGGAGGCGAGGAAGGAGCGCTAGCAAAGCGTTGCCGGGAGAACGAAGAGGAAGGTGCGATCCTCTCTTAGTTTGCTTCGTAAGATAGGTTTTCAATTCATGTTCGGTTTCTTTGTTGTTTTCTTTTCGTTGATTTTATAGAGGAAACTCTTTCTATTTTTTTTTAAAATATGTCGCGATATAAGGATAAACTCTACCGAAATTTTTATAGAAATATGTCCCAATATAAGGGGAAACTCTGCCAAAATTTTCCTAGAAATATCACCCCATATAAGGAGAAGCATTGTTGAAATTTCAAGAGAAAATTTGTTCTTCACGTTCATCGTGTTCTTAGTGCGTTCTTCGCATTTTTCGTGTTCTTCATTCGTTCTTCGCGTTCTTGGCACGTTCTTAACATTTTTGATACGAAAATGAAATTCGACCATTTCAGGAGCTATAAATCATCCTTTTGAAAAAGAATCACGATAAAGCAATGCATACAAGAGAGATAGATCGGTTAGGTAATGAAATCCTTCCTTTTGCTATTGGGTTTTCATATGTGATCATTGAGATTTTTGTATTTATGCTTCTTGCTATGAAGAACCCTAAATTGGCTATTTTTGAGAAAATATGAAAAGTTGCTTTGTGGATTCAATTAAAATAAGGTCTAAGCATCGAATAGATGCAGTTGTTTGGAAAGATAGGGTTTGGAAGTTGAAATAAGCATAAATATGAGTATACAAATATATGAATTAATATATGTGTAAGTTTATACTCAGTATTTATGTTTATGTATAACTAAAGCTTAACAGAGGAATTACATCAAGGGAATTGATTTGTTTTGAGTTGGATCCTGAAAAGTATTGTGTCTTATGTTAATAATGACATGTAGTAGAATTACAGGTCGGGCATGCAACCTGTAGGTTTGTTTGAAGGAACCCGTATTGGCGTTGCCCTACGTAGGTGGTACACGGTTGCCTCGTTTTGATAAGTGTGCACGAAATGAATGATTTGCAACACGTGGTACCGGGGGCCAATATATTCGGGTTGAACGACATAAGATGTGGTTGTGCCATGTGGAGGCACAGATGGTTCAATAGCAGCTGGGTCACGATAATATGTATTCAAAGCTGCTAGGTTATGTGATTAAAGGTTAGCTTGAGGTTTTAAGCAACCGGTTCCTCGAGGATGGTGTGCTTGTTTATTTGCCAAGCTGAGGGTTTGGGACCCTGTTTAATAAAAGAAAAGGAAATTGTCAGAGTAGTATTGGAGGATTGGTTGAAGCAACATGCGACGGCATAAGCTTACTAGATCAACACAATCTCCAATCTCGAAGTGTCCACAGCTCCGGAGTCCATATAGTGGTGAGGTAATTCCCTAGACTAATACCTGTCGTGGAATTGAAAGGAATATGAATTAAATTAATGAGAAGGGATGCAACTTTTTGTGATAACAAGTTTTGAAAATTACACCATTTGTTTGCTTTTATCTTCTTCGTTACTTAGCATCCGCTAATTGTTATATTATGATTTATGGAAAACCCAATAAGTGTCAGTGATCCATCACAAGGACTTTAGTAATTCAGCCTGCTATCATAGTAGCCTCCACCCAACTGTAGTAGCTTTACTCTATAAGGTAGATGGTAATCTTTTTGTGTATTTCCTTTCGAGCTGATGTAATGTAAATGGTTATAGTGGGACAATGTATCATGTGAACTTCATATTGTGAATGGAAAGGTATTGAAATACTTCCTTCTGAGTATTTTTATTTGTAGTATGTTTCTGAATGTTACTTGTGATTATTGAATAAATTATAGATGAGTAACAAGATCCGGATATGGGTGGATCCACTGACCTGAAATAAGGGTCGTGACAGATTGGTATCAGAGCCTGGTTACTACAGTAATTTACTCAGTAATTGATAACTATGAGAGGTATTCAGAAACCAAGGTTGTCTTAAGAATATTTGATCTTAATAAGTGACTTCAGTACCATTCCAAGTCATTGTCCCTTGTGTACATCATGCTAAAACGTATAGGACCTAACCTTTGGCCTTGACTCATCCCAGGATCATGGCAGACCAAGACGTGTCTAGGCAATTAGCGGCTATGATGACAATGCTACTATAAATGGGGCAAAAGCAGCAAGTATTAGAGGAGAGGCTTAATGCACAAGCTGAGAGACCTGAGGCATCCAGACCTGTGGATGCTAGGATTGAAGGTTCTGTCCATCTTTCCGGAGAAGAATCTAGTTACCATCCTTCCACTAAGTCTACTCCTATCCCAGCTGAAGGGGTAATGGGGAGAGCTCTTCTTAGACACCAAAAACTACTGGACAATTACCAAAAGGGAAATATTCCTCGATTCAAAGGCATGGAGACACCTTCTGAGGCAGAACTATGGCTTGATGATGTCAATAGGATGTTGTGAATAATAAACTCACCAACAGACACTTGGGTGCACTTTGCTGATTACTCCCTAGCAGACTACACAAGATGATGGTGGAGAGCAATTTCCAAGAAATTAGTAGATCATGTTCCATGGGATATCTTTGAAGAAAGGTTCTGAGTCACTTCTGTCCCTCCCACTGGGAAGAACTGAAGAGGAGGGAGTTGGCTTCTTTGACCCAGGGTTCTAAGAATGTACAAGATTATCATATCCACTTTACGGAGCTACTACATTACTCCCAACTCTAGAAGCTTCACGACAGGAATGTCTTACCAAATCTTTTAGCGGGCTTCAGGAAGATCTTAGAGAGAAGCTTGCGGGCTTTAGACCCACCACTATAGATGAAGCCATGGACATCGCCTCTCGTATTGAGATGGAAAGAGATGAAAACCACCAAAGAAGAAGCTTCCACTTTACTGGTGGACCATCCAAACGTAAGGAAAATTATAACCAAAGAGACAGTCGTTATCATCTAGTTGGGTCTACTATAAGCTCGCCATGGACTTTGGGTCGGGAATTATGTGGAAGAGGGTGTTTCTCTAGACCTCCACTATACCCCCACGACTCAACAACAGGAGCTAGTACTGCTATGGTTGGATCATCAGCATGGATAAGAACATGTGTGTGTTATTACCGTCATATGGAAGGACATATGAGGAAATACTTTCCAACGTTGAGAGGTTTGGGGTCTAAATCAACCCCAATCAACAGTATAACATCCACCTCAAGCAATGGAGCAACACGCGGAGGAAGACAGGGTAGAGGTCATGGCTCATAAGAAGCATCTCCTACAAAGCAACCACCACAAAGTTTGTGGTTCTAGATTGCCAATTCCTAATAGCCAGCTCAAAGCAATCACTGAAGAACAAGCCTACAATTCAGGCACAGCCGTGCGAGGTACCGTTACTATTCATAGCTTTTCAGTACATGCCTTGTTTGATTCTGGTGCTTCACATTCATTTATTTCTCGACAGTTAGTACCCACTTTGGGTAAGGTACCAGTAGAAGTACAAGAACCCTATCTGATTAAGGTATCAGGAGGGCAAGTATTTATAATCCGAGAAATACAGGATAATTGTGTAGTATTGATAGCAGGACATCAGTTACCTGTTTCACTACTACTAATTGAAATGGATGACTTTGATCTCATCCTTGTGATGGATTAGCTAGAAAGGCATCATGCATGCCTTGATTTTTCTAGAAGACAGCAACTTTTCACATTCCTAACTCGATAGAGTTTCAGATTATTGGAAAGACATCTAGTGATAATGTCAAATACATCTCTACACTAAAGACTCAACAATTATTAGAACAAGGGTGTCAAGTCTATATTTAGCTTATGTATCCACTACATCAGGGTCAGATAGAATGATAGAAGATGTGCCTATAGTGTGCGAGTTTTCTGATGTATTTCCAGACGAATTACCTAGATTACCACATGTCAAATCTCTCTCACACCTGATACTCAGCCTATCTCTATTCCTCCATATAGGATGGCACCAACGGAGTTACATAAGTTAAAGGTACAGTTACAAGAACTGTTAGATAAAAGCTTAATTCGTCCTAGTACTTCACCATGGGGTGCACCTGTTTTGTTTGTAAGGAAGAAGGATGGATTGATGCGGTTGTGCATTAACTATTGACATCTAAATAAGAGGACAATAAAGAATAAGTATCATCTACCAAGAATAGATGATCTCCTTGACCAGTTACAAGGTTCGATTGTGTATTCCAAGATTTATTTAATATCTGGATACCATTAGTTAAAAATTAAAGATACAGATATTCCCAAGACAACTTTTCGAACTAGATACATGCATTATGAATTTTTAATTATGCCTTTTAGACTAACAAATGCCCCAACAACCTCCATGGATGTCATGAATCAAGTATTCTGTGAGTTTCTAGACCACTTTATAGTAGTCTTCATTGATGATGTGCTTATTTACTCCAAGGATAAGTACCAACATGAACACCATCTCAGGCATGCACTCGAAACACTAAGGAAGAACAAACTATAGGCTAAATATAGCGAATGTGACTTCTGGTTGACTGAAGTATCCTTCTTAGGTCATGTTATTTCAGAGGCAGGGATATCAGTTGATCTGCAAAGGTTAGTGTAGTGATAAGTTGGGAACGCCTGAAGACTGTCACAGAAATACGATCTTTTCTCGGTCTAGCTAGGTATTATAGAAGATATGTGAAGGACTTTTCACGAATAGCATTGTCAATGACTAGGCTGACTTAGAAGGAAGTCCCATTCATATGGTCTAATGCATGTGAAACATGTTTCAAACACTGAAAGAATGCCTAACATTTGCACCTATCCTTACTCTACCCTCTAGGAGTGAAGTGTTTATAGTATACACAGACGCATCTAAAGAAGGACTTGGGGCAATTCTTATGCAACATGGTAAGGTAGTTGCGTATGCATCACGATAGCTCAGGACACATGAGAAGAACTACCTGACACATGAACTTGAATTAGCCGCCATACTTTTCGCTTTAAAGATATGGAGACACTACCTCTATGGTATTACGTTTGAAATCTTCACCGATCTAAAAGCTTGAAATATCTGTTTGATCAGAAGGAGCTCAATATGAGGCAACGACGGTGGTTAGAGTTGTTGAAGGACTATGATTGCACTATCTCCTACTACCCAGGTAAGGGGAACGTCATAACAGATGCCCTTAGTAGAAGAACTTATTCACTTGGGTTGGTGAGTGCTATCCACTTCTAGGGTTTACTATCAACGTTGAGTTAATGGAAACCATTTGATAGTAGTACCGATACTATAACTATTCCTCACCGATACAAACCCGAGATCTGTGATAGAATAAAGAAAGGACAGGAGGGTGATCCAATCCTTAAAGACTTGAGACAACAACTTGAGAAGAATGATATAGAGGGATTTCAGATATAAGATGGGTCACTATATAACCATCACAGAGTTTGTGTACCAAGCATACTTGAACTGAGGAAAGACATCTTATGTGAAGCGTATTTCTCTAAATTATCTATTCATCCAGGAATTACGAAGATATATAAGGATCTTCATTCATACTTTTGGTGGTCGGGAATGAGGAAAGATGTTTCTGAGTTTGTGAATTCATTTTTCACTTGCCAATAGGTAAAAGCTTCACGCTAAAAGCCACTAGAATTGTTACAACCCCTCCTTATACCTGAGTGGAAATGGGAAAGCATTTCCATGGATTTCGTTACTAGCTTACCTTGGATGAGTGGCGATAAATATAGTATATGGATTATAATAGATTGGTTGACCAAGGTAGCACACTTTATTCCGATAAGTTTATCTTCCACTCTAGATCGGCTTGCTAAGTTATATAATACACATGTGATCCGTCTCCATGGTATCCCAAAGGAGGTAGTTTTTGATCGAGATTCACCATTCACCTAACACTATTGGGAACTTCATGATAGCCTTAGGCACACACAACTATGCTTGAGCACAACATATCATCCACAAACAGACGGTCAATTAGAACATACGAGTCAGACTTTAGAGGATATTCTACAAGCATGTGCCTTAGAATGGAAAGGGTCATGGGTAAAATATTTTCCTCTTGCAGAATTCACCTACAACAATAGTTACCATACAAGTATTGGCATGGTACCTTTTGAAGCACTATATGGACGTAGGTGTACTACTCCTTTTTGTTGGCAAGAGGTCGAGATAAAGAATCATTATGATTCAGATAGACTCCAGGAGACAGAGGAATCAATAGAGACTGCTCGAAAAGACTAATAACTACCCAGAGTCACCAAAAAAGCTATAGTGTACCAGGCGAAGAGACCTTGAGTTCGAGGTAGGTTACTTTGTATTTCTCAAAGTATCGTTGATAAAGGGAATTCAGAGGTTTGTCTTGCATGGGAAGTTGGCACCGAGGTTTGTGGGTCCCTTTGAAATTATTCAGCGGATTGGGAAAGTCGCATATAGACTTGTACTTCCTCCACATCTTTTGGCAATACATGATGTTTTTCATATATCAAATCTAAGAAAGTATATTAAGGATCCTGAGCATAAGATAAACTATGATGATCTGTATGTTGAGCCAGACTTGACATACCTTGAAATACCTGTGCAAATACTAGAAGTATATCAAGAAATTGAGGAATAAAGAGGTACCTCTAGTTAAAGTGTTGTGGTGCAACCAAGAGTTTGAAGAAGCCACATGGGAACCTGAGGTTGAAATGAGAGAAAAATACCTGTACTTGTTTGAATGATAATACTATGTACTGTGTATATCTTTATAATAAATGAAATGATGTTTATTCTCTTTGAGGTTGTTATAGATTCAATCCTCTTTAAGGTTGTTATGACTGCATTTCAGTCTCAAGGATCAGACTTCCTTTAAAGTTGTTATAAATGTAAAGCCTCAAACTTGTCCGTCTCTCGGATCCTGTATCAGAAGATCCAGCTCGTCAAGAGGAAACCAACGGAATTAGTTTCGTGTAATTCGGACATCGTTTAGATTTGTTATGGTTTTTGGAAGAAAGACAAGTAAGGATGTTTAAGATATCATTATCTCTTATTGACTGTCATTGAGACTAATTAAATATGATTAAAGAAACTAATGATTGATTGAGGATCGTTAATGAATATTAGTGAACATTAATCAATGGTTAGAAAAAGTTAAGCGTAAACTGCGAAGGTTAAATCACGACTAGTAAAAGTTAATCACGATTAGTGCTAATTAAGCATCATTAGCAGATCAAGAGTCTTCTGGATAGTTCTAACTTATGTCCTAAGTTTCGGATAAGTTTTAGCCAAAACCATGGGGCCACTAATCGCGGTTAAGGTTTAAACCATGGTTTTCTAACCATGGTTAGCGGTTTTCTGGAGCCAATAAATAGCCCCCTACCCATTCATTCTCTACGATTTCCACTACCACCACCACCCCAAGGGCTAGGGTCGAGAGGTCAGGAGGAGTGAGAGGCGATGAAGGAGAGCTAGCGAAGCACTGCTAGGAGAACGAGGAGGAAGGTACAATCCTCCCAGAGTTTGCTTCGCGACCTAGGTTTTCGATTCGTATTCAGTTTCCTTTTTGTTTTCCTTTCGGTGATTTTATAGAGGAAACTCTTTCTGTTTTCTTTAAAATATGTCCCTATATAAGGGAAAACTCTACCGAAATTTTTATAGAAATATGTCCTAATATAAAGGGAAACTCTACCGAAATTTTCCTAAAAATATAACCCCTTATAAGGGGAAGCTCTGCTGAAAATATATTTTTCACATTCTCCGTGTTCTTTGCATTTTTCGTGTTCTTCCTTCGTTCTTCGTGTTCTTGGCACATTCTTAGCGTTTTTGATACGAAAATGAAATTCGATCGTTTCAAGATATATAAATCATCATTTTGAAAAAGAATCACGATAAAGCACTGCATATGAGAGAGAGATCAATTAGGTAACATAATCCTTCCTTTTATTGCTGGGTTTCCATATGTGATCATTGAGATTTCTGTATTTATGCTTATTACTACGAAGAATCCTAATTTAGTAATTTTTGAGAAAATATGAAAAGTTGCTTTGTGATTTCAAATAAAATAAGGTGTACGCATCAAATGGATGCACTGGTTTGGAATGTTAAGGTTTGAAAGTTAAAATAAGCATAAATATGAATATATAAATATATGAATTAATATTTGTTTAAGTCTATACTCAGTATTTATGTTTATGCAAAACTAAAGCTTAACAGATTAATTACATCATAGGAATTGATGTGTTTTGAGTTGGATCCTGAAAAGGATCGTGTGTCACGTTGAGGATGACTGGGAGTAGAAATACAAGTCGGGCATGCAACCTGTAGGTTTTTGTCGGAAGGAACCTGTATTAGCATTTCCCTACCTAGGTGGTGAATGGTTGCCATGTTATGATAAGTGCGTACAAAAGGAATGACTTGCAACGCATGGTACCGGGAGCCAATATATTCAACTTGAATGAAGGAAGATGTGTTCGTGTCATGTGGAGGCACGGATGGTTCAATAGCGGCTGGGTCACGATAATATGTATTTAAAGCTGCTAGGTTATGTGATTAAAGGTTAGCTTGAGGTTTTAAGAAACTGGATCCTCGAGGACGGTGTGCATCTTTATTTGCCAGGCTCAGGGTTTGAGACCTTGTTTAATAAAAAATGGAATTATCATGGTAGTATTTGAGGATTGGTTGCGACAACGTGCGATGGCATAAGCTTATAAGACCAACAAATTCTCCAATCCCGAAGTTTCCACATCTTTGGAGTCCATATAGTGGAAAGGTAATTCACTAGACTGATCCCTGACGTCGAACAAAAAGTAATAGGACTTAAATAAATGAGAAGGGATGAAACTTTTTGTTATAAAAAGTTTTAAAAAATTACATCATTTGTTGCTTTTCTCTTCTTCGTTAATTAGCATTCGCTAATTGTTACCCTATGATTCATGGAAAACCCAACAAGCGTCGGTGAGTCATCGCAAGGACTTTAGTAATTCAGCCAGCTAATATAGTAGCCATCCAGCCAACCGTAGTAGCTTTACTCTATAAGGTAGTTGGTAACTTTTTGTGTATTTCCTTTCGAGCTGATGTACATGTAAATGGTTATAGCAGGACAATGTATCATGTGAACTTTATATTGTGAATGGAAAAGTGTTGAAATACTTCATTCTGTGTATTTTTATTTGCAGTATATTTACGAATGTTAGTTGTGATTGTTGAGTAAATTATTGATGAGTAACAAGATCCGGATATGGGAGGATCCGACGGCCCGGAATTGGGGTCGTGACATCTAATATACCCTTCGGCCTCTTAATAGATCCATCATCAAACTGAATGATCATATTGTTTTTCTTGAGAGCACCTAAGTAAAGAGGTTGTACTAATGAGAAGGGTATTATGCTAATCGATGTGCCTCTGTCAAGGAGAGTGTGATCACATGTGTGGTCAGAGATATTTAACTAATGAATGGAGTGGTTGTGCTCCTTTTCATAGAGATTGGACGGTGTGTGATGGCATGGGCAGTGGCCATGGTCAAAATATGACGCTCAGATCTGCTCCACCGCTTTCTCTTATTGGGAAGAATAGCAGATAAATGGGTCATAGCCTGTTGAAGTGAGGCTTGAATGATCTCTTGAATAGTGGCCACCATTTCGAGTCCAATTAATAATTTTTAGGATTTTTGGATCTCCTTCATACATGGGAGGAGATAAGAATCATCATGTACACAATGAATGCCAAGAGCAGTATGTACAGTGGCATCCTTGGGTCAAGGATGGGCCAAGGTGTGACTGAATGTGTGGTCAAAGATCTGGCAGATGGTCTCACTCCTCACAAAATGAATCGATCAATAGTCTCCCGAAATATTTTTGTATTATAGGATTTTTCTTATTTTTTGTATTTCAGTGATTGCAAGCTCTCATGGGAATCTTCAATCAAGTCCAAATCATCAAATCGTGAAGCATCAGTATGGCTCTTATTTACACAAGCAAGATCGTCAATCCTCAAATTCATCTGCTTCATGAACTGGGTCAAGGTCTCAAGTGTGGATGCCATGAGAGGTGACTCCAACAGATCAATCTCGGGTGGATTTGATGGTGGAAAATGTGGGGTGAATGTGGATACAAATCCGAGGTCTGAAACTGTGGATGAAGCGAATATGTACAAAAATCAAGAGCAAAGTCCTCCTGGAAAAGGGAGAAGGATCAGCTGGAGTGTACGAGGGATCCGTAAAGTCCGGATAAAAATAACTCCAGTCGATCGTCTCTAAAACAAGAGAAAATAAGTAGGAGAGAATGATGGTCAAGTCAAGAGAGTGAAGAAAAAGGAGCAAATGCGTAGAGAGATCGAGTATGCACACAAACAATCACAATGAAATGCGCACAAAACAATCCCTTCAATTGTTAGCAATGTGAGCCCGGGGTGAACCATTCCTACAATATATGTTTTTGTAATGTTTGATATATCAATAAAAGTTATTGGTTTATTTCACTCCCTGTTTGAAATTAAGTGAATTGAATGCACTATAAGGTCCCTCTGTACAATAAGGGTTATGTACCATGGCCATCTTAATAATCATACAGTTGTTGATTCAATAATTGAATCATAGAGGCTGGTGTTTGAATGAATATCTAAGGAGTTAGAATGAGGACTTATCAAACACCATCAAATGATTGTTAAAAGATGATCTCGAGCCTGAGTATGAGATGGCAATCCTTTCTCATATAGGCTGATATCTGACCAACCTCTTGATGCAGGTCCTCTTCATAGGAATAGAGATTCGGAGGTATCAGATTAGTTAAGTCAAAGGGTTGACTTGACGAGATCGAGATAACCAAAGTCCTATATCGAATATTGTCACGATATAGGCACGCATCCTCTGACCAAGGACAAATGTATTGCTATATATCTGAGTATGTACATTTGGTAGACAAATAGGTTTATGACCTAACCAAGGTCTATACACCGAGGAGCTGGTATGCATATAAGGGCATATGAGTAATACGATCTCTCAAAGGGATCATATAGGTTAACTTCGGAATAGGAAGACATTAGCTCACTCATGAGGTATTGGGACCGATCAAATTCCATGCATGGTCACCGTGCTGTAGAAGCCAGAAGCGAATTTGAAGGTATGATATATGCGTTTGGAAAGCATATGATCAATACCAAATCCCAATGATCAAGATTGAGAAACTTGTTGATGAAACCCTGAAGATGATAGTGTAAAATTGATCTTTATCTTTGGGTTGATCACATGCCTTCCAGTATGCAGGATGTACAGGTATTAGGAATACCTGAGGGTGATATGATCAATAACCGATTGTATAACCATGACTCTTCTATTTCGAGGGAGTGATGAAACAAGTCCGGATTTTAGTGACTCCTCTCAACAGAGAAGCAATCTCATCTTGGTCCATAATGAGATTCAGATGCAAAGAGATGATTAGATTTGTGGCGTTGATTAAATCAAGAATCTCTGGGAAATCCGTGAGATCTGGATTTGATATGTAATCTCAATATCCAAGTCACTATACGTGGAACAATACAATCTCCCTATCCTTATATCCAAGTATCTGCAGAGAAAGTGCATTATTCTTGAAAGAGTTCAAGAATAATTCCAAAGGTTGAATTATATCTTTGCATTGAGAAATGGATACTTAAATGTGATTTAATTATCATGAATAATGTGAATCCAATTCATATTATCTGAATGCATGAGAATGAGTATCCAATGTAATTAAATGTGATTTAATTAATGTGGATAACACTATCCAATTAGCCATGTATATTATAAATACGATTTATAATATACATTACGGAGAGACTTGTGTGATTTATATTTATTGATTAAATGTTAATGTGGATGGGATTCACATTGAATAATTAATTAAAAATATAGTTACATTTAGTTTTGGGTTGTGAATGAGATTCACAATTTTTTCAATGGCTTGATTGATATTTTCTGTAAGATAATTTGGAATTATTTTTTGTGAAAATTTCTTTCGGCAAGAGTTATAGGAGATATCATTGGATAATGGATCTCATGATATATTAGAAGATTAACCAAGTCCTATCTAACAAGAGAGGACGGCTACAACTCTCCATGATGAGAAGAGTAGCCGTCCACCCTTATATAGGAGTGGACCATGGTCTTCTCATTATCCTATCTCTAGTCAAATGTGATTCAATTTGAGATTAATTATATTGATTTATCAATATTAATTAATTTGAATTAAATCACTTGTTGTGTTTTACCAACAACATCCTAGCCGTTGAAAGGAACACAAATCAATCTCATCCGTTGATTGTGTGTTGTCCTTGGATCGGGATCCCTGGACTCCCAAAACCCTATACAAGAAGAGGCATGCCTTGCTCTTCGACTTACACACTGACTTGACAAAGTCTCTCTACTCTCTCTCTCTCATTCTCTCGTGCCCTCTTCTTCTTCTCTCTTGGGTGGCCGTCCACCCTGCCTTAGAAGGAAGAAGGCCCTCATCGTCGTCTTGCGTTGTTTCGACGATTCTCGATACTCCATCTTCTTTGGTGCTTCTCGCTCGCGAAGAAGACATACGATCTTGTGTGATGAGATCAGGAGTTCCCTTGCTTGGACAACTACTTGGATTGCGAGATCACCGCGACTCATCCCCGCGCTCGCAAGTGTCCCCTCCGAAGGTCAGACTTGAGACAGGAGGCTTCTTCTCTTAGAAGCTCGATAGCAACCACACTACAACATGTATTACTATATCTACTATTTGGTTAGATGAAATGATTCATAAATTGTTTATGGATCATGTGGTTTCGTCGTTTAAATTTATTAAATTTCCGTTGCATCGAGCAACTAGTATTACTAGTCGCTCTTGATCGTATACGATACGATCATCACACTTCCGTGATGTGCTTTAGGATCCTCCCATATCCTTCAAGTGGTATCATATCCAGGTTTACGAAGGTTTTTGATATGATCCATAAACCTACGAAAATTTGGGCTCGTTTGTGTTAGTGAAGATTTTAGCATTTCAATTTTCACATCCCCGTCTTGTGATATTTTTTCGGCCATGTTTAAAATGTTTAAACATGAATTTATCACTTAGATAATGTTCCCCATTAAATAAGGAAAATGTGGAATTTTAGTTTGCGTAATCTGGTTTCTGTTTCTCAATATATGATCGTTTTATTAACCATATGTCCACTATTTCGAGGATGGCGATTAGAGACGTAACTAATATGTTAATTACGGTTTTAAAATGCTAGAAATGCATGTTTATCATATGATTTCTGTTTTAAATCAAGTTATCAATCTCTAGAAATTGATTTTGCTTAATTTGGATTTAAAATGAATGAGATATGCTATTTTTAATTACTGAGTGTCATTACTGGAAATTGCATGATTATCCAAAACCTTGTGATTGACGTTTAAGAAATTTGTGAAATTAATAGTTAATTTCCTGTAATAATTGTGGATAATATTTGGGAAATATTAGAACAATAATTATTCCCTTAAATGACATTGCCTCATCCAATGACTGATTAGATTAAATCTATACCACCGATTGGTTACTTGATACACTTTCAACAAACTTGTTACTTGAATAGGATTTGGGAATCTGTCTAGCAAATTTCCTTATAATCAAAATGGTTTTGATTTTTACTATATGGTATGATTTCGGTTGAAAGACCGATGATCGTCTCAAATACATAATGATTGACTCGGCATTATTTTTTCCCGAGGTGGATATGGTGTCTAGTCGGGGAGTGTTGGGGTAGCAGGTTGCACCATATGTGGTCTGTCCAACTCTCGCCGGTACAGGTCATGACAGCGGGTAGCGAATGAATGATTCCTGAGAGATCATGATGTATTTTTCTAATTATTAAAATTCAAATTAATATGTATTTGAGATAGTACCATATTTGAAGTAACAATTAAAATGTTTGTTGAACATTAATTAGATCATTAGTTTAATATGATTAGATTAATTGGAATCCACTTAAAATTAAAACACTCTATTGTGAATAGAGTTGTTATTTCCCTTGGAAGAATTAATCACAATGAATATGATTCATAATGATTAATTAGAATTTGAATATGAGGTGGAGGATCACATAAGTGACATCCATGGTCTCTCTTCAAGGCGAAGGGTTTCCAACGACAAGGATTGTATGTAGGAGATGCCTGTCTGTAGTGACAGCTCCTGCATACAAGCGCATCTGAATCGGGCTCTTTGCTTCTCGAAAAAGTAAGGCCGTATGCGTAGTGACCCCAATATTGAGTCCTCATATTATTGGGACGATATTGGATTGCGCATAGCGAGTGCTAATCCTGTTGACGGTTGGTTTAATTAACAACGGGTCAACATCAACTTAGGGGTGGTGGGCCCGGGTG
The DNA here is from genome assembly GCA_037367405.1 of Ottelia alismoides. Lineage (NCBI taxonomy): Eukaryota > Viridiplantae > Streptophyta > Magnoliopsida > Alismatales > Hydrocharitaceae > Ottelia > Ottelia alismoides. The sequence continues at coordinate 90,518 of JAZKJV010011168.1, read as the reverse complement.
TTAAAGACCGAATTGGGAATGCAAGTTGGATTTGTAAGGCAAAATATGTTTCCGCTTCTTTTTTGTCTAAGTTACAAGTTCTCATATTATTGGGATGTAACAAAGGTAAAAAGGAGATCCCAGATCTTGCTAGAGATATATTGGTAAGAATATCTCTTGTTTTGAAAGTGATTAAGGGAATGAACTTTCATAGTTGAAAAGGCAAGACTAATTTGATTAAAAATTCCTTAATCAAAGAAATTCAAATGAATATATTTTTATGTTCTAATATAGTGCATTCTTAATTTCAGACAATGAAGTCTTTGAACCCTCTCAGCAGTCTTCTGGAGGTCAACCAGTTGACCGGACCAAATTATTCAGATTGGATCCGTATTTTGGAACTTGTTCTCTCGGCTGAGAGCATAAGTTATGTGCTCACAGAGGACAAGCATGAAAGCCCTAAGACGAAGGAAGAAAAGCAATACAATGACAAGTATGATGAAGATCATGTCTTGGCTAGATGCTACATCCTAGGTTCACTCTCCAATGTTCTTCAGAAGCAACATGTGGAGATGAACACATGCCTGGAGATAATGCAGAACCTGAAAGATAAGTTTGGTGACATAAACCGCTCCCGACGTTACAATATTATGAAAGAACTCGTTCGCTGCAGGATGCAAGAAGGGACTTCAGTCCGAGAACATGTACTCAAAATGTTTGGGCACTTGTCTGAGCTGGAGACCCTTGGGGAAAATATGGATGCAGACAGGCAAGCTGACTTCATTCTGTTGTCTTAGTCTTTCAATAATTTTGTGGTTTCATTCCACATGAACAAGTTGGACTTGACTAACGCTGGACTTCTTGCTGCATTAAAGTCTGCAGAAGACGTAATGAAGAAAGACAGTCCCTCTGACAGTGCAGTGGTTGCACAGATCAAAGATAAGCGTGGTCGGAAGCATGGTTCTCGGAAGGGCCCGACCCAGAAGAGAAAGAAGAAGAATCAAGGAATTGGCTCATCTTCTACTGCCTCCACACTGATGACATCGAAGAAGATCGATGTCTATCACCACTACAAGAAGCCAGGGCACTGGAAGCATAACTATCCGGATTACCTGAAGTCAGTCGACAAAGGTAAAGCCCCAACATGAATGAAATCTACATTCATCATTGAAACTAGTTTTCTCGTAGGACGAGAAGGTAGTTGGGTAGTAGATTCTGGTGCTTCTGTTTATGTATGCAATTTGTTGCATCTGTTTAAGGAAACTACGATTCTCGAAGAAGGGGAGATAGTCATCCAGATGTCTCTGAAGCAACTGTTGCAGCAGTCGCCATCGGGACCTGCAGACTATCATTATCTAGTGGGAGAGTCCTTTTACTTAAAGAATGTCTTTATGTACCAGAAGTTAGAAGGAATCTTATATCTGCATCTAAGCTTGTTAGAAGCGGATATTCACTCCTTTTCGGTAATAAATTAGTCATAAACTGTTATGATAATCATATTGTAGATGGTGTTTTAACTTCTGGTGGACTCTATGAATTGTGCATTGATGAACATGTCATGAATGTTATTGCCACTAATAAAAACCCTAAAAGATCCAGGGAGGATAAAAATTGTTCAAATGTGATTTGGCATCAAATACGTTATTTATATGTTGATAGGATCAATAGATTGATAAAGGATGGACCCTTAGATTTTCTACCAGTTCAATCTTTACCTACCTGCGAACACTACATTCGAGGTAAAATAACTAGGATACCTTTTCGTAACAAGGTTACAAGATGTGAAGATATTCTTGACCTAGTACATACAGATGTATATGGTCCCTTCAATACTTCGATCCGAAATGGATATCGATATTATTTGACGTTTATTGATGACCATTCATAATACGGGTTTATCTTCCTATTACGTCATAAATTTGATACCTTTGAAAAGTTCAAAGAGTTCAAGGTTTTGGTTGAGAACGAAACCAATAGGAAGATTAAACCATTCGGTCTGATCGACGTGGAGAGTACCTCCCAGATGAATTCAAGGAATACCTTAAAGAGAATGGAATTGTCTCCAAACTCACTCCTCCTGGAACCCCCCAACTTAACGGTGTTGCTGAGAGACGCAACATGACCATCATGGATATGGTCCGTTCAATGATGAGCAAAGCACGTTTACCACTTAGTTTATGAGGATATGCAGTAGAGACTACAATATATATCCTAAACAAGATTCCTAGCAAATCCTTACCTAAGACTCCTCATGAGCTCTAGTATGGATCCAAACCTAGCATCAAGCACTTAAGCATTAGGGGATGCTTGGTTCATGCGAAGAACATGGACACAAGTAAGCTAGAATCTCACACTAGAGCGTGCTACTTCATTGGGTATGTTAAGGATGGTATTGGATACCAGCTTTATGACCCTGAGACTCAAACGGTTTTCGTCTCTAGAGACGTAAGATTTCTGGATGATAACTTCCTTAAAGGTCTAGACAAAAATGAAGTATAGGAACTCATTGAGTCTCCTGAGGATTTTGAGCTTCCTGAACTGGAAACCGAAGAGATAAATAAAGATGAATCACACTTACCTCTTCGAAGGAGTTCCAGGTGGTTGTGCCACCTGAAAGGTATGGACTCCATGTGTCAGGTGAAACTGACAATGATCCTGCTTCATTTGATGAAGCACTCCAGGATCAAAACATGGATAGATGGATGCTAGCAATGAAGTCTGAAATAGACTCCAAGCATAAGAATGGTGTATGGACCCTAGAGGATCCACCTAAGTGTGTAAAACCCATTGGGTGTAAATGGATATTCAAGAGAAAAAGAGGACCCGATCGGAAAGTAGAGACTTTCAAGGCACGACCTGTATCCAAAGGCTACACACAGAGAGAAGGCATCGATTACGATGAGACATTCTCTCATGTGGCCATGATTAAATCCATCAGGACACTGCTAGTTATAGCTGCATATCTTGACTACGGCATCTGGCAGATGGATGTCAAGACGGCTTTCCTCAACGGATACCTTGAGGAAGATATCTATATGGAACAGCCCCAGGGCTTCATAACCGAGGAAGGAAAAGTATGCAAGCTGAAGAAATCCATCTATGGGCTCAAACAAGCTTCTCGTAGTTGGAACATCAGATTTGACGAAACCATAAAGAGTTATGATTTTGGGCAAAACCCTGATGAATCATGTGTTTACAAGAAGCTTAGTTGGAGTGCCATTGTGTTCATCATGCTTTATGTAGATGACATCCTTATCATTGGGAATGATACAGGAATGATGATCAATGTTAAGATTTGGCTATCCCATACCTTTGAGATGAAAGATCTTGGAGATGCTTCTTATATCTTGGGTTGGAAGCTTTTCAGAAACAGAGAAAAGAGAATATTGGGATTATCACAACATGGGTACATTAAGAAAATCTTGGAACGTTTCCGTATGGAGAATTCCAAGAAAGATTTCCTTCCCATAAGACATGGTATCCACCTATCTAAAGGGATGGCCCTCAAAGTATTGAGGAAAAGAAAGTCATGGCTGGATGCCCTTACGCATCGGCTATAGGAAGCTTAATGTATGCCATGATGTGTACAAGGCCAGATATCTGCCATGCAGTGGGAGTGGTAAGTTGTTACCAATCCTGCTATGGAGAACAACACTGGAATGCAGTAAAGAACATATTTAAATATCTAAGACAGACGTAAGACTGTATCTTGGTCTACGAAGATGGTGATCTCCAAGTCTTGGGATATAGATTCTGACTTCCAATCAGATATTGATGATTGAAAGTCGACATCGGGGTTTGTGTTATTATTGAACGGTGGTGCTGTGAGTTGGAGAAGAAAGAAGCAGGACACTACGACAGATTCAACAACAGAAGTCGGATACATAGCCGCATCGGAAGCTACGAAAGAGGGGGTGTGGTGGCGCAAGTTCATACTGGAACTTGGCGTAGTTTCCTCTGATACTCCCATCCTGTTACTCTACGATAACACGGGAGCCATTGCCCAGACAAAGGAACCCAGATGGCATCAAAAGAGCAAGCACGTGGAAAGGAAATACCACATCATTCAGGAGATTCAAAAGCGTGGTGACATCATCATCACAAAGGCGGCCCCTGCCGACAACGTTGATGATCCTCTTACCAAACCTCTGCCACAAAAGGTTTCAACCAACATGTAATTAATATGGGTTTAAGGATTGTACCTGAATGGTTCTGAGGGTTAGTGGGAGATTGTTAGCAATGTGAGCCAGAGGCAAACCATTCCTACAATAAATGTTATTGTAATGTTTGATATATCAATAAAAGTTATTGGTTTATTTCACTCTCTTTCTGAAATTAAGTGAATTAATGCACTATAAGGTCCCCCTGTACAATAAGGGTTATGTACCATGGCCATCTTAATAATCATACAACTGTTGATTCAATAATTGAAGCATAGAGGCTGATGTTTGGATGAATATCTAAGGAGTTAGATTGAGGATTCATCAAACACCGTCAAATGATTGTTAAGAGATGATCTCCAGCATGAGTAGGAGATGGAAATCCTTTCTCATATGGGCTGATATCAGACCGAATTCTTGATGCAGGTCCTCTACATTGGAATAGAGATTCAGAGGTATCAGATTAGTTAGGTCAAAGGGTTGACTTGACGAGATCAAGATTACCAACGTCCTATATCGAATATTGTTATGAGTAGGCATGCATCCTCTGATCGGAGACAGATGTATTGCTATATATCTGAGTATGTACATTTGACAGACCAATAGGTTGATGACCTAACCAAGGTCTATACATCGGTGAGATGGTGTGCATATACGGGCATATGAGTAAAATGATATCTCGATGGGATCATACATGTTCACTTCTGAACTGGAAGACACGAGCTCACTCATGAGGTATTGGGACCGATCAAATTCCATGCGTGGTCAACGTGCTTTAGAAGCATGACATGAAATTGAGGGTATGATATATGCATTTGGAAAGCATATGATCAATACAAAATCCCAATGACCAAGATTGAGAAACTTGTTGACGAAACCCTGAAGATGACAGTGTAAAATTGATCTTTATTTTTGGGTTGATCTTTATTTTCGGGTTGATCATAGGTCTTCCTGTATACAGGATGTACATGTATTAGGAATATCTGAGGGTGATGTGATCAATAATCGATTGTATAACCATGACGCTTCCATTCTGAGGGAGTGATGAAACAGATACGGATTTTAGTGACTCCTCTCAGTAGAGAAGCAATCTGATCTTGGTACAAGTGTTACAAATTGATCTGAATGGGATTCAGATGCAATGAGAAGATTAGATTTGCGGCCTTGATTAAATCAAGCATCTCTGAGAGGTCTGTGAGATCTGGATTTGAGATGTAATCTCAATATCCAAGTCACTATATGTGGAACAATACAATCGCCCTGTCCTTATCTCCAAGTATCTGCGGAGAAAGCGCAATATTCTTGAAAGAGTTCAAGAATAATTCCATTGGTTGAATTATATCTGAGCATTGAGAAATGGATAATTAAATGTGATTTAATTATCATGAAAAATGCGAATTCGATTTACATTATCTGAATGCATGAGAATGAGTATCCAATGTAATTAAATGTGATTTAATTAATGTGGATATGGATAATATGGATAGCACTATCCAATTATCCATGTATATTATAAATACGATTTATAATATACATTAGAGAGAGACTTGTGTGATTTATATTTGCTGATTAATTGTTAATGTGGATGGGATTCATATTGAATAATTAATTGAAAATATATATACATTTAGTTTTGGGTTGTGAATGAGATTCACAATTTTTTCAATGGCTTGATTGATATTTTCCGAAAGATAATTTGGAAATATTTTTTGTGAAAATTATTTTCAACAAGAGTTATAGGAGATATCATGAGATAATGAGATCTCATGATATATTTGGAGATTGACCAAGTCCTATCTAACTAGAGAGGACGGCTACAACTCTCGGTGAGGAGAAGAGTAGCTGTCCCCCCTTATTTAGGAGTGGACCATGGTCTTCTCATTATCCTATCTCTAGTCAATTGTGATTTAATTTGAGATTAATTATATTGATTTATCAAAATTAATTGATTTGAATTAAATCACTTGTTATTGTGTTTTACCAACAACATCCAAGCCGTTGAAAGGAACACAAATCAATCTCATCCGTTGATTGTGTGTTGTCCATGGATTTGGATCCATGGACTCCCAAAACCCTATATAAGAAGAGGCATGCCTTGCTCTTCGACTTACACACTGACTTGACAATGTCTCTATACTCTCTCTATCTCTCATTCTCTCGTGCCCTCTTCTTCTTCTCTCATTCTCTCTTGCCTTCTTCTTCTTCTCTCTTGGGTGGTCCTCTTTGACATGACAAGGTCCACCCTACCTTAGAAGGAAGAAGGCCCTCATCGTCATCTTGTGTTGCTTCGACGACTCTTGATACTCCATATTCTTTGGTGCTTCTCTCTCGCAAAGAATACATACGATCTCGTGTGACGAGATCAGGATTTTCCTTTCTTGGATAACTACTTGGATTGGGAGATCATCGTGACTCATCCCCATGCTCGCAAGCATCTCCTCCGAAGGTCGGACTTGAGACATGAGGCTTCTTCTCTTAGAAGCTCGATCGCAACCACGCTACAACATGTATTCCTATATCTACTATGTGGTTAGACGAAACAATTCATAAATGGTTTTGGATCATGTGGTTTCATCGTTTAAATTTTTTAAATTCCTGCTGCACCGAGCAACTAGTATGACGAGTCGGTCTTGATCATATACAGTACGATCATCACGCTTCCATGATGCGCTTGAGGATCCTCTCGTATCCTTCATAAATTCCCCTACTCAACTCGGTGAAGACCGTGAAAGTTTGATCTTTTTATCTTGTCTTTTCTAGAGTTAGGTGAGAAGTCAAAAATTGTACAAACACTTTGGAAGCCTGAATGGGATTTGGGCTCTAATCCTTAGTGTGTACACGAGCAATTAAAAGCGAAAACAATGAGGGGATTACTTGCCCCAAGACAAATATTTTTCTTTTTAGTTGATTTTAGGGTAGAGTAATATTAACAATCCTAAATTTATTTGGTTATTACTTTCTTTTATTTTTAATAGAAATGCGCGAATCCTATAGGGGAATCAATTCTTTTTACCACCTAGTTGATCAAAATCAGAGGGAGAGTCGGAAAAGCAGTGCGAGGTGAAAATGATGATTTATGTTAAAGAGAGATGCTCACATGGCCTCAAGCACTCTACAAGTAAAGATGCTACACAGAATTGAAACCTGTCTATATAAAATGCAATCCAATGAAATCACCCTAGATACAGAAATTGCTATTAGCGTAAAGACCCAATGCTAAAGAATTAGAATAGAACCTAAGGGTCCAGTCTCGGAGTCTCCTCGGTGCCCACAACAGTGGGTCTTGGAAGCATTGTATGGAGGACACTCACGGCATGTGGTTTCGAGACAAAGTGAGAAGCAATTTAATATTTGACTAGATCCAAAGTATACTATAGGAACTTGCAGATATGATTAGGTATTTGGACCTAATCCTATCATCAATCAAGCCCTAAATCTAGATCTCAATCACATAAAATAGAGAAAATAAAACTGTAAACAAAATAAAAGAAAGGCGAGAAAACCGTGGAAAATCTGACAACGTCCCCAAGGGAACAATCCCTCAGGCACTGGACCTCGTGAAGTGTGGAGTGTTGTTGAGTCCTGTATTATTACAAATTAAATAGTATCTCTCTCACTTGAATTACAAAATTAATGCTAAAATGAATATACAAAAATTTGTCTTCAAAATACCCTCCAGGTCCTCCTTGATGCTAGGTCAAGCTGCCTCACATCAGTGTGCAGGTGCTCCTAGGTGAGTTCCTCCCTTAATTTGTGTTCCTCGCAACAAAGTCAACAAAGAGAGGGTGATTAGACAAGTCACAATAATATCAAACAAATAAGAAAATAAATAAATAATATAGACAAATAATCACAATCAAAATAATGACAATCTAAGCGTAGTTGATCCCCGACAACGTCGCCATTTGTTGATTAAGGTTTTTCATGGGTCTAAGAATGTCTCACACAGGATGTAGACACAGTCAGAGTGGCGACCCACAAGAAACCCTACTTCAAACAACAATTAACCCACAATAATAATTATTCAATAAAAACAAAATTTGTGGAGTTAAAATTTATTATAACTCTACACTGGATTTGTATAGCGCAAGTATGTATAGAGTGTTGAACAATAGGAGCAAACTACATTGATCGGGCGAGTGAATGCAAAAATGTGATTGTGACTCTTTATCTATATTTCTCTTTCTTGGGGGTATTTATTTTATTTTTTTATTATATTTTTGTATTCTGATTTTTAATTTTCTATTTTTATATTTTCTTTTTATATTTTCATATTTTTAATATTTGTTTTCTTTTAAAATATAATATAGGGCTATATATAGAGTATATATAAGATATAAACTATAATATATACAAATACTAATAAAAATAGTCAAAATAAAAGAAATGAAATCTTTTCGGGTTTTAATTAATTTTTAACATTTTTTTATTTTTTGGAATTTTTTGGTAATTTTTATATATTTTAAAGTAAAAAATACCCTAAATCACGTTTTAAATAAATAGGTCAAAATTGAAATGAGGAGGAAAATAGCAAAATAATTCCAAAACTCTCAAAATCAATTTTAATACATAAAAACTGTTATAAATAAAATTCAAAAATAGAAAACATAATTTTGGGAATTTTTAGGGATTTTTTTATATTTTTATTAAGGTTTTAGGGGTTTTCCAATTTTTAAGAGTTTTCTTTCATAACTTTTAAGGAATTTTTGGTCAGAAGTTGTAAATATGCTAAATAAATATAAAATACAATTTTTTGCGACCAAAAACTTTTTATATTTTTATGGGTTTTATTGGCTAGATAGGGACTTTCATGGCTATTTTTTATTTTTATGTAATAAGAAAAAGGTCCAAAATTGCAATTTCAAAATATGTCATGAAGTTAGAATGCAACATGCACTTAATCTTATTTTTTGGGATTTTTTGGAGCAATGTAGTCATTTTAAATAAATAGAGGCGACAAAGAGAAACTATATTACTAATAGAGGCCTTTTTGTAAATAATATAAAAGATGAGGGCCGCATTGCAAATTTCACTAAAACATATAACATGTATAAAAGGTTATGAGACTAATTAGAAATGCACCAAAAATTAGGTCGTGCTTTCAAAATTCCAACGTAACATAGGCGGCCACATGAGGTGACATGGTGCAGACTTGGATGCAAATATGGAAAACACACGGGTCTTTTCGCAATTATTACAAATTATATAAGCAGTAGATGAATATTTAGATACTAATTAATAAATTACAAGAAGCTTATGGGTTCACGTAGCAAAATACCCAAAATAAGGTGCGGATGGACGGTCTGATTGTGTCACTTATGCCTCATGCCCGCACCATGCGCCACGATAATGGTTCGGCGATGGATGGTCCAAATTAGAACGTGCTCGAGGATCTGATGGATGAAGGCGAGCAAAATCCAATGCTAACTTCTCTCCTAGAAGAAGGGGGCTCGATCGGATGGCTTCAAGGTCATATGGAAGAACACACGAAGAACTACGCACGAATGAGCTTCGATCGGCGAATCAGCACGATTCCGGCTATCTTAGGTGTCTCTCCGAGATGCAAAACCTTCCAGCGAATGTGCTCTATCTTTTGGAGGCCTCAAAATGGCGAGATGGTCGACGTTGTGCTGCAACATGCTCGAGGAAGACATGTTACTCCAGATGCTCTTCTTCGATCCAAATAGACCCCTCGGAGGGTCCTCACACTCCAGGACCTACAAAGAACAATGTGTAAGCACAAAAGGGACTCCTGGGGGGTGACGGGTGGAATGAGTAGGGTGCGATGGGCAGAGGTGATCCAACTAGATGGGGGAGTTGGAGCACCCAAAACCTGATCCGGTGAGGATCGGTTGATATGGAGTGGGGTAAGGCATAGTAGAAGCGAAGGGGAAGGTTTGAAGGTGGTCAGGTGTGTCGGTAACGAAGAAAACACAACGGAAAGGGTTCACCGGAGCTAGCTTCGGTGAACGTCGAGGATGGCGATTAGTGGCTAATTACATAATTAAAAGACAAAAGCTAAGGCAAAACGTAACCTAGTAACTAACCTAAGCAACAAAAGAATAAGAAAACATTATCTCACTGGCCTAAACTAGGAAGAACAACCTCGATGGTGACGATGTCACCAGAGATGGGTAGAAGGCACCTAAGGCCACGCCCGACCTCACTACTAGCTGTTGGAGAAGCCTTTGTCCCCGACCGACCTCGATCCGGAGCACCCGAGAAGAATCTAAACTCGGTCAAAGGGCATTCAAAATGCGGAGGAGAAATAGAGGAAGGTTTTGTAAAGGCTGAAATGGGGCTCCAAAGATTGAAATAATAGCTGCGACTCAGTGGTCCATTGACTAAGAAATCATGCCCGCGAGTAAGTCCATTGATCGAGGAACAAATGTTGCTAAGGAAGCAAGGCGAAAGGATGAGAGGATCAAGCCACAAAAAACGATGAAGAATGGGTTGAACAAGGGTCTGACAAGATGCAGGTGCTCGTCAGAGAGTTGACCGCAGGTCAACTTTTGACGCGACCTGGTTGGTCCATGTGGACCAACCTAGAAAAACCTCGCCTGAAAAAGATTGGAAAATCAAAAAGAATTAATAAATGATTTTACTATTTTTAACTCATAAAATAAAAAATGTTTATTATTTTCTTGATTATTTTATTTTGATTTTTATTTATTTTTTATAGGTATATAATTACAAGTTACTTTTAGGGTTAATTATAGGTATATTTATCTATATTTTTGTGTCTTTTATTTTTTTGTAACTTCGATTTTATTATTTTCTTTTCATATATCATGTGTGGGTTTTTATCAGTTGTGACCATCCGAGATATTCCAATATCAGTTATACCCCTCCCTTTTTGGGATATCGGTTGTGCCCCTGACTTCTTATCGTTATATCACTTGTGCCCCTCTATTAGTTGAATCGTTAACAAGTTGAACTTAACCATGGTTTTTTCAAACTATGTTTATGTATGAGGGGTATAATTGTCTAGACTTCTTCTTAATCTTCTTCCTCCATTTGTTCTTCTTCATTTGTCTTCATAATTTCTCTATCTTAATTATACCTTCATGCGGCCATTAAATCGCTAAAATTCTTGCATTTTCACAGATATATCACTCATTGCGGATCAAACGATGAATTTTATTGAATTTTTCGATGAATTTTCATGAATCAATTAATCAAAAATTTATCTATACTAAAAAATATCTAAAGGCCCCTGTTTCAGCCCCCTTGCTCCTCCTCCGCCAGCACTTCTTCATCCTCCTCCGCTCCCGCTTCATCGCCAGTCGCTAATCCCTTTCTGAGTATCTAAAGTAGTAGCAAGGTGATGAAGTATGACATGATAAGGGAGGAGCTGGGGGCGGAGATGGAGGAGTGGGGGTCGAGGGAAGATGATGTGGGTGGAGTTGAGGTGTGGGGGCAGAGGGGAGTGCAGGTAGAGGATCTCGGGGTGGAGGGGCAAATGTAGGGGCATCGGGAGGATTTGAGGGTAGAGGGGAGGTGAGGGTGGAGGAGTTCGAGGTGAAGGTGTTGGACATGCGAGCCCACAACGAGCCATTATGCAATAAATGTTATTGTAGATATCATTCCTGATATGAAAAGAAAAATAACTAATTTGCATAATAGGTCCCTTAGTACAATTAGGGTTATGTACCATGGCCATCTTAATGATCATACAACTGTTTATTCAATATTGAATCATACAGGCTGGTGCTTGGATGAATATCTAAAGAGTTAGATTGAGGACTCTTCAAGTACCGTCAAATGATTATTAAGAGATGATCTCCAGCTTGAGTAGGAGATGGCAATCCTTTCTCACATAGGCTGATATCTGACCAACCTCTTGATGCAGGTCCTCTGCATAGGAATAGAGATTCGAAGGTGTTGGATTAGTTAGGTCAAAAAGTTGACTTAACGAGATCGAGATAACCAAAGTCCTATGTTGTATGCTGTCACAATATAGGCACACATCCTCTGATCGGAGACAGATGTGTTGCTATATGTCTGAGTATGTACATTTGGCAGACCATTAGGGTGATGACCTAAACAAGGTCTATACACCGGCGCACTGGTATGCATGCGAGGGCATATGAGTAATACGATCTCTCAAAGGGATCATACATGTTTATTACTGAACTGGAAGACATGAGCTCACTCATGAGATATTAAGAAGAATCAAATTCCATGCACGGTCGTCTTGCTTTGGAAGCTTGACTGAATTTGTAGGTTTGATATATACTTTTGGAAAGTATGTGATAAAGACCTAGGTATAATATATGCTTTTGGAAAGTATATCATCGATACCGACTCCCAATGATCAATTTAGAAACTTAAAGATAAGACCCCGAAGTTGACAGTGAAAAAAGATCTAATACTTCGGGTTACTTCTAGGTCTTCCAATATGCAGGATGTACATGTATTGGGAACACCTGAGGGTGATGTTATCATAAACGATTGCATAACCATGATGCTTCCATTCCTAGGGAGTAATGAAACGGGTCTGGATTTTAGTGACTCCTCTCAGTAGAGAAGTAATCTGATCTTGCTACAAATATTGGACATTGATCTGAATGTGATTCAGATGCAATGAGAAGATTAGATTTACGATATTGATTTAATCAAGCATCAATGGGAGGCCCGAGATCTGGATTTGAGATGTGATCTCGATATCCACGTCACTATACGTGGAACAATACAATCGCCCTGTCCTTATCTCCAAGTATCCGTGGAGAAAGCGCATTATCCTTGAAAGAGTTCAGGATAATTTCATTGTTGATATAAGTATCTGAGCATGAGAAAATGGATAATTAAATGTGATTTAATTATTATAAATAATATGAATTTGATTCATATTATAAAGAGAGTTATCTTGGATAATTAAATTTGATTTAATTATCAAAGATGTAAATAATGTGAATATGATTCACATTATTTTGGCGCACGAGAATAGATATTCAAGATGATTAAATATAGTTTAATTATCATGGATATGAATAATATGGATAACACTATCCATATTAATCATATATATTATAAATGTGATTTATAATATATAAGAGAGAGCAATTTGTAATTTACATTTGTTAATTAAATGTTGATGTGAATTGGATTCACATTGAACGATTATTTGAAAATATAATTCACATTTTATTTTGGGTTGTGAATGTGATTCACAATTTCCACTTGCAAGATTGCAATATTCACAAAATAATTATGAATTATTTTTGTTAAATAAGTTACATGGAGATTTCCATGGAATAATGTAAATTCATGAGATATCATGAGATTACATGAGATTGCCACCAAATCCCATATTATGGAAGGAGGCAATCTTCATTCCATAATCTCCATGCCAGATTGATTTAATTTGGGATTAAATCATATTGATTTATCAATATACATTTAATCTAAATTAAATTAATTGTTGTCGATTTTTTTACCAAAAAAAATCTTGGCCATTAAAAGAAACACAAATCAATGAGAGCCATTGGATTTGTGTTGCCCATGTATTGAGATCCATGGATTCCAAAATATTATAAATAGAAAGGGCACCCCTTGCTCTTCATTAGTTAGACAACAACATCTCTCTCTCTCATTCTCCACATGCCCTCTCTCCTTCTCTCACGTGGCCGTCCACCGTGGATGCCCTAGAGAGAAGCTCCATCGCCACAGCGTCGTCGTTATGTTGACCGATCATTTGCTCGTGGATCTCTGTCTCCTTCGGTGTGCCTCGCTCGTGAAGAAGACATCAGATCTCGTGTTGAGATCAAGAGATTCGTCTCTTGGATCATCTACTTGGATTGCAAGAAGTACGTGTTTCGCTTGCAAGCGTCCCCTCCGTCGGATCGGACTTGAGACAGGAGGTCTCTTTGTTTAGAGACTCGATCACAACCATTCTTCAAGAGGTAACCCTAATACTTGTTTGTGATTTAGATTAAATGATCCGAGAAGTGTTCTTGGATAATGTGGTTTCATCGCGTGAAATTTTTTTAATTTCCGCTGCATCGAGCGACTAGTGCGACTAGTTGCTCAAGATCGCATACGATGCGATCCTCACGCTTCCGTGATGTGATTAAGGATCTAACCATATCTTTCAAGTGGTATCAGAGCCTTAGGTCATAGGTTTTGGATGGATCCATAAACCTAGGATGACTTGGGTTCGTTAGGGTTTGCGAAAGTTTTTTCGTATTTCATTTTTGCATCTATGTTTGATGATTATTTTCGTCCCTGTTTAAATTGTTTAAACACAAAAATAATAATTGTATTTTGTTCCCCATTAAATAAGGAAATCGTAGGATCTGAGTTCGTGTGATTTCGAATCCGTTTGCTCAAGTTATGATCAAATTAGTGAACATGTATCCATTGTTTCGGGCACTGCGAATCTTGACGTAATTAAAGAGTTAATTACGGATTTGAAATGCCTTGAAATGCATGCAAATCATTAGGTTCTGTTGTAAATCAAATTAACAAACTTTATAAACTTACTTTACGTAATTTGGATTTAAATTGATTGAGATATGCTAATTTTAGTAAGTGAGAGTCACTGCTGGAAATTACTTTCCTAATCAAGAACCTTGTGATTATCATTTAATCAATTAGTGAAACTACATTGTTTAATTTCCTGTAATAATTATGGATAAATATTTTTGAAATATTTTATTATAATTATTTCCTTAAATGGCATTGCCTTAACCAATAATTGATTAGATATGATCTAGATCACAATTGGTTACACAATCCACTTTCCAACAAACATGTTGCTTGAATAGGATTGGAGATTTATTTAGCAAATCTCTTTATAATGTTAATCAAAATTGTTTTGATTATTATATGGTATAACTTGGGTTGAAAAACCGAATATAGTCTCAAGTACACAATGATCAATTTGGCATTATCTTTTCCCAAGGTGGATTTGGTGTCTAGTCGGGGAGCATCGGGGTAGCAGGTTGCACCGTGTGCGGTCTATCCCACTCCCGTTGGTACTGGCCATGACAACGGGTAGGGACTCGATAATGCAGGAGAGATCACGGTGTATTTTCCTAATTATTAAAATTCAGAATATTACATATTTGAGATAATACCATAATTCAAGTAACAATAGAGATTATTGGTTGAGTATTAATTGGGTCTTTAATTTAATTTGATTAGATTAATTGGAATCCAATTAAAATTAAACACTCTATTTTTAATAGAGATGTTATTTACCTTGGAAGAATTAATCATAATGAATATGATTCATAATGATTAATTAAAATTTGATTATGATATGGAGGATCACATAAGTGACGTCCATGGTCTCCCATCAAGGCGAAGGGTTCCATAACCGAGGATTGTATGTAGGAGAAGCCTGTCCGAAGTGACAGCTCCTGCATGCAAGCACATCTAGATCGGGCTCTTCGCTTCTCGAAAGAGTAAGGATGTATGCGTAGTGACCCTAATATCGGGTCCGCATATTATTGTGGCTATATTGGATTGCGCATAGCGAGTTGTATTCCTGTTGGTGGTTGGTTCAATTAATGACGGGTCAACATCACCTTAGGGGTTGTGGGCACGGGTGTTAAAGACTGAATTGGGAGATGCAAGTTGGACTTGCAAGGCGGAATGTGTTCTCGCTTCTTTTTATATGAGTTACATGTTCTCATATTATTGGGATGTAACAAAGATAAGGAAGGAGATACCAGATCTTGCTTGAGATATAATGGTAAGTATATCTCTTACATTGAAAGTGATTAAGGGAATGAACTTTCAATGTTGACAAGGCTAGACAACTTTGATATAAAAACTCCTAAATCAAAGTAAAATATGTGTGTGTGTATATATTTATATATATTTATTGATATATATTTATGTAAATTTCTTGTTTCAGATAACCCTACATTAAACCCACTCAATTGTATACTCAATAATAACCAGTATAATATCATGGATTGGATCCACGGTCAAGATGTTGTACTTGCAGTTGAACCCATAATGTATGTGGTTGCAATGTGCAAGTTTCCTCATAATAATGAGGAATGACAATTAAATAGACAATAGGACTACAACCATGGGGTTTGTATGTCTCTATAATCTTGATCTCTCATGAAATGTACTTCAGAAGTGACAAGTCAATGATGATCGTAATTGTCAAATAATTCTAAGAAGATATTATGGCATACATATGTGGTCTTGACATTTAATTATGAATGACATGGTTCTCTGCATTATGAAGAATGGTGGCTCTATAAGAGATGATGTACTCCAAAATATTTGAGTACCTACCTGAACCAATGTTTTAAGAGTTTAGATGGATGTAGATACGATGAGTGTCATCATTCTACTATCTATACTCTAGTAATTCATGAAGATTTAGAATATTCATATTGTATAAATTGAATGAAGCATGTATTAATGTTGAAATACTATTATATTGAAATCTTTTGAATTCAACATAAGAGATGCTTCGTCTTAAGCAATAATTGTTTACAGATAAAGGGAGAGCAGCGAAAGCATGGGTTGGACCCAAGTAAGAAGGAATGTCAGAGAGTTGATTGTACTTCTGTGACTTCCATATGACATCAAAATAATTGGATGAATGCCAATACTACAATAAGCCAACGTATTGATAGTGTGACTATCTAGTCTATCTAGGATCCTTAGAGAAGGACTCGGATAGTCATTCGGAATAATCTACATTGAATCGTTGAAATTGACTTTATTATTTGATAAGATCAAAATCTAATAATTGTATCTCATTCTTCTAATAACACTTGCAATTGGTTGCTTATGTTTTAGAAGACTAGAAATTTGATCTTAAGGTTAAAAAGTCATCCACATGGATGTTAATGCAATTGTTGCGACGACCACTATTGGGTAAATAGACTTCCTAATTTCAGTGGCAGAGACCTTAGTCTAAGAGAATGTCTCTATGACCTAGATTTTAGAATACACTCATTGTTTATTTCTAAATGTTGGAATTAAAGATGAATTATGGAATAGACCTATCATAAAGAGTTATGATGGAGATATTTCAGATAGTAATCAAAATCTAGTGGACTCTAATAAATTGGAAAATTAATGAATGGTTCATTAACATTTCTAATACTGTAATTAAACCTTAAAAGATCAATAGGGGAATGAAGATCATTTGACAATGTTATGGCTTCAAGCCTTGGACATTTGTCTGTTAATGTGATCAATAGACTGATAAGAGATGAAACTTTAGATTGTCTAAAGTTTCAAATCTTATATACTTGTGAATATTGTATTCGAAGAATGTCCAATACACCCTTCTCTTGGGACCGGTGTGAGATGTCAAGGTATTCAAGATCTCATATATATTGATGTATGTGGATCATCTATATCATAATAAACATTATGGATATGTGATATCTATTGATGATTATGTATGATATGAGATTTCTTATCTTCACCTAAGAAACCTTTAAATATTCAAAGATTTCATAATTTTGTTTTGGAACCAAAGTCTGAAGAAAGATGAAACAAATTTGATCTAACCTAGGTAGTTGTACCTATTAGATGAATTCATGGAATACCTTATGCAGATATGTCTTATCTCACTCCTCCTGATACACCTTAACTCAATAGAATTGTAGGGAGATACAATTAGATCATGTGTGACATGATCTTATCAATGATGAATCTTAGCATAATTATCTCTTAGTTTCCAGGTATATATTTGTGGCAGAGACTACAATATATATCCTAAATAAAGTTCCATGCAAGTAAGCTGGAATCTAGCACCTGAGAGTGCTACTTCATTAGGAAAATAAAGGATGGTACTGGATACCTACTTTATGACCTTGAGATTTTTAAAGGATCGCATCTTTGAGAATGTGATTCTTATAGAATGACTCTCTTGAGAACCAAGATGAAAATGAAGTGAAGGAACTCATTTAATCTTGAGATGATAATGAGGCTCCTGAAACCGGAAATTGAATAGACAATTAAATATGAAACACTAATACCTCTTCAAATAAGTTTGAAGATGGATTCCATGTGTCAGTTGAATCTAACAATGATCTGACTTCATATGATGAATCTTCTAAAGATCATGACATGGAAAGATGGATGTTAGCAATAAAGTCTAAAGTAGACTACATATACAAGTGTTTTATATGGACCCTTGAGGATCCACCTATATGGATAAGACCCTTTAATTTGTAAATGGATCTTCAATAGAAAGAGGGAACCTGATGAGAAGGTAGAGACCTTCAAAGCACAGTTCGTAGCCAAGAGCTACCCACCGAAGAGAAGACATTGCTTGCGATGAGACTTGCTCTTCAGTAACCATGCTTATACCCATCAGAATATTGCTAACTATAGCTACATAACTTGACTATGGCATCTTTAAGATGTAAGTTAAGATTGCATTCCTCTATGAATACCTCTCTTTGGACATTCACATGAAGTAGCCCCAGGGCTTCATGATTGAGGAAAGCAAGGTGTGCAAGCTAAAGAAATCCATCTATGAACTCAAATAAGCTTCTTATAATTGGAACATAATATTTGATGAAATTATAAATGTTATGATTTCAGATAGAATCTTGGTGTACCATGTGAGGCTTAGTGGGAGTGCCATTGTGTTCATCGTGCTAAGTGTAGTAGATATCCTAATCATTTGAAATGATATAAGGATAATGATAATAAGTGTTTTATAATCTGGTTGTTCCATGCCTTGAGATATGATCTCAAGAATACCTCTTAGATCTTAGTTTTGAAGTTGTTCAGAAGCAAAGAGTAGAGGGTATTGATCGTCACATTGGAGGTACACCTTGGATATGTTCCATTCTCTAGAAAAATCCAAGAAAGTCTTCCATCCCTAAGATATGGTACTGACCTATATGAAGGGATAACACCTCAAAGAGTTGATGAAGTGAATGCTAGAACTTCTTGCCCTTGTGCATAAGTTACGACAAGCCGAGTGTATGCTAGATATGTACAAATGCCAGATGTCCGCCATGCAGTGGGAGTAGCAAACTATTACTAATCCTACTATGGAAATAAAACACTTGATTGCACTAATAACGATAGCTTCAAAGATGATAAGACTTTAGAGATATTGATCTCCAAGTCTTATTCAAGATCTTATGACTTTATAGATAATTATCTAAAAAGGCCTTAACTGCAGATACCTTAGGGGATAGAGATCTCTGAGAAAAAGGGTATTCTGATAAGGATTATGGTCATACTGGTTATAATGACTATTGAGCAGTACTGTCAACGACACTATAACTAACAATGTTGAGTATTGGTTGCATTAGATTCAACTTTCGCATTGAATGCGAGAAATGTTACTCGGAGATATGCAAGTGCCGTAAAAGGACTTTGCGCAGTCTCTTGGGAACAGAGTGACCGATCAATTTACCTAGATATTTTTTTCTAAATTGCCTATGATTGTCACATGAGTGAGGGTTTAAATGATTAGCCCATTAAATGGCTCTTTGGGCTAGTGGGAGGATGTTGGACATGCGATCCCACAGCGAGCCATTATGCAATAAATGTTATTGCAAATATCATTCCCTAATCTAAAATGAGAATAACTAATTTGCATAATTGGTCCCTTAGTACAATTAGGGTTATGTACAATGGCCATCTTAATGATCATACAACTTTTGATTCAATATTGAATCATAGAGGATGGTGCTTGGATGAATATCTAAAGAGTTAGATTGAGGACTCATCAAGTACCGTCAAATGATTATTAAGAAATGATCTCCAACCTGAGTAGGAGATGGCAATCCTTTCTCACATAGGTTGATATTTGACCGACCTCTTGATGCAGGTCCTCTGCATATGAATAGAGATTCAAAGGTGTCGGATTAGTTAGGTAAAAGAGTTGACTTAACGAGATCGAGATAACCAAAGTTCTATGTTGTAAGCTGTCACAATATTGGCACGCAACCTCTGATCGGAGATAGATGTGTTGCTATATGTCTGAGTATGTACATTTGGCAGACCAATAGGTTGATGACCTAATCAAGGTCTATACACCGGCGTGCAGGTATGCATGCAAGGGTATATGAGCAATACAATCT
Organism: Ottelia alismoides; assembly: GCA_037367405.1. Taxonomy (NCBI): domain Eukaryota; kingdom Viridiplantae; phylum Streptophyta; class Magnoliopsida; order Alismatales; family Hydrocharitaceae; genus Ottelia; species Ottelia alismoides. Next base: position 70,342 of record JAZKJV010011168.1, on the reverse strand, counting down.
CTCAAAGGGATCATACATGTTCAATACTGAACCGGAAGACATGAGCTCACTTATGAGATATTGGAAAGAATCAAATTCTGTGCACGGTCGTCTCACTTTGGAAGCTTGACTGAATTTGTAGGCTTGATATATACTTTTGGAAAGTATATGATCAAGACCTAGGTATAATATATACTTTTGGAAAGTATATGATCGATACCGACTCCCAATGATCGAATGAGAAACTTAAAGATAAGACCATGAAGTTGACAGTGAAAAGAGATCTAATACTTCGATTTTATTCTAGGTCATCCAATATGCAGGATGTACAGGTATGGGGAATACTTGAGGGAGATGTGATCATAAACGATTGTATAACCAAGATGCTTCCATTCCTAGGGAGTGATGAAACAGGTCTAGATTTTAGTGACTCCTCTCTTTAGAGAAGTAATCTGATCTTGGTCCAAATATTGGACATTGATGTGAATGTGATTCAGATGCAATGAGAAGATTAGATTTACGGTCTTGATTTAATCAAGCATCTATGGGAGGCCCAAGATCTGGATTTGAGATGTGAACTCAATATCCAAGTCAATATACGTGGAACAATACAATCGCCATGTCCTTCTCTCCATGTATCCGCAGAGAAAGCGCATTATCCTTGAAAGAGTTCAGGATAGTTTCATTGTTGATATAAGTATATGAGCATTGAGAAAATGGATAATTAAATTTGATTTAATTATCATAAATAATATGAATTTGATTCATATTATAAAGAGAGTTATCTTAGATAATTATATATGATTTAGTTATCCAAGATGAAAAAAATGTGAATATGATTCACATTAATTAGGTGTATGAGAATAGAGATTCAGGATGATTAAATATGATTTATTTATCATGGATATGAATAATATGGATAACACTATCCATATTAATCATATATATTATAAATGTGATTTATAATATATAAGAGAGAGCAATTTGTAATTTACATTTGTTAATTAAATGTTGATGTGAATTGGATTCAAATTGGACGATTAATTGAAAATATAATTCACATTTTATTTTGAGTTGTGAATGTGATTCACACTTTTCCAGTGGAAAGATTGCAATATTCACAAAATAATTATGAATTATTTTTGTTGAATAATTTACAACAAGTGTTGTTGTAAATCTTTGAGATTTCCATGGAATAATGTAATCTCATGAGATATCATGAGATTACATGAGATTGCCACCAAATCCCATATTATGGAAGGAGGCAATCTTCATTCCATAATATCCATGCTTGATTAATTTAATTTGGGATTAAATCATATTGATTTATCAATATGCATAATCTAAATTAAATTAATTGTTGTTGGTTTTTTTACCAACAAAAATCTTGGCCATTAAAAGAAACACAAATCAATGAGAGCCATTGGATTTGTGTTGCCCATGGATCCCAAAAATTATAAATAGAAAGGGCACCCCTTGCTCTTCATTAGTTAGACAACAACATCTCTCTCTCTCTCTCATTCTTTACATGCCCTCTCTCCTTCTCTCATGTGGCCGTCCACCATGGATGCCCTAGAGAGAAGCTCTATCGCCGCAGCATCGTCGTTATGCTGCCCGATCATTTGCTCGTGGATCTCCATCTCCTCAGTGCGCCTCGCTCGTGAAGAAGACGTCGAATCTCGTGTGTCGAGATCAGGAGATCCGTCGCTTGGATCATCAACTTGGAATGCGAGAAGTACGTGTTTCATCATCACGCTCGCAAGCATCTCCTCCGTCGGATCGGACTTGAGACAGGAGGTCTCTTTGTTTAGAGACTCGATCACAACCACGCTTCAAGAGGTAACCCTAATACTTATTTGTGGTTTAGATGAAATGATCCTAGAAGTGTTCTTGGATCATGTGGTTTCATTGCATGAAAATTTTTTAATTTCCGCTGCATAGAACAACTAGTCCGACTAGTCGTTCCTCGTCGTATTCGATACGATCATCACGCTTCCGTGATGCGCTTAAAGATCTCCCCATATCCTTCAGAAGGGGGAGGTGCAACAACGATGGATGGAGCTGGGGATAGAGGGGAGGTGCGGGGGCAGGGTGGAGGTGCTAGGGGTGGAGGGGGAGGTGTGTCGGCGAAGAGGGAGGTGGGGGGAAGCTCAGGGCGGAGGGGGAGAAGCCAGGGTGAGGGTAGAGTTACGGGCGGATACACAAAGGGCCATCGGTTGGGCGTGGGGGAGGAGTTACGGTAGACGAGGAGGAGGTTTGGGTGAGGTGCTGCGGGCATAAGGGAAGAAGCCGAGGCCAGGGAAGGAGCTACTAGCGTAGGGAGAGGTGGAGGATGTGGAGGGAAGAGCTGCGAGCGGAGGGGCGACAGTCAGGGGTGGGGGAAGAGCTGTTAGTAGAGGGGGAGAAGCCAAGGTCGGGGGAGGAGATAATGGCCTAGGGGAGGAGGGGTCATGGGGGGAGGAGTTGCGAGCGGAGGGGAGCAGCAGGGGGATGGGGGGAGTTCTGAGCATAGAGGGGGAGGATGAAGAGGATGGGGGAAGAGGAGGAAGAAGTAGAGGATGATGATGGACTTTTCTATCCGTTTTTTAAATTTAATTCATATTGTATTCTCAAAGAAAACGTCCGATTGTATTGGGGATAAACGACAACTATCCGGTGGGGTACAAGAGATAAAACGCAAGAAGTCGGGGGCATAATGCATATTCTGGAAAAGGGAGGGGCATAACTGATATTGGAATATCTTGGAGGGGCACAACTGATAAAAACCCTTTATATATTTATAATCATTTTTATACACATAAGTATATTTTTATTATATTTTTCTGATATAGTATATGCACTTAAATAATTATTTATTATAAATGTATAGATTAGGTATTTCATCTATGTATTTTATATACATATTTTATTTTAAAGTTTTATTTAGTGTTTTATTCCAGTTTTAATATATACATATATTATAAATAATATTTAAAAATGATAAAAATACAATATTATAAAGTAATGAATAATAAATAAAATGATTATTTTAATAGGGTATACTATACAATAGGGCTCCAAAACCTATCTTTCACAGCTTAACTCTAAAAAAATATGAAACCACCTTCATTAAACTGTTTATTAAAAGTTATATACAATTAAAGTGTGAGTTTGTTATATTTTGAGTTTTTATTTGAGAGATATGGGTCTGGGAAGTTGGGATTTTGGAATCTTATTTATATTATAACTTGTATTCTACATATTATTTTTGTATGAAATGAATTTTATATTTTTCTATATTTTATTATCTACAACATTTATGTTCAATGTTTCTTTATTTGAGGTATAAAAATGGACAATAAACTAGGTATAAAAAATGAATAAATAAGGAATCAATAAATGGGAATTTTATGGAATTATTGGCCCTTATCTCCCCCTACTTTATTCTTTGTCGACCTAGTCATCGAGATGCCTAGGTCTCATGGTTTAGGGTCATAAAATATCTTTGATATTTTATTCGTTTTCTTTTCTTTATTCTATAATTTTGGCATTAAAAACTGAGTTTTATAGAATATTTACAGAACAATGCATGAATGTTAATTTATACGAATAAAGGCTATTTACATGCATTTATTTGGGTCTTTGAGACCAAAATGATAGAATAAAGGTGATAAAATGGAGATTCATCAATGAGTCGCCATCTCGAAGGAAACAGAGGAGATGGATAATGGAGGAATGATACGAGGTAAATGAGAAATAAAAGGAATGCAAAATAGTAGAATGACTCAAAAGTGAGTGGGGGTCAAATGAGAGTAAAAGAAGAAAAAAATGAGAGCCAAAATTTTGCACAAGGGTGCGGGACTTTGATCTTGTACCTTAATTTAAATCAAACACACACTAAATAAGTTTTTAATTCACCAACACCACCCAAGTGAAGGCATAAAAGTTCATCTATTTTTATCTTTTCAATTTTATGGTTGTATTGCAGGAAAATCTTTTAACAAGTCCTTAAGTACACTAATCCTATAGGATAGTGTGTACTGTCGGGAAAGTACCCCAAAATTCTTCCACCTCCCTTGTCACATGTGATCTGCACACTTTGAGATCCTTGCTCAGTCAAGGAAATAGACAGAGTAAGCTAATAAGTGCAGCTAATACTTCCCTCACAAGTGAGGTACTCAATCGTAGGACAATGAGACAAATACCCCCGTCAAAGCGTGGCCTATGCTCAATACTTCGAACAAAGTAGGGTGTTCCACACATGGTGGGAACACCGTTGTCTAAAAGGACCTACTACATACACGTATGATAGAAGCACCAATACTTTACCACCCCAAGTGATAACCAAGACTACCAGAGATCGGATTTTGGGCTCTAATCCTTAGGGTCATGCCCCACTCAGTCTGGAGTGTACCTGAAAGTAAGGAGGGATTTATGAACCCATAACAAGGATGTCCATTACCGAACTTAAATAAGGTCAATGTTTATTTAGCAGTCCCCTTGTTTTAATTTTTTGGTTTTCACTTTTTTTGAGCAATTTTCAAAGCAACCGCCTAACAGATTTTTTGTATTTTCTTTTGAGTCCTAAATGTGATATAAAATAGGGGGAGAGAGCAAAAAGGCAATGCAAGTGGACATGAGGTTGGAAATCTCACTCTCTTGTCAAATGATGCATGCAAAGGAAGAAAACTCACATTGCTTCCCAACGCTCTCCATGCGAGAGGCAAGACAGAATTGAAATATTTACACTATATGATGATATGCAGGCGAGAAAAGCATCCTAAACAAAACTTGCTATTATTGGGAAGAACAAAATACAACATACTCAAAGATGAATCCAAAGTGTCCTATCTTAGGGACTCCATGATGCCCACAACAATGGATCCTTCAAGCATTGTATGGAGTCGCTCATGGCGTGTGGTACCAAATTCAAGTAATTTACAATGGGATTTTTACCTGCCAGACCCTATAAATTGTTTAAATTACCACTATGACCTTTTGCACAACGTAATAACCAATTAACCCTGTAAATTGCCCTAAGAACCCTCACAGGATTAAAATAGATTAACCAGAAGGTTCATGGGATAAGAGTTGGCAAGTTTACAGGGTCAAGGGGGGAATTAGGTTGTTTCAAAGGTCGTGGAGGTAATTGACAAAGTTTATAGGGTTTGCCCGATAAAAATCCCATTTACAATTACTTTTTGACTAAGTCCAAATGTATATCACTATAGGTACATGTTCTACTATGTGTTTAAGCCTAGCTACCGAGTCAATCAAGCCTAGATCTAGAGGCTTCAATCACATAAAACAAATGAAATAAAGGCAGAAAGCACAAGACACGAGAAACAAAGTAAAATAAAGGTGATAAAATACAAAAAACCACGATGAGGCCTCAAGTGAACCGAAACCCGGGCATTGGACCTCGTTAGGTATTGTAGTGTCCAAGTCCAAAATTATTTCAAATATTTATACAAAAATAAATAAAGCGCTCTACTCACAAAATAAAACAAAAATTTATGTGTGAGATGTGTTGCTTCTCCCTCTCTACCTCTCCCATCATCTCTCTTCTGGTCAGCCTGCAAGAGGAAGCGCTGGCCTCCTTGTATCTCAGGTGCGTCCACCTCCTAAGAAGCGGTCGTCGCCACGTGGTGAAGTAAGAAAGTCATACAGAGACAAGTTATCAGAATAGATCAAATAATTATGAAAATAAATGAATAGAAAATAAAGATGAAATAATGTGAAAGGAGATATACATAAAGCTACGCTATCCGTTGCTCCCTAGAAACGACCCCATTTGTTTAAACCCACTATAATCAAGGGATTAGTCTTGTGGTCTACACAAGGCGAGACCACTAATTCGCTGTGATGACAACTCACCAGGACCAAGTGATTAAAACAGCAATCAACCCACACAATATAAGAATCAAGCAATACAAGCAAGTGTCAATCAAAATTTATTATAACCCTACAAAAAAATATGTATAGTGATAAGCAATAAGGGTGTTGAACATAGGGAGATGGATCATAACACAAATTATTTAAATGATAAATAAAGCAAGTGTATGCAAATGTGTACAAAATCACTCAATGTATATACGGATTTTAATTAAATAAAATAATTTATTTTTTATAATTAATTTAATTTTTATTTTTTTGATTTTTAATTTCTTTTTAATAATATGATGAATATTTATAAGGATAAATAACAGAATAATAAGGACTATATATAATATAAATGCTATATAATACTATATATATAATAAATATGAAAAAATCAGAAAATACTCAAAGAGAACTATACTTTTTATTTTTTCAAGGGAATTAAAATATTTAGAAGGTTTTAGGAATAACTAATAACAATATATATATATATATATACTAATATATAGATGTACATAGACTATATAGAGTCTACTATATATATCTATAGATAAAAATAGTTAAAAATAACTAAGTAATTTTTTTGATGTTTTTTCACATATGTTTATGGTTTTTTTGGATTTTTGGGTATATTTTGAATTTTTCTTATATTGAAAATATGAAATATAGCAAAATAAGGGATGTTTAATTGGATTGGATTGAATTGAGGTTTAAAAATAGGAAATGATCTCAAAATTTCTCAAAATCAATGTTAATACATGGTAATATATGAATAAAATTTAGAATAGAATGTTATATTTTTAGGATTTTTCATATATTTTATATTCTTTTAAGGTTAGTAAGGGTTTACTAATTTTAAGAGTTTCTTTTTAGATTTTTTGTGATTTTTGGTTGAAGTGAGAAAATAGACTAATAAATAATATTTGAATTTCCTGGAATATTTTGGAATGGTTTTCTAATTTTTTGTATTTTCTAAATAAAACAGGGAACACAAAATCTCCTAATGATTTTTAATAAATATTAAATGCATTCAAAAAGGAAAATAAAAAAATATAATATGAATCAGATGCTAATCATGTACATACATTAATTTTTTTAGAATTTATGTATCACAAGAGCTATTTTAAATAAAAAGAAATGCAAAAGCAAAATAAAATCAAGCTAGAAGGGATGTGTTTGTAAATAAAACAAACCACCAGAGCTCACATGCAATTTGACCAGAAATAATGAACTGCAATTTTATTTTTAAGTATTAAATAATAGATATAAAACTTGATGGTGCTTGGTTGCAAAATGTCCCCTAACGTAGGGGTACAAGTGAGGTAACCTTACCCTAGGCTTAATTGCAATATTTAAAAGTCACGAGGGCATACGTACAAATAGGCCATATAGTTTTCTACTTAATTAAATATTTACAGAAGTATTTAGAAAGTGCAAAAATACGGAGCTGGGACTTTGTAAATATACCACAAAAATGTGTTTGATCCAACTGCCCCCCATGCTGACACGTGGTGGATCTGATACTCCTAGTCTGCAATGCTTAAAATGGAGGGCTTAGATTAGATCTGGTCCTCACCTGCTTCCGGACAATGGCTGGGCAGTGACTAAGAACACACAAGAATAGGTGGCCAACAACACTGGATTGGGCGTATCTTCGTTCTCCAGTGGTTGATCACTCCCCGACAAGTCCAATAGTGAGCTAGGACTCCTCTGCGTGTTGTGGGGTCCTCCAAGGATGACGGGAGGGTTCCGAGTGCTCAGAAGAGGTCCAAGAACCTGGTGATTCTCTAGGTGATTAGCAAGGCTCTAGATGCCTCTTTGGAGTCGCGGACCTGCTCCAAAAGACTCCATGGACCGAGGGCTACTTCCTCTACCAGGGAGTTAAGCAAAAAGGGATGTTGTGCGGGATGAAGGTGGGGCTCTAACAAATTGTAATGGAGGGAGACTCGAGTCCTTGATCCTTGTTGGATCAGGAGGGACAAGTGGTGTTATCGATGGATAAGGTGAGGGGGAGTGAGATGGTGTGAAGATCAGTGTGAGTCGACAGTTAGATCATTGTGCTTTAGCCCTGGAGCTCGAGATCCAGGGAATTGGGGTTTTTGAAATTAAGACTAATCAAACGATAAGGAACGAAACACAAGAATTAAAGCTACAACTATGATATCACCTAGGAATACCCAGAAAATGGCCTCAAATCGACCAAGGGTCGACAAAGCTGAATTAACCAGTGGTGCTTTGGCGATGGGGTTGCATCACCACCTACAAGCGCTCCTCCTTGTTGCAAATCCTCTCTTCCTCTTGCTGCCACCAAGGCGGAGAGAAAGTCATAGATTTGAAGGGTTAAGAGCTCCTGGAGTGGGATAAAATTGAGGAAGGAAGTGGGATGGATTTATTTATAAACATGGAGGAGGAGGCTTATTGACCGGTAATTGAAGAACGATTAGGGATATGTACATGGGATTTATGGATTAGGCAAACATTAGGTTCGATCATCGTTTAGTTTGCGTGAAAGATCAGATCGATAAGAGTGATTGAGCACCCAAGAAAAAGGGGAGAAGGCGAGGGTCTTCTAGTTATAATAGGGGTAGGTAGCCTAGGAAGAGGAGTTGACCGACGGTCAACAAAGAGACCCCCCTTATTGGTCCACGTAGATGAATCAGGAAAATCAAAGAAATAAATCCCTTATGAATAAGATTAATAAATAGCAATTTTGATTTCATGTTAAAACATGAAAAATATTTCTTAGTTTAGGTGATATTTTATTATGTATTTTTATTTTTATGAAGTCGTTTATTATAGGCTAATGTTTACATGTATAATCATAGGTATATTTACATATATATTGTATATTTTATTTTAATTTTGTATTTTAAAATTTATTGATTTATACTCATATTTTACATATTTATAACTTATTTAAATAGATATAAATATATTTTTGTTTTTTTTCTAAAGTAATATGTATACTTGTGGAATTAATATATAGGCGTATGTTTGTATATTTCATCTATGTATTTTAGTATGCATATGTATTTTTTTATTTTTCATTTTTTATTCTATTTTTATTATGTTTATTTCTTTTAAATAATACTTACAAAATTATAAAAATATAAATGAAAAATATAAAGAATATATAAAATGAATAGTTTATTCAGTTATACTATACAATAGGGTGCAAAATTCAACTTTGCATATTAAATCTAAATTAAATAAAATCACCTTTATTAAATAATTAATTAAAAGTTATATAAAATTAAATTGATTTTGATGAATTTTGAGTTCATATGGATAAGTTACATGTTTGTGAAGTTAAGATTTTTGATTTTTATTCTGAGTGTAGAAAGCACAATATGCATTATTTTTTTGTGAAATAAATTTTATATTTATGTATTTTTATCTAGAATATTCATGTACGAATTTTTTTATTTGAAGTGTAGAAATAATTACATAAAAAAGGTTCTAAAATGCAATTATTGATGAATTTATAAACTAGGATTTTGTACGTAATTTGTACAATTTCTCCACCATATCCCCACTTTATTCTTTATCGACCAAGTCATCATGACGATTGGGTCTCGGGGTCTACGGTCACTCAACATCGATGATGTCTCATTTCTTTTCCTTTTCTTCCTTTATTCTTTTATTTTGTCAGTAATTACAATAATTTATGCAATAATTTAGGTACAAATAATTACTGTTATTTTGTTCAAATTAATGCTCTCTACAAGCATTTAGCTAGGGATTTTAGGCGAAAATAAAAGAATAAAGGTGATGAAATGGAGATTCATCACCCCCTATACTTGCCTTTGCTAGTCCCCAGCAAGCACTTGTTCCTATATGTGCATACAAGAAAATAAATAAAAAAAAGAAAGAAATTGGATTGATTTTAAATATTGAACTTTTCCTCATAATATCAAAGTTTGGAGCTTAGTCGGACCCTTGGATTTTTAGTTTGGTTGGACCCTTGCTAGGAATCGGAATTGAAACACAACAACCTTTAGGAACCACAAAAGTCTACCCATGTCTCATCAAAATCCAGGTCACAACGATTCGATGTTATACACAGTGCCTTATGACTATGAGTCTATCTTGTACAGTGTGTGTGATTTGTAGCTCATCTCGACTGAAGCGGTAAAAGTCATTCTTCTACAACTGGTGACCCGAGTTCCCCAATCTAATAACTCTTTCCTTGAAAAGCGAGGTGTTCCCTTTTATGTTCAAGTACAATCAGCTAAAGAAGAGGATGTGGAGAGAAGAATGGACAGTAGCCAGTGTAGCTACCTATCGTAGAATCTCTGACTAGTGTAGCCAAGTCATCCGGTTGCAAGCTCACATGAATACTTTGACTTTGAAGCTAAAGCTTGCTTATTGAGTACATATGCTCCGACTGGAATTGATTTTTCTTTTGAATTTTTCCCATATATTATATTTTTTTAATACTATATACATCAGCATTTATGTAAGGATTTTTTTTCCTCTTGAGCCAGTAAACTATCCCTCTTTTAAAGCATTATTGTAACCCACAGACTTCTGTCTTTATACCTCATGGCTAATAGATCGAGTTGGGGTACAATGGCCATAAATGTTGTACTTCTAGTGTTTCCATTGGCTTGTGTCTCATGCTGGCAAATCCAACCTTCTACCATTTCAACTGAGTTGAGCAAGGTGTAAAGTTCAAATGTGCAAGTTAGGTCACTATCGACAAGAGTCATGCTTGTGTTCCGAAATATTCTACTTAGGAAGTCAATATGACACTGAACTATGTCTTGTAGTATCAAATAATTAAGTCTAGTAGACATGAAGTACCTCAGATCAAGTTTCCTGAAGGTTGCTATGATTAAATGGATTAAGGTCCAACCATGTTCTAATCTTTGGATTTTATTTAGACTTGTTCAATTCTAAATCTCAATCTGAAAAATGAAATGCTATGCACGATGTAGAAAATATTTTTGTGATGCAATTTTCTAGTTTAGAACTTTTTATGGGTTTTTGGAAAAGTTTTGCAAATTTTTAGTGATTTTTAAAAACAACAAGTTTTGGCAAATAAGTGCAGATATTTATACGAGAGTGCATTTCTATTTACAAGAATTTAAGTGAAAGAATTCACACAAGATATTTACATGTTTACTGTATAGGATTTGTAAAGAACTTCTATAGTCTTCAAAATAATTTGTAAAGATTTTGACAAACAATTTGAAAACTTTGTTTTAAAAGAATAATTTGACTAATGATTTTTTTCAAACATTTACAAAATTTGAAAATTATTTTGTAAAGAATTTTCAAGAAATATATATAGACTTTTCAAACTATTTTTGCAACTATTTTCCAAACCATTTACAAATAGATTTTCAAAACATTTTATTCACACAAAAGAAAGACATTTTTACAAACAATATATTTTTACAATGTTTTAAAAATATTTTACAAAACATTTTTTAAATAGTTTTACAAAAGATTTTTCAAAGAGATTTTTCAAACATTTTGCAAAACATTTTTAATCAGTTTATTAATTAGTATATACAAAGAATTGGATGCGTGTATTAATTTTTATAAATAAACTATATTAAAAATATGCAAGTACGAGTTATGTCTAAAATATATACTAAGTATATATGACTCAACTATACTTATCTTCGAGCTATGTCCTCATAGATCGAAAAGGAGAGGAAGACGCAACTCGTATTAAGTATAGAAAAATCTATACTGCAACGGTAAAATAAAGAATAAGAAGTCAACCATCACCCTATACTTATGATCAAATAATCCTAAGTGTAGTGGACTATAAACACGACATGGAGGGTCGAGGGTGGGAATACACAAATCAGGGGCTCGACCTATCTCATCTATATTTAAAGTGACATAGCCCTAAGTTAGAAAGAATGTCAAAAGTTGAGGAGTCAGCTGATTGATCCTAAATTACCCCAGTTAATTATTGCAAATTATTTGATGTATTTGTGTCATGTTGTAGTCAGGCAATCAGAATCAATCAAGAAATAATCAGAATTAATTAATCAATTAATGCAATGGTAGATTATTAATAATTTAACCAAGGCAAGCCCAAGGGTCGAACTCAAGGAAGCAAAGGAACAATCTAGATAAATGTCCATCAGACTTTGAGCATGGTTTTTGAGGTGGAATTTTTTGGTTTTTTATTCTATATAAGGTTGCAAATGCAAAATTAGCCAATTTTGAGGACTAAAATACAAATAATGTTCGAATGTGGTAAAAAAATTATGAAATTTGGTCCCGATGTAGAGAATGATGAAATGAGCACACTATAATTTGTTGAATTATTTGATGCAAAATAGATAAATAATGAAGTTATGAGTAAAGAAAATGTAAATCCAGGCAATTAATTATAATAAATATAAAACTGATTTATTTCTTGTGAATAAAATTATCTAATATATACACTATGTGGTCTATCTAAATTATTCTAAACCCTAAACACTTGGAGTTTTATACATGTTAAAAATTATTTATGGAAATACAAAAAATGACAGTTATAGAGAAAAATATGCATGCATATAAAATGATTTTCTAAAACCTTAAAGAAATCGAAAAATCTAGAAAATATGAATTTTTAGAAAATTTTGAACTATTCATTTTGGAGCACATAATGGGTAAAATATGCAATTTTTGCCAAAAAAATTGATAATTAATTAACAATAGATAATAAAAATGTAAAGAACATGCCACAATGTAAATAATTTGTTGAAGAATAATGTACTTATTTTTAATGAATAAATTAGTGTCAAAATGCGATTCGAACTAAAGGGAGAACATAGGATTCTTAGTGCAACCATACAAATTTAAAATGAATAAAAATGTGGCGCATAGGGACAGAAAGTAAATTACCTAGGCCCCTGCGGGGATTGTTGTAAGTTTTCACCGAGGCACGTGATGCGCACATGGTGATGACATCACCTAAAGGGAGGGCCTTATTACTATTACTCTGGAACTACAAGGGTGTTCGAGGAAATTTACCCCTTCGCTCATGTGCTCCTCATGTGTAGAGGGCCTTTATGAGATTCACGACAGAGACGGGGGCTTGGATGAAATTTACCCACACCACATGCACTGGGCATGGGCATGTGATGAGGGTCGGGCAGTGGGAGGAGGTTCGGGCAACCTACCCTACACGTGGCTTCTTTGCATTCTAAGTAGTTGGCCTAGAGTGAAGCCATGGGATGGAGACATGGAGGGCCTCGGGTCGTTAGATCTTGGGGAAAACCCAAGATCTAGCGGAGGCTGTGTTGTCGAGGCGATGAGGATGAGGTCGGGCCAACCAGTGAGGAACTGAAACAACGAAACTGCATATGCTCGCAACCCGAGGAGCCAGCAACATGGACTGGTTGAGGATAGGGAAGAATGGCAATGGTGACTGGTGGTCGAACGAGGAGGAGCTGCGATCGGTGGTGATGGGAATGAGTCACGCAGTGTTGTCGATGAGACATGAAGGGGTGTAGGCACGTCAGATGAAGACACCCTCTCGATTAGTCGACACATGGCCGACCCAAGGGTAGGCATGATGGAGATGAGAGTGGTTGATCGGTGTAGACACTCTCTACAGGTATCGATGGCGACTCGGCTGGCAAGGCTACAAGAGAGCGGGGGCGTGACAAAGACTATGGTGAATGGGGTAGACGGGGCAGAGCGATGGTGGCAGAAGTGTGTGACAGTGATCGGTGAATGTACGGAAAAGGAAGGGTGTTCACGAAGGTTGAAGGTGGAGCGAATCGATTGAGAGAAGGTGGAAGAATCGATGTATTGGGAAGAACGAACATGTGAAGAAACGTATAGGAGAAGAGAGGAAGAAGAAAAGCACGGAGAAGAAGATCGTTACATGGGGGATATGGCTCAACAACCAAATGGAATGGTCAGAGCAGAAGTAGGTGCTCGACGGAGGAGCGCGTTGCTTCAAGGATTAACAACCTTGGATTATGCCAAGGAGGAGGGCGGAGGATTGGGATGTCAACTAAGGGACGATCCTCTTGTAGAAGCTGTTGACGGCAGATAGCGGATGGCCTGCTTGAGGGGCGACGATGGCTTTTAAGTAGGTAGCAGATTGAGAGGAGGATAAGGCGATTAAGGATAATGGTTGTAACGACGAGGAAGGGAGGGTGGTTAGATGGTTCGTCGAAGGATATAAGATAGGATCAAAGGCATTGGACGAAGAAGGGGGAAGGGGATAAGGAGGTGGTTAGACGGAGACGAGATCGGAGATGGGTCGTTGGAAGGATAAGATTAGAGAGAGAGGGGTGAACGGCTGGTGGTGCGAGAAGAGGGTAGTCGTCCACCTACACCACTATAGAAGGCGGGTCGTTGCGCGCCTACACCGCGTGGGAGGTTGAAGCCTTCACATGCAAGGCACGTGCGGAGAGGGGGAAGAGGATGCCACGTGGCACCGCTGCGGTGCATCCACATGGTAGGGAAAAATTAAAAGTAAAATAAAAAGGAATAATAAAAATTAAAATAAATAAATAAATAAATAAAAAGAAATAAAAAGAAAATAAAATAAAATAAAAGAAAGGGTGACATGTAGCAGTTCTAGGAAGTGCCACATGTCGCTCCTAGAAAAGTCAAAAAAATATTTGAAAAGTAAAATATAAAAGAAATAACAAAAGGGCTCAAATCAAAAAGTGGTCAACATGGAGTTTCTTGTCTGGACGAGATCTACAACTTTTGTGAAGGAACCAAAGCCAAAAGAAATCATGTGTACATAATGTATTTTTGGAGGTATCCTATAGGGACAAAATACCATATTTTATGTTTTTATGACTTTTTGTATTTTTAAAATAAGATAAAAATCGAAATAAAATTATAGAAAATATAAAAGAAATATTTACAACTGGATCTCTTTTTTTCGATTTTTAGTATTTTAGAAAATAAAAAGATAAATAAATAAAATAGAGGCGTATGTGCAATATACAATAAGGGCCCAAAACCAAAGTTTAACAAACAAACTCCGATTCTTTTGAATTTGGTCTTTTTTTAAGGTAATTGAACACACATTAACTCAAAAGTAAGTAGCGGTATATATGAGGATGTATGAGAGCGATATTCACATTTTAAGGCTTTTATTCTTGAACTAGGGTTTGAGTTTTATTAGTTAATTTTGCAAGTTAGTAATTTTTTGTATTTTTCCTCTTTTCTTGCTAATGATCTGTACACAATGGAGGTGGGTTGTGGTTAATAGAAGTTGGGATGAATTAATTAAAAATCAGTTAAGTTGGCTGCTTTTCAGGTCATTTCACACTTGGATTTTTGGTTCCTTATTTTCTGCCACGATGCATGATAAAATGTAATTATTACTAAAACATGCATGAAAGTTAATTATGAAAATTAGATGATCAAATGCAGATAATTTTTGGGGATCTGAGCTTAATTGAACTCTTTTAGAATTATAAATCATAGATTCATCAACATGCGAGGTGATTAAATCCCTATCAAAACACCTGTAAGTATCACAAACTTGTACAAATTAACATGCATTATTCATCTATAATTAATACATAATTTTTTGTATTTAAATACAAAATAAAAGAATAAATTTAAGAAAATAAAAACAAATGAAGTATTAAATATACTGAATTACCCTAAACCCAGAGACCAAGTCAATATTGACTTGGTCGACTGGGAATAAAGTAAAGGGAGATAATGGCCAAACACTGTATATAGAACCGTAATTATTTATCCTAATAATAGACCTTTTTGATTTATTTTATTCTTTATCCGACACTTCAAATAATAAAGTTTTCAACATGAAACTCGTATATAAAAACATATAGAAAAATATAAAAATAATTTCCAATAAAAATATTACCCAGTGCAATTGGAACACAATGATGAAAAGTCGCAAACCGAATTTCACATATCCATATATTCTCCATCTGAACTCAATTTGAACCAAAATCACCTCCATTCTATTCCAAATTAAATTTTATATCTAATGAAGGATGTTTCATTTAAAACGGAGTTAAGATACACAAGCTGGCTTTCTAGGGTACTATTATACTGTATATATGAATATAATATTCATATATTTTATTATTTATATTTTTACTCTCTATATAATTTTTAATAAATTGTATATATTATCTAAAACATACTAGAAATTTAAAACACAATAAAACCATAAAATACACTTAAAATAAATAAAAAATTAAAATGTATAAGTATAGTATACATATAATGTATATGCATACAATTATTTATGTATATAAATAAAATCATAAAAAAATAAAAAATACATAAATATGTATTTTATAATGTTATAAATATATAAAATATGTAAATAGGATAATAAGCATTAGAAATCCAAAAAAATGAAATACCATAAATATTGGTATATCTATATTTATACATGTAAATTTAATGCATGATAAATTAAGTTGTAGAAATAAATAAAAATCATGATAAAATAGTTTGAAAAATAAGAAATATTTCTGCCTTTATGAATTTTATGTAATAAAACCATTTAGTATTTATTATGTTAATAAAACTTTTAATTTTGTTTTGCTTTATTTGGTCCTACATGGACCAACGAGAATCCAAGGACAGTTGACTCTAGGTAAACATCATGCCTTCCTCTCTAACTCTGTCAGAACATGAGAATGCCCCCCTTCCCAATTTTTTTACTTTTCCACCATGACTCCATTCCCCTCGCGCTCCTCCCATTATGAAGTCTCCATCACCATCTCCCATGCCATGTGCATAGCCCTAACAAACCTCCATCACCATTCACGCTACCTCCTTCCCAAACCAACCGAATACCATGTCTATAAATAAAATCCCTTCTCTTCCTTTTTGATCAATCTATCAAGCCATGTAACCCCAATCCATTGCTTTGCCGAGCTTCCTTATTATAACAACTAGCTTCGGTAGGTGTCGGCACGGACAAAGTTGTTGGAGAAGACGTCCACCTTCTTTGAGCAACCAGCTCTGACGAAGGTTTCTTCTCCCTGGTCTCCGATCTTATATGAGTTGTTTTCTTTACTTTTTAGTGTAGTTTTCATATCATTAGGGTAATCATATCTTTTATTTTGTGTGATTTAGCTTATTATAGCCTAGAATTAAGGAGCAAAGCTTACCGGAGCTTAGAGCTCCAGTTACTGTTCCAATGTGCATCCACCTATTTCCCACCTGCATTAAGACTCCAACATCTTCCCCTTAGCTTCTTCACTATTTTCCTCCCACCACCACCTCGTTGGAGAGACCTATTTTATGCAAATAGCTTCATCATAGGGTCGATTAAATTTCTCTCGAGCCCAATTGCATTTTTGTGCGGGAGCAGGATAAAGAGACATCATTAGGAGCTTGAATGGAGCCCAGGAACAAAGCTCCACCTCCTAAGAAGAAGGAACACCTCATGGCCTCTTCTAGCAAGACATGGGCTTGATTGGACCATCTTGCGACTGTGGTGAGCTTCATTAAGCATGTTGGGCTGGTCGGCAGCTCGTCAGGTCACCGGATGCCGGAGATATTAAGGATCGGAATTCTCTAGGGAAGAGACTCTTCCATATTCTTCTAAGATACCTCCCGACCATTGAATTAAGAACAGAGGCCAAGATCTAATCCAGACCCTTCATTTTAGTCAAACTGCTAACTCCACCATCGTTGTTCATCAGAAGTAAAGGACATGTCGGTACAACAGAGTCATTCATCTCTGCCCTGCGTGCAAGGCACGTGGATCTCCTGGGATATTGCATACAACCCCTTCCATCATTTTATATTTGAATTAAGTAATGTACATATTATATTATGTCTAACAACTTTAGGATATTTTGCAACATAGACCCCTAAACTTACGTATAATTGTAAAAAAGATTCTTCCGCCTCACGCGTAGCTATATGCGAGGCTTTGTAAAAATTATATGCATGCCCCTATGTGTATTGGACCTATTATAAATTGAAGTATGTGCTTCCAAATACTGTAAATATGTTTGTGTTTCTGTAACATTTTATTTTCTTTTATTTTGAGCATATTAGATATTTCTTGCTCCAAAAATGTAGCAAAATTAAGTAGATGCATTATATAATGTTTGCTTAAGCTTAGATTTTATTTTGGCATTTTTGTAATTTTTTCTATTTATTAAAATTCTAAAATCTGCATTTTCATCTAGTCTAAATTTAAAATACCATCAAAAATATAAAATCATTTATAAAAATTCCCAAAAAGTATATTACTTGTATTTTAATATTATCTATCATATATCAAAAAAGCCTAGAAAATAATAAAATACGAAAGAAAAATTACAAAGCCCAAGAATACTTATAAAAATTAGTAGAAAATATTTAAAAAATAGTTCTTTCTATTTCGGATTTTTCTATATTATATGCATAAATAGTTTTGAGTTATTTCTGGTTATATTTATATTTATTAAACTCAAAACATTCTTGAGTATTCATTCTGTTCACTATTTTGTTATGTTTATTACATTAAAAACACTTAAAATTAATAAAATTTCTACAAACAAATTACCAAAAATATAGCAAATATAAAAATCATTAAAATATTTTATTTCAAATACTTTGAGTATGTTTTAGCTTAATTAAAAATATGATAACTTATATTGACTATATATTCTATATATTATTTATAATATTTATAATATCTATAATCGTATATATAATTATGTATCTTATTTTTAAAATAAAAAGATAAATTAGAAATTTACAAAATTAAAAGTAAAATATAAAATTTAAATTTAAAAAGATAAAAAAACAACTAAGAAACCATAAAAATTAAATATATGCTTACGTGCGTCCGTGCATTATTATTAAGTAGCAATAATTAATAATTAACCAACCTCTATTTGCTCCTAATGTTCGACAACTCAGATTTCTTATACATGTACACACAAACTTTTATGAGTTATAATAAATTTTAACTAACTTAACTTTTTTGATCGCTTATCTATTCATGGGTTAATTGTTGTCTGAATTAGGTATTGGTCACCACAGATATTAGGGTTCTTGCATTGTTAGGAACCCTAGGTCAATTTCTGTTCAACAAGGTCCTCTGCATAGGATTAGAGAATCCGAGGTGTCAGATAAGTTAGGTTAAAGAGTTGACTTAATGAGATCGATATAAACAATACCTATATCATATGTTGTCACGATACATGCACACATCCTCTGATCGGAGACATATGTGTTACTATATGTGTATGTATGTATATTAGGCAGACCATTAGGTTGATGACCTAATCAAGATCTATATGTGTAAGACAACTTTGATTTAAAATTTTAATCAAAGATTTTAAAGTAAATACATAATTATTTACATGTTTTAATAAGTGTATTTCTTAGTCTAAGATATGAAATTCATGAACTTCTCAGCAAGCTTCCAAAGGTCAACTAATTAACCGGACCAAATTATTCAGACTGGTTCCGAAATTTGGAACTTGTTCTCTCGGTAGAATGCATCAAATATGTGTTCACCAAGAACAAGCACACAAATCCAACGTCATTGAAAGAAACTAAAATACAACGAAAAATATGAAGAAGATAAATCATTGGCTTGTTATTATATTATGGTGCCTTTGTCAAGTGTGCTTCAGAAGCAACATCTGGACAAGGACAATGCATAGGATATAATTATGAATATTAAGGAGATGTTCAGTGATGTGAACCACACTTAGCATTACAACCTCTTGAAGGAACATAGTAGCTGCAAGATACAGGAAGGGACGTTGGTTAGAGAGCATGTAACCAAAATATTTGGTTACATCTCAAAAATAGATACATGTTGAATGATCGAGATGAGGCACCTAACGTCCTATCTTTCGAGGCCTGCGATGTCTGATAAGTTAGATCCAATAATTTTTGTAGCGGCCACTCTCACGACACTAAGTACTCAATTCAATCAAATAGACAAACAATCAACCCGCAATAAATGATTAAACAATTAATAAAATGCGGAATGAAATTTATTATACCTTACAAAAGATGTGTATAGAATGTTAGTGAAGGGGTCAAACCATTGAGAGAAAACAGTGGATATGTATAATATTATTAGTTAATACCTAATAATAATTATTATTTTGTATATTTTTGCATTTTCTATTTTTATGGATTTTTTATTATATTTAATTTTTATGTATTTTAAATTTTTTATTTTTCTTCTATTTTAATTTTTAATTTTTGTTTTCTTATTATTTTTACAAAAGTGTAACTTATTTTTTTAAATTATAATATATATTTATATATAGTAATAATAATATTATAGATAATGTAAATAATATATATGATGTAAATAAAAAATATATAAGAAGCAATGCCTTTTTGAATTTTTAAATAAATAGTATATATTTATAAGTAATAATAATGATAATAAATAGTATATTTGTATTATAAAGTACTTATATTATATATTGGGATTTATAATTTGAAAAAATGGGGCCGCCCCAACATGGCTACCCCCGCTCAATTTTCCGGCCTTTTTTTTAAGTCAAGTATTTTCATCACTATATCCTTCTAATATGTCATTTCATTTTTTTTCTGAAACAGAGACTCCTATGCCTTCCATCTACAATATGTAATTTTAATGGTCTTCGAGTTGTTGTAAACGCCCTTTTCTAGTTGAAGGGCATATGAGTCTATTTTTTGATGAAATTGGAATGACATATTAGAGGGATATAGTGATGAAATTACATGACTTTATTTTTGAAAAAAATAAAAAAAAAACTTCAGAAAATGGTGCGGGGGTAGCCATGTCGGGGTGCCCCTAGGGGATAGCCCTATTGAACCATTTATAATTACAAATATACAAATATACTCAAAATTGAAAAAATAAATATTTTTATATTTTTTATGTTTTCTATATTTTTGAAATTTTATAAACATTATAAAATTTTTTATATATTTTATTATATTAGAATATGTAAAATGGTGAGTAAGATAAATATGATGAATTATTTTCAGTATTACAAATAGAAAATAGTGTCAAATTTTATAAAAATTATTTTTAATTATACTATATATAATAAAGAAAAATATATAAAATAAATTTTTTTGGATAAATAATGAAGTTTTTCTGATTTTTATAATTTTTTTAGGATTTTGTTTCTTTAAGGTTTTCTTTTTATATTTTTTGTGATTTTTGGTTTGAAGGTAGAATAGATATTAATATTTGTACATCATATTTTTTAATTTTGAAATCTATTTTTATATTTTCTTGGATTCTTATATGCAAAAGGGAATAAAAATCTCCTTTTTATTTTTAGAAAATGGGAAAATGCAAAATAAAAATATGGGCATGAATATACATGGTTTGAGGCATCTAGAGAAATAATCCCAACATTTATAAATTATATGAACTATTTAATAAAAATAAAAGGATAATAAATAAAATGAAAACTTGGCATGGGTATATTTGCAATAAAAATAAACTACAAGTTTCTTCGTACAATGTTCCCCCAAAATATTAAAATTATTATACATTTTTAAAGAATAAATTGAAAAATAAAAAGTTGGAGGGGTGTAGTTGCAAATATCACAAGGCCTCACGTGGCAAAACACATGAGACACAAGGACCTATATACTTTATTCAGGAAGTACAAGGGGTTAAGTACACAAAATACCCTTATTAATTTGTCAAATTGTTGCAGTATTCATGCATTTAGGATTAATCAAATGACCACTTAATTTTAATTTATCAATTAAAGCGAGCGATCAAATTTATATTTTACTTGGGCAAACCCAAGGTCGAACTCAGGGCGATCACTATCTCCTTAGGTTGGTAATAGACGATCTAGAAGCTAGTTTTTCAACGAATTATTTTTTTGTAATTTTTTTATGCAACTATTATGAAAGTGCAAATTCATACAAATTTAGGGGTTAAATTCCAATTTTCAATTAAACTATTTCCAAATATCATAAAACTTTGCCATAATGTTAAATATAATGAAATAAATAGACTGTAATTTTTTGAATTTTCAGATGCAAAACGAGTATATTATGAATTAAAAATGCATACGAGGTGATTTTTCACAAATTAATTTTTTAAATAGCAAGCCTATGTATTATTCAGAAATAAAATTATCCTAAACTAGTCTATATGAAAGTTATCCATGAAAATTAATAGATCTTAAAAATATCAGGTCTACAACCTATTAAAAATTAATTACTCAAATCACCATTCAATTTATTACGACCTCGATATACGTGCGAACATAATGATTTTTCATCTAGAATGTACTTAATTATAGCTAATGCAAATTTTTGGAAATTTTTAGTGATAATAAATTTAATAACAATTAAATATCACACAGTGGGAAAAATATGCAATTTCCCAATTAATAATTAATTTAAATCAATCATATTCCACAAAAATTTAATCAAGCATCCATTACGATAGAACATAAGTTCTTCGACAATGTACAAATTTTTAGAATAATAAGTTGATGAGAAATTTAGACTCAAAACAAAACTAGAACACAGGGTTCTAAAAGCAATTATAGAAAATAAATTAATAAATAAAAATGCAAATGACTATGCAATTACCAAAACTTGCAGGGGACCTTTACAATTTTCCACTATCACACGTGTTAGGCAGGTGCTGCTGACGTGACCCAAAGGTTGGGCCCCTTTGCAAATTTGGAGAGTAGTGAGTGATGTGTTGCTAAATACGATGTTTAATCTGGGCACTCATTTTAGTATGTGTACTTAGCAAATCAGTCAGAACTGAGAGAAGATCTCTGTGAAGAGTGTCTCGGCTTTAATTTATATACCGGGCAAGTCCGAGGTCGAACACAGGGAGGCAAAGGAACAACTTTGGGGTCAATTCAAAACTTTAAATGTAGATCTCCAGTGCGGATTTTTTATATACTTTTTTATACAAAATGAATAACAAATGCAAATGTGGATGAATCAAGACCATAAGAAAGCACACAATTAGGTCGAATTAATTTTAATAGAAAATAAGTCTAATTTCGTCAAATCGTATTTTTTCTAGAATCCTAATCTATCGAGGAACACAAAACATTTTTTTTTAGAATTTTAGGGGTTAAGTGCAACAAATAAAAGTGCACACTTTTTATGGGTTTTTTTCGTAATTTCTCACACAAACAGTAAGCAAAAATCATGAAAAATGTACTAGAATGAAAACATGATGATATAAGATTACAGTAATTTTTTTGGGAATTGTTTAACAAAATATGAATTTTTTAGTGAAACAGAGTGATTGTAAGTAAATAATTCCTAATAAATCCACTTATCAAATTAGATAGAGAGAGAATTATCTCATATAGCTATTTAGGTGTTCAATCCAGGAGTGTTGAAATTTTACAAAAATAATGTACGTGGATTTAATTAAAAATAAAATAGCCAGATCACTCTATAATTTATTTTAGGCACACGACAACACTATTATGGATAAAATTTGGATAGTAATTCAAAAACATTTCAAGGCATCATCTCAAATTTTTGTGGAATTTTTAAAGCAACTATGTGTCAGATATATATTTAAGAGCACAGAATGGGTAAAATATGCAGACTTTCAGTTGAATAATTTTAGTCAATTACCCACAGATCATAAAAATATAAATAAATATCCTAGTTGTATAACATTAGTTGCTCAACATCATGCCATTTTTCATTGAATAAAAATATGAAAGATTGAAGTTCAAATTAATACATAAACAGGGGGAAATCCGTGCAATTTCAGAAAACAATATTACAATGCAAATTATGCACAAGGACTATTATGCAATATTAGAAACATGTAATAAACAAAGTGCAATTTTTACATTAAAAAAATAAAGAAAAAGTGGGCCTTCTTCTTCCTTTGGCGGCTGGAGATGAACCCAAAAGAGGATAACAGAAGCACGGGCCGGTGGCGGCGAGGAAGCACGTCGGCAGACTGCGGGGTCGGCGGTCGGCGCTCGCGGCGGAGGCGGGGCGCTGGGTAGAGGAGTGCTGGTCGTGGGTGGCGTTGGCCGCGCTGGAAAGGACGGCAGATGGCGTCGCTTAGAGGGCGGAGGACCGAGCGCTCGCGGCCACGCGGAGGCAGCTTGCTGGCTTACGGGCGCGCACTACGTGCGGACTAGCAAGGGCGGTGGTGCCGTTGGCGTGTGTGCGGTGATGGGGAGGCGGTGGGGGTGCTCGTTGCTCCTTCTGTGTGTTTTTTATTATTTTTTATTTTTTTAATAAAAGTTTTTTTACTGTTGTGATTTTTTTGTTTTAGATTTTCATTATTTTTAATTTTGTTTAAACAGGGAATGAAACAAATGATGTAAATGATCAAGTGGTTATGGTGATGATGGGGGTATGATGAGGATGAACAAATGGGGGGTATATGGACGATAATGTGATGGGCTAAAAAAACTGCAAATATAAAAATAATGACAAGATGAAACTGAACCTACCTACGATGGAGACAGTCACTTATTGTGTGCTCACAAGAGCACGATCTTCGCTCAAATCTCTGGCGAGCGATAAGCTCGAGCAATGATCAAGTGCAAAATGAGGAGGATGGTATGTATATAAAGAGAAGACATGAGAAGTTATCAACATGGTGGAGTTGAATGAGAGGTTGTATTATTAATGGAGTTGAATGTGAGGTTGGAAAAAATGGTGGAATGTTGGAGTTGAATGATGGTTATTGTAGAGAATGGAAATTAAATAATAAATTAAATAATAATATAATGTATGCTGCTAAAATACAACAAAAAATATAAAGAAGAAAAATAGTGGAGAATTTACAAAGTAAGACATACAACATGTACATTTTTTGTTCGCTTTTCTATTTTATTTTTTTCTCTTTTTAATAGTAGATATTTACAACAAAAAAATAGAATTAAATACTAGAATAAAAATACAACACAGTAATGATTTTTTTGGATTTTTAGTAATTGAGAAGGATAAAATAAAAAATGAAGAAAGAATGAATATATACATAATATACAATGTACATCTAGGTCCCAAACCCCAACTTTTGCAAGTGAACTCCGATTTTAATGAAACCACTTCCGTTGGATAGATAATTTTCTAACTTGAACTTCAAATGGTGAATTTGGAGTTCGTACGGAGCGGGAATTTGGCCTGAAAGTTTGACTTTATGGCTTTTTGTCTTTGGGGTTTAGGAGCATTTATTTGAGAAAAAATTTATTTTATATTTTTGTATTTTTATATACATTTTTAAAAACAAATTAGAGAAAGGATCAGCTAAAAAGGAGTTGAAATAAAATTATAAAAAAATACATGAAGTTTTGGGCTATTTACAGGTGAAAAACTCCTTTAATTTTGCAACTTTTATTGTTAATTTATTTTGTACAATCTAATATACAATAATTAGTGTGTTTTATTTACAAGAGTTATTTTGTTAATTTATTGATTTTATAGACATTTATTTGGGATTTTACTCAGGGATTTTGCTAAGACCAGGATATTGAGATAATGAATCGCGGATTCATCACCCCCCTTTACTTAAACTTTGCTAGTCCTCGAGCAAATAAAGAATGAATAAGTTATAATAACCCCTGACTGTGCATGTGAATACAAGACTTGATCCGTTCAAGAACTCTCGATTTTAGAGATCCTAAAATGCTAAGCTGAACCAAGCTCTATTCAAAAGGTATCTAATTTCCCTAATCATCAGACTCTCTTTGTATACATATATAGTAGGGATATGACTTAAGTGTGGACTGCAGTTACAAGAGTAGAGTCGCAACGTCACCCAAGGTTCCAGTCCAAGAGACTCTCCTATGTACCCAATCCTCAACACTAGGGAATAAACCACTTCTTGCATCCAATCCACCATCTCTTTAGTTGTCAGACATAAAAGTGTAGATGGAAGGCCAGTTGATGGAGGGCATAGGATTGTGTCATTTCTTCTCTCCCTCTCATTAGAACAAAGATTCTCTAAAGTTCCTTATTACTCAACGCTTTTTTGGTGTTGATCACTGCATCCGTAAAGAGAAGTTGGAGTCGTCTACACTTGTTTTCCTGGGAGTACACCAGGGTGTGCCTTTTTTGAGTGTACCTATGGTACCTTCTACACCCAGACTTATAGCATTTACGATGCAGGGTCCTTTTTTGGTCCAAGTGCGACTCCTGGTCCTAATAGCGGTGGTCCAAGTGGACACTTTGAAATGGTTGGGAACGCTCGCCTTTGGTGGAAGCTCTTTGATATTTGACATTGAGGAATGAGAGCTTTTCATTGACATTTAATTGCTTTGTAATATTTTTGGCTAGCTCCACTGCTTTTACCAAGAGTTGGCGCACACTGATCAACAATTTTTTTTATTTTATCACACCTTGGCACTTAGGTAAATGTCAAGAGATAGTACAAGAACCATGTTCTCATACTGTCTAAAGGTGCTGACACTCAGGTTTCAAGGTGTCTTCATTGATTTTATCCAACCTCGAGCTTCATCAAATCAAGTCCAAACTCAAATCCCTCATCCCAGTTCCTCAAGTGAAATTTCAACTCATCTCATCATAACTGCAGTCGTGTATGTGAGGTGCTGATCATATTCTTAAGGTAGAGACTAAGCATGCAATATAGCACATAAATCTTTCAAACTAGGGAAATGTGAATAATTAAGTTAAGGACCCTAATGACTAAGTCTGGTTAACTCAAAATCTCAAGACCTCCTAAACCAAGTGTTCTTGATCATCACAAGTCTTGTGTGAATGTGTAAGTGTCAGGGGTTAAACCAACCCATTAGTTAGTTTTTTAGAGTTTTTTTGTTTTTTTAAAACAAAGGAAAAGAAGAAAGATTTTTTTACTAGAAAATTTTTGTTTTTTTCAAGAGTTTTTTTAAAAGGTTTTTTTTTGAAAAAGATATGTAAATAAGAAAGGACATATTTTTTTTGAAAAAGTTTTTTTTAAAAGCAAATAAGGGAAAAAGTTTTTTTTGAAAAGTTTTTTTTGAAAGAGATTTTTTTTACCCACCCCATAATTATTGTATAATATATACAAAAATAGGTGAAAGTACAAGCTATAGGTAAAGTATATATGTAATATATACGCACCCCCTATACTTAGTATGTGCTATGTCCTCAGAACACAAGAAGCGAGAAAAAGACATAGCTCGTGTTAAGCGTAGGAAAGATAAAATAATAAATAGTATAGAAGTCGATCCACCCTCCTATAATTAGGCTTCGGTCAGCCTAAGTCTAGAAGAAGAGCAAAAAATAGGGAGGACGAGGTCAATAGGAGAAATGGATGAGTATATACACATGGCGGGCATTGGTTCCCCCTATACTTAGGCTTTGGTCAGCCTAAGTATAGGACAGAAGTAAGTGTGAGAACCGATGTGATCTGGAGAATATACAAAGAAGGGAGAATATGTACAAGAGTAATTGAATCTTCTAAGCTGCTTACTCTTGATGCTTCATCTTCATGAAGAGTAATATGATGCATCTGCTCTGTGCTCACTATGAATGAAGTTGAGGACCTCAACTTGGACTAACTACTCTTTCAAATCTACAAAATGCTTCAACAGTTGTCAATTTACCACATGATAGTGTGCACCATTTGTGAGATCAGCTATGTCTACAGTTCCATTCTCGTGCACTTTCTTAACAACAAAGGGACCCGTCCATTTAGATTTGAGCTTCCCATGGAACATCTTCAACCTGGCATTGAACAACCATACCTTTTGTCTAGGGACAAAGTCTTTCCACCTAATATGTTGTTCATGCCATCTCTTTACTTTGTCCTTATAAATCAAACTGTTATCATATGACCTGTTTCGGATTTCCACACGCTCATTCAGATTCAAGTCTCGATTCCCTAGGTGACAACTCCAATTAGTCTGCTTAATTGCCCATTCGGATTTGTGAATCAGCTCTGCGGGCAGATGGCATGGCTTGCCATAGATCATTCTAAATGGTGAAGTACCCAATGATGTCTTGTATGCTATCCTATAGGCCCATAGAACTTGGTCCAAGAGATGGGACCAGTTCTTCCTATCGGGACGAACACACTTCTGCAAAATACTCTTCACCTCTCTGTTCGAAACCTCTACCATGTCGTTGGACTGTGGGTGGTAAGGACTAGTAACTCTATGCTCAAATCCATAGTCCTTAGCTAAAGATCTCATATCTTGGTTCACAAAGTGGCTACCCCCATCAGATATCAAAACCATTGGAACCCCGAACCTAGCAATAATATGGTCTCTCATGAACTTATAGACAGTCTTGCTGTCTGGGGTTCAGGTTGGGATAGCCTCCACCCACATAGATAGACAATCAACTGCCAATAAAATGTACTTATGTCCTTGACTGTTTGGAAAGGGACCCATAAAATCTATACCCCATGCATCAAAAACATCACAAATAATCACCGGATGCATGGGCATCTCATCTCTCTGTTCAACTATCCCTCCCATCCTTTGACAGATCGGGCACGACCGTACAAAATCAATAGCATCTCTAAACAAGGTCGGCCAATATAATCCATATTGAAGTACTTTGTGAGCGGTTCTCTTTCCCGAATGGTGTCCTCCAGCCTCGAGTGAATGACAATATGTGAGGACACTCGGGTACTCCTCCTTAGGAATACACCTTCTCCAAACACAATTCAGCCCTTCGAAGAAAAGGAAAGGATCGCCCCAGTGGTATCTCCTCGAATCCGACTTCAGCCGGTCAATGCTGCTCCTAGTACAACCATGGGGAACCTGCTTGGAGACAAGATAGTTTACCACGTTGGCATACCACAGAAGTGAGGTAATAACACAAATTGACTCATCTAGGAAGGTCTCTCTAATCCGCTCATAATCAGGAGAATCTTTAAGTTCAATCCAAGAAAGGTGATCAGCCACAACATTCTTCAGTCCAGGTTTATCTTTTGTCTCCAAATCAAAATCCTGGAGGAGTAAAATCCACCTAAGAAGACGCGTCTTCGCGTCCTTCTTTTCCATTAAATATCGAATGGTTGTATGATCAGTGTAGATTGTCACCTTAGAGCCCAAAATATATGATCTGAACTTCTCGAGGGCCCATACTACAGCAAGCATTTCCCTTTCAGTCATTGTATAATTCTTTTGTGTAGGATCTAATACTTTGCTCGTGTAGTGGATCGCAAACAGGATCCTCTCTCACCGTTGTCCTAACACTGCTCCTATAGCGAAATCTGAAGCGTCAATCATGATCTCAAAGGGGAGAGACCAGTCAGGATCTTGTAGGATAGGCAAGGCACAAATCTTCATCTTCAAGAGCTCAAAGGCCTCCAAACACCTGTGATCTACAACGAACTCTGTGTCTTTCCCTAAGAGCTCAGTCAGTGGGCGGGCGATCTTTGAAAAATCCTATATAAATCTCCTATAAAATCTAACATGCTATAATAATGGCTGCATTGACTTAACATTGGTAGGTGGATCGAGTTTCTGGATCACCTCTACCTTGGCAGGGTCAAACTCCATTCCCCTTTTGGAGATGACATGCCCCAACACGATACCCTCCGTCACCATAAAGTGACTCTTCTCCCAGGAGAGTACCAGAATCACCTCTCTACACCTCGTGAGGACTCGGTCCAAGTGTGCTAAACATGTATCAAAGGAATCACCATGGACCAAGAAGTCGACCATGAACACTTCCAGGAAATCTCCCACCATCTCGACAAATATGGCTATCATGCACCGCTGAAATGTGCCTGGGGCATTGCAGAGCCCGATTGACATGTGCATGAAAGCATAAGTACCAAATGGACATGTGAATGTGGCATTTTCCTGGTCCTCAGGGGCTATGGCCACCTGGTTGTAGCCTGAGTGCCCGTCAAGAAAACAGAAGAACTCTTTCCCTGCGAGTTTCTCCAAGATTTGATCAATAAAGGGAAAGGGAAAGTGGTCTTTCTTGGTCATAGCTTTCAAGCACCTATAGTCGACACAGACGCACCACGACGTGGGTACTCATGTCGCGATCTCTACCCCCTCCTCGTTGGTGACCATCTGAATTCCCGACTTCTTCGGGACAACATGAAGCGGGGCCACCCACATGGAGCCAGAAATAGGGTATATAAACCCTGCTTTGCACCATTTCTCAATCGATTTCTTCACCAGTCCCGTAGATGGGGGTTAAGTATCCTCTGGAACTCACGGGAAGGTCTCACATTATCCTCAGTAAAAATGTGGTGCGAGCAGAGAGCAGGGTTGATCCCCACGAGGTCCGACTTTGTCCAGCCAATTGCTTTGCGATTCCTCTCTAAGACCTCTAACAACCTAGAATCTTGTTCTAAAGTCAAGTCTGAGCTAATGATAACAGGATATCTCTCTTTAGTTCTCGCAAGAAAGACATACTTGAGTGTAGGAGGTAGTGATTTTAGCTTTGGCAATGTGGTGTCATCAAGTAAATCTGGTTGAACTGAATCTGAATATGGTTCCATGTTGCATGAAGGTGGGCTCAACTGTATAGGGCTCTCCACCAAATCAGAAGTATCGGGAGTCAGATCATCAAAAATATCCAAACAATCGGTAAAAGCCACGTCCGACTCATCATCTATGTCCCATGATTGTTCCGAAGAGGATGGAACTGACAGATCCGGATGGATCTCTACGTCATCATAAGAATATGTAGATGCATCTCTAACAAGATCAGACAACACATGGCAAACTGCATCATGCACTATGTCCTCTCCAGATGAAAGGGTCTCGCTCTGTCCTGAAGGGACTTGACTCCAAATCCCACTGGTGCTAATCATTTTGCAATATGCCTCTGAAGATGAGTACTCTGTGCTACTCTCTGAATCGGGTCGCTGACACTTGGTTTGCTTCATCCCAAGGTTCACCTCTCCGCTTGGAGAATGGAACTGTATCAGTCCGGTACCATAATCAAAAGCTGCGCCTCGGTCCAAAGGAAGGGCCGCCCGAGAATAATATGAGTTTCTCTCCAATGATTGGGGGTCTCCATGTCCAAGACTGTGAAGTCAACTTGATAGTTCTGCCCCTCAATCGAGATAATGGCGTTCTTCACTTCTCCCTTAGGTCTCTTCACTGAACGATCTGCAAATTGGAGTAAAGCTCTGGATTTGTGAAGTGGTCCCAACTCCAATTTTTGATATAATGCTAAGGGAAGTAAGTTGATCGAAGAACCGTTATCTAAGAGTGTGCGTGCAAACGCAATGGCGTAAATATGACTCTCCACATAGTGAGCACCCATGTCTCTCTTTTTCCTTGGCAAAGTCTGATTCTTGAGACAATAGGTTGTGGCTACTGATAAGACATGTGTCTTTATATTTCGGTTATCTTTCTTCCTGCTAACCCTTGTAGGTGTGCATCTCACCTTAAGGTATTTTTGAAATGTAGGATGGTTAGCCACATATTCATCAAATGGCACCTTTACAGTGATATTTTCTTTACAAAATCGTGCCATATCGGAGTCATCTTTCTGAATCTTTTTGATGTGCTTTCCATCCATAAGAGCACAGGGGAAAGGGATTGAAGCTAAGGAAACATAAGTTGAAGAGTCTGAATCATGAACTGAAATATCATTCTTGAGAGTAACTGAAACAAAGTTCGTCATACATGAATCTTTTTGATGCAACATGGGATCCAAATCAAAACTATCTACTACAGGTTGTGGAATAGAAGCTGGAGTGGTATCCGCCACAACCGGAGATGCAAGGTCCTACGTAGACTCAGAAGAATATCCATGCTATTGATGCTGCATACGTGCTCTCCTCCTCCTCTCGACTCCCTGAGTAAAAATCCTCGAATGGTGCTGATGGGGCTCCGAAATATGATGCCTCTCCTCCTCGTCCTCTAAAGACTCCTCAGGTAGAGCTCCAGAGATGCCCGTCCTCGTGTCCCTCACCCGGTCAGGTATGGTCACGGTCCTTCTGCTCCTGAGTGACATGTGGTTAGCCTCGTCACATGAAAGAATCTAATGTTCAGATCTAGGAGATGTTGAATAGTATACCTGACTAAAATGCCGTTGAGAACTAGATCGGTTCAGGCTATTGGGGTTAGCCTGAACTTGAACTAGGATTGAGGTAGAAGGTGCAGTCTGCTCATCTCGCCATTTGGATAGGCGGTTGACATCCACCCGTAAGTCATGAATTTCATTCCTAAAGGAACGGAGCTTGTCGAGTATCTGCTGCTATATATCCACAGGACCAGATGAAGAAGAAAGTGGATAAGACTGGGAAGAAGAATGGGAAGACTGGCCCTGTTGGCCAGCGTACTTCCTTTGCTACTGCTACGATGTCTACTGAGATTGCAGGCCCTGCTGGCCTGCATAGTAATGGCCCTATCGACCATACTGTCGGTACTGCTGCTGTTGCTGCTGGGGTGGCTAGAATCCAGGGCTTTGTTGTGAAGGAGGTGGTGCAGAGGTGAATGCGGTGTTGTGAAAGGTCGGGGGACGCTGGTAGGTCTGTCGGCTTCCCGTACTTCCCTACCTGGCAAGGTCCTGAGTATAACATACTCCATTCACCTCCCAAACTGGTGGAGGCTCCTCCTGAACTGTCTCTGCTACTGGAGGTGGTTGCTGGAAAGAGTGGACGTAGGATTGGTCCTGCTCCCGCGGATGGGGTTTCCCTGACACCAACTGCTCCTGAACATGGTGAATTCGATATACTAGGTCAAACTGTGCAGTCACGGCGGTTATCCATATATTAGATACCTTCTCAGTCAACTCCTCCATCTATTTTGGAAGTTTGGAGATGCTCTGGTCTAACTCATCAATCCTCCTGTCGATCTTCTCGACTCTAGTAAGCTTGTCTGCAAGGAGTCCCATGCTAGGGATCACGTCCTGAGAGAGATCGACTACAGCTGATTTTCCCCCTCCAAATGAAAGTGAACTGGGGGACGATGTATAGGCCCTGCTAGCCATCTGTGAGTGGCTAGTTTCAGCTATCTGCTTGAATACCTTCCAGACGGTATTCGCTCCTCATGATGTATAGCTGCCTCCACAGACAACGCTCACTAAACCCTACATTTCAGGGTTGAGACCAGTAAAGAATGACTGGACCAAGATATTATCATCTAAATTGTGATAGGGACACTTCTGCAGGATGTCCTTGAATCTTTCCCAAGCATCACAAAAGGCTTCATGGGGTAACTGGGAGAAACACGTAATGCGCGTCCTCATCATATTTGTTCTACTCAATGGGTAGAACTTCTTCAAAAATAGGTCCTTCAACTGGGCATAAGTGGTGAATATAACTCCCAAGTTCTTTACCCAATAGTCAGCTTTGCCACCCAAGGCAAATGGAAGGGCTTTGATCCCGATATAATCCTGGCTAACATTATGATGTTTGAGGTTAGCACGGATGTGCTCAAAGTCCCTTAGGAATGCATATGGCTCCTCAGAAGCATTCCCATCAAAGTGTGGCAGTAGGTTCAGAAAATGCGTCTTCAACTCGAAATCAACTGTGGGTTCTGCCGGACTCAAGTAGTTCCGAATTTGGTATTGTCCGGGGTTATACGCCGCATTCATTGGTGGTTCGACCCCAACATTGAGCTGTCCTAACTGAGCTCAGAGTAGTGCATGTTGATGCTCAGATGCAGCTAATCTGGCAAGTACCATTCTCAACGGGTCTTCATGGTTATCTTCTTCCTCTTCTTTCTTCTTTGAAGGCATTTTTCTAGTATCGTCTTTAAGTCCTGAATCAGCAAGGTGTTCTTGATTAGAAGATGATATATGAATCAAGATATTCTCACCGAAGCGAAGGTCTTCCTCGGTGAGGTGGGAAGAGAGGAAGGGAATGGTTTGAGAGTAACCATCCCGAGAGTGGGTGATCCTAGGCTCGAGAGGGTCATGAGTCCAGGTTGGTCCAAGTTGCGCTTGGACCTTTGAAGACGTACTTTTTTAAGGGTTCAACGAGAGATTCGCAAAGTCCGAATAAATATCCCCCCTATTAGTCAACTTTTATGTCAAAAGAACTGATTAGATCACGATATTCAATGAGGTGCTAGTTCTATGGTGCACGTAAATGTGCGCAGTGAACTCACACAATACAAACACAATTCAAACCCTCATTTTCACCAACTCAACACGTGATGGCTGTAAGAGTTCGGCTGAATTATCTGGTCAATTTTAGTTGGTGAGAATATAATCTTGGAAAGATTAACGAGATGTTAGGTGCCCATATTTTCCTACAGACTGGCCCGGTTCTTACGACTAGTTGGACCTACTTTCAGCCAGTATAGGAGTAAGTACGGACAGTATAAATATAGCTACCCGTTCCTTGAAGACTAGGGCATCCTCTAAACCTCCCACTCTGCTAAGGAAATCCGGACCGTTTACCGGCTACCCGTAGATCCTCAGTGAAGAGTAGCTAATCGCCTAAAAATAAAGAACCAGTAGTAAGTAAGAAATCAAGGCTTGGCTCTATCTTAGGGTCGTCTCTCTCTCACTAGCAAGTAAAACAAACAATGAGGGCTTTATGCACCCGTGAATAGGGGTTCTTTTTATTCCAATTAATTTTAATCGACATGCTCAATTCAGTCCCAATTTTAGAGTTAGGTTATCACTTGAAATTTAATATGAACACACAAACATGTCTACCATTCAATCCCAATTTCCTTGTTGACCTTAAGTTGTAAAATAAGAGGGGAATCAGAAATCAGAATGCAAACGTGAAACGATGATGCACACTTATAAGAAGGTATACTTACTATGAATCCCAGCACTCTTCATGCATTATGGTGGGCACAAACAAATTTGATTCTATACTACCTTGTGCCTAATCCTTAAATTCGCCACTCAAGTCAAGCCCCACCCTCACCGGAGAGTGAAACAGTCTCGACACACCACAATGTAATGTCCAAGTCTCTTTACACGCGCGAGCTCTGAAACAGGAGCCGCTATAAAGGAGCAAGTTACCTAAATAATTACAATAATTACAAAAATTACAAAAACTCTCTCAAAAAAAAATTAATTGTCCTAACTCTTCACCAGTCGGCGTGTGTCACGTCTGTCGACCTCTGATGTACTCCAAGTCCACCGGACCCTCGCAATGAAAATAAAATTTGTATTGGAGAGATAGAAAATGAAATATATACAATAATAAGCAGAAAAATAATTGCAAAAAAAATGAAATAATTTCAAGTGGCTCGGGGGTCAGACTACCCGAGTAGAGTAAATCTAAATCTAATTTTCCAAATTAATCCCTAAGCCATTTGCCTCCTCGGCAACGGCACCATCTGACGTGTCGCTAAATACGATGTTTAATTTGGGCACTCGTTGTAGTACGTGTACTTAGCGAATCAGTTCAATCGAGAGAAGATCTCCGTGAAGAGTATCTCAGCTTTAATTTACATCCCGGGTAAGTTCAGGGTCGAACACAAGGAGGCAAAGGAACAACTTTGGGGTCAATTCAAACTTTAGATGTAGATTTCTAGTGCGGATTTTTTTATATACTTTTTTATGCAAAAAGAATACCAAATGCAAATGTGGATGAATCAAGACCCTAATAAAGCACACAATTAGGTCAAATTAATTTTAATAGAAAATAAGTCCAATTTAGCCAAATCGTATTTTTTCTAGAATCTTAATCCAGTGAGGAATACAAAACATGTTTTTTTAGAATTTTATGGGTTAAGCTGCAATAAATAAAAATGCACAGTTTTATGGGTTTTTTCATAATTTCTCACACAAACAGTAAGCAAAAATTATGAAAAATTTACTGGACTGAAAACATGATGGAATAAGATTACAGTAATATTTTTGGAATTTTTTAACAAAATATGAATTTTTTATGGATTATTTAGTGAAAATAGAGTGATTGTAAGTAAATAATTCCTAATAAATCCAAGTTATCAAATTAAATAGAGAGAGAATTATCTCATATAGGTATTTAGATGTTCAATCCAGAAGTGTTGAAATTTCACAAAAAATAATGTACGTGGATTTAATTAAAAATCAAATAGCCAGATCGCTCTATAATTTATTTTAGACACAGGACAAATCTATATTGGATAAAATTTGGATAGTAATTCAAATACATTTCAAGGCATCATCTCAATTTTTTGTGGAATTTTTAAAGAAACTATGTGTCATATATATATTTAAGAGCACATAATGGGTAAAATATGCAGACTTTCAGTTGAACAATTTTAGTTAATTACCCAAAGACCATAAAAATATAAATATCAAAGTTGTAGAACATTAGTTGCTCAACATCATGTTTTTTTCATTGAATAAAAAGATGCAAGATTGAAGTTCAAATTAATACATAAATAGGGGGATGTCCGTGCAATTTTAGAAAACAATATTACAATTCAAGTTATGCACATGGACTATTATGCATTATTAGAAACATGTAATAAACAAAGTGCAATTTTTACATTAAAAAAAGAAAAGTTGGATCTTCTTCTTCCTTTGGCAGCTTGAGATGAACCCAAAAGTCGATGACGGAAGAGCAGGTCGGCGACGGCAAGAAAGGGCGTTGGCAGACTACGAGGTCGGAGGTGGGCTCCCGCAGCGGAGGCGGGGCGCTAGGCGGAGGAGAGCTGGCCTTGGGTGGTGTTGGCCTTGCTGGAAAGGACGGCGGCTGGAGGCCGCTTGGAGGGAGGAGGACCGAGCGCTCGCGGCCATGCAGAGGCGGCTGGCTGGCGGGCGGGCGCACGCCATGCACGGAGGAGCGGGGGCGGCGGTGCCATTGGCGTGTGCGCGGCCATGGGGAGGCGGCGAGGGCGCCCGCTGCTCCTTCCGTGTGTGTTTTATTATTTTTTTATTTTTTTAAGAAAAGTTTTTTTACTATTGTGATTTTTTTGTTTTAGATTTTATTTTTTTCTAATTTTTTTAAAACAGGGAATGAAACAAATGATATAAATGATCAAGTGGTTATGGTGATGATGGGGGTATTATGAGGATAAACAAATGGGGGTATATGGATGGTAATGTGATGGTCTAAAAAAATTGCAAAGAAAAAAATAATGACAAGATGAAACTAAACTTACCTACGATGGAGACGATCGCCTATGGTGTGCTCACAAGAGCACGATCTTCGCTGAAATCGCCGGTGAGCAAAGAGCTCGAGCAACGCATGGATGTGGCTGCAATGTTGGCCGAAAAGCGAATGGATCTCACCTGAGAGAGGGTTGTCGTTGCTCTACCGCGGTTGCATCGTTGTTACTGATTCAACTCTAGGAACTAGGCTCTCCTCACATAAATCTAGTGCAAAATGAGGAGGATGGTATGTATATAAAGAGAAGACATGAGAAGTTATCAACATGGTGGAGTTGAATGGGAGGTTGTATTATTAATGGAGTTGAATGGGAGGTTGGAAAAAAATGGTGGAATGGTGGAGTTGAATGGCGGTTATTGTAGAGAATGGAAATTAAATAATAAAATAAATAATAATATAATGTAGGCTACTAAAATACAACAAAAAATATAAAGAAGAAAAATAGGGGAGAATTTACAAAGTAAGACATACAACATGTACATTTTTTGTTTGCTTTTCTATTTTATATTTTTTTGCCTTTTTAATAGTAGATATACAATAGAAAAATACTATTAAATACTAGAATAAAAATACAACACAATAATGTTTTTTTTGGATTTTTAGTAATTGAGAAAGATAAAATAAAAAATGAAGAAAAATGATTATAAACATAATATACAATGTACATCTAGGTCCCTAAACTCAACTTTTGCAAATGAGCTCCGATTTTAATGAAATCACATCCATTGGATAGATAATTTTCTAACTTGAACTTTAAAAGTAAGTTTGTTGAATTTGGTGTTCATAAGGAGCGAGAATTTGGCCTGGAAGTTGGACTTTACGGCTTTTTGTCTTTGGGATCTAGGAGCATTTATT
This sequence comes from Ottelia alismoides, assembly GCA_037367405.1. NCBI lineage: Eukaryota > Viridiplantae > Streptophyta > Magnoliopsida > Alismatales > Hydrocharitaceae > Ottelia > Ottelia alismoides. The sequence goes on along the minus strand of JAZKJV010011168.1, from coordinate 32,787 downwards.
TGAGGTAAAATTGATGAGAAACAGAGGTTGCAGATGGGGAAGGCTGCATCTGCGTTGGAGTGCAGAGGCTGAGGTGAGAGTGTGGCCACTGGGGGACGTGATGCTGGAGCAGGAGAGAGAGGAGGCAGACGATGGCACTGTGGAGGTGGTACACTGGGTGATCATCGACTGGAGGTGGAGCGATGGTGCACACGGCTGCATAGAGGCAGCTAGAGTGCCAATGGAGACTGCATAGGGTCGAGGGTGTGGGTCTATGAGCAGAGCGGAGTTATGGCTCCGACGATGAGGCAATAATGGTGAGCGGGCGGCTCGAACAACGACATGGGCACATTCCTCCACGTGTTGAGTGTTGACTGCTTCGGAGTTATCGAGGCTCGAGGTTTTCATGCAAGCTTCAAGTTTGAATCTACAATGTGATCTGGACTGGCGATGAAGTCTTGATCCTTCAGCTAAAATTTTGGGCTGAGTTGACGACTAAGATATGCCATGTTCTTGATCGTGTTGATCTTAGTGATTCAACCTAGAGGCGGTTCTTTTTCCTCGATGCAAGACCTATTGCTGCTATGTATTTAAGAGAGATGGGCGACCGTGATCCGAAAGCGGTGATGGATGTAACTAAATTGGTGGAAGACATGGAGGAGATAGAGGGGAAGGTAACGAGGCTCAAAGGTGGTGATGTAGCTATTGATATGTGGTGATGGTTCCGAGACGAGGTGATTTTGGGTTTAAAACAGAGCATAGATGGGGAAAAAGAAGCAGCAGCAGACGATGAAGGAAGGAAAGAGTGGTTTCTAGATGGTCATCATGGCTGGAGAATCTAGGATCTCTCCTTCGACTATCGCATCAATTGTGACGACGGAGTCAACAAGAGGTAATGCTAATCCTCTAAAGGAAGAAGAACAACAAAGTGGAGAATTCCCTCTGGATCTTACTGAAAAGGGGGTCCTCATCGGAGAGGACGGGCTGTCACAACCGTTCCCTCGAGTCTCTCTCCCCCTTGACCACTAATGGTTTAAGTCAGCTGATAGCGTTGTGCGATCAACTGTGCAGGGTTTTTATGGATGGTTGGAGAAGGATGTAGAGGTAGTGGGTGACGGGTTCACGTAGAGGATATCAAGGGGAAGAGAAGAGGTCCACAACAGTTGTGGAGAGGAAGGGGATGCGGGTCCTGCGATCATGCGTCGCAAGGCGCGGAGGCTATTGTGGATGATTGGTTTCAGGGCGTGCGAGATGGGAGGAGAGAGAGAAAGGGTGGTAGATGGAGCGGGTAAAAAATGAGTGGAACTCTGGGCTGGCGACTGTGTGTGGGCGTTGGCACTGTCCGGAAAGGCAGGGCAGGCGGTTGTCGCAGACCGTGGGCAGAAGACGCAGAGTGGTGAGGAGAGAGAGGGAAGTAGAGGCGGTTGCACATGACACGGGTTGCACCACTGGAGAAGGGGGTGTAGTTGGCACGGGCTGAGCGGGAGGAAGGGGAAGGCCATATGGTCAACCCTAGGGCTGTCACATGGCAAAGAAATTTAAAATTTTATAATAAAATTAAAAATTAAATAAATAAAAAAAATAAAAAAAAATTTAAAATAAATAATAATTAAAACAATAAAAAAGTAAAATATAAAAAAATAAACAATAAATAATTAATATAAATAATAAAAAATATTTAATAAATAATCTAAAATAAAATTAAATAAAAAATTAAATAGCCAATTAACTAAATAACTAAATAAATATAAGTTAATAAGTAAAATAAAATAAATAAAATAAAAGAAATAAAAGGGGTGACATGTGGTGGCTTCAAGAGCTACCATATGTCACTCCCATAAAATTCGAAAACTAAATCCAAAGAAAATTATAAAGTAGAGAAAAAAGAGTTTAAATTAAAAAGTGGACAACATGAAAGTTTCTTGTCTCGACGAGATCTACAACTTACGTAAAGGACCCAAAACCAAAATAAATCAACTGTACAAAAAGTATTTTTGGTAACATCCTATGGATATAAAACACCGCATTTTTTTCTTTTGCGATTTTCTTTGATATTTTTAAATATGATAAAAATCAAAATAAAATCATATAAAATATGATATAAATATTTACACCCTAATCTATTTTTTGTATTTTAAGTGATTAAGGAAATAAAGAAATAAAATAAAAAAGACATATATACATACTACATATATACAGACTCGAGTTGCGTGTGACGAGATCAGGAGATTCACCTCTTGGATCATCAACATGGATTGTGAGGAGCATGCATTTCATCAACGTGCTCGCAAGTGTCTGCTCTGTTGGATCGGACTTGAGACAGGAGGTCTCTTCCTTTAGAGACTCGATCGCAAACATGTTTCAAGAGATAAACTTGATACTTGTTTGTGCTTTATATCAAATTATCCGAGAATTTTTATTGGATCATGTGGCTTCATCGTTTAAAAGAATTTAAATTCCGCTACCCTGAGCGACTAGTATGATTAGTCGCTCCCGATCGCATATGATGTGATCTCCATGCTTCTGTGATGCGCCTAAGCATTTTTTTTCATATTATTCAAGTGGTATCAGAGCCATAGATTAGAGGTTTTGGATACGATCCATAAACCTAGGATGACTTGAGCACTTTAGGGTTTGTGATTTTTTATCGCATTTTGTTCACACAAACTTGTATTGTGCAATTTTTTTGCCCTATTTAAATGCCTTAAAATGTGAGTTTATCGAATGAATTTTGTTCCCCATTATATAAAGAACCATGGGCCTTGACTTTGCGTATGGTTTTAATTCTCCTAACAATGCATGAAAATCACTTGCTTTTTGTTGTAAATAAAATTTGCAAACTTTAGAAACTTGTTTTGCATCATTTGGACTTAAATTGATTGAGATATGCTAATTTTAGTAAGTAGGGGTCACTCTTAAAAATTAATTTCTCAATCAAGAACCTTGTGATTGTCATTTAATCAATCAATTGAAATTAATTGTTAATTTCCAAAAGTAATTGTTGATAAATATTTTGTAAAATATTTAAAGATGGTCATTTCCTTAAATGACATTACCTTAACCAAAATTGATTAGATATGATCTAGATCACAATTGGTTATATAAATCCCAACAAACATTGTTACTTGACTAGGAATGGGAATTTGTTTAGCAAATTTCCTTATAATATTATCAAAAAGGTTTTGATGGATTATATATATGGTATAACATCGGTTTAAAGACCTATTATCATCTCAAATACAAAATTATGAAATCACATTATCCTTACTTGAGGGGAATATGGTGTCTAGTCGGGGATTGTTGGAGTGGAAGGTTGCTCCGTGAGTGGTCTGTCCCACTCCCGTTGGTACTGGACATGACAACAGGTAAGGAAAGGATAATGCTTGAAGAGAACATGATGTATTTTTCTAATTATTAAAATTTGAATAATGCATATTTTGAGATTATACCATCCTTCAAGTAATAATCAAAATTATTTGTTGGTTGATTGATTGGATTGATAATTGATTTAGTGTGATTAAATTAATTAGATCAAATTATACACTCTATTATGAATAGAGTTGTAATCCCTTAAAAGAATTAATTATGTGAATATTAATCATAATAATTAATTGGAATTTGAACATGATATGGAGGATCACATAAGTGACATCCACAGTCTCCTGTCAAGGTGAAGGGTTCTGTCACCAGGGATTGTATGTAGAAGACGCATGTCCGAAGTGACAGCTGCTGCATACAAGTGCATCTAGATTAGGCACTTTGCTTCTCAAAAGAGTAAGGTCGTATGCATAGTTAACCAAATTCTGGTTCCTCATATTATTGAGACTATTGGATTGCGCATAGCGAGTGTTATTCCTGTTGACAATTGGTTCAATTAACAAAGGATCAACATCTCCTTAGGGGTGGTGGGCATGGGTGTTAAAGATCAAATTGGGAAATGAAAGTTGGACTTGCATAGCAGAATGAGTTCCCGCTTCTTTTTATTTGAGTTACAGTTTCTTATATTATTTGGATGTAACAAAGATAAGAAAGGAGATCACAGATCTTGCTTGACATATAATGGTTAGTATATCTCTTACATTGAAAGATATTTAGGGAATGAACTTTCATTGTTGACAAGGCAAGACAAATTTGAAATGAAATTCCTAAATCAAAGTAAAATATGTATTTATGCAAATATCTTATTTCAGATAATCCTCAGTAAACCCACTCAATACAAACAATAGCTAGTAAATTCTCATGAATTGGATTCATGATCAAGATAATGTGCTTGCAGTTGGACACATAATGTATGTGGTTGCAATGTTCAAGTTTGCTCATAATAATGAGGAATGACAATTAAATAGACAATAGGATAACAACCTAGGATTTGTGTGTCTCTATAGTCTTGATCCTCATCGAGTATGCTTTGGAATATAAATTGATGATGATAGTGATTGTCAAATAATTATAAAATCTAAGAAGATGTTTTGGCATACATATGGATTCTCGAAATTTAATCATGAATGACAAGGTTCACTGCATTATGCAGAATGGTGGCTCGATAAGAGATGATGTACTCAAAATATTTGAGTACCTACATGAACCAAAGTCTTTTAGAGTCTAGATGAATGTAAATGCGATCAGTGTCATCATTCTACTGTCTATACTCAAGTCATTCATGAAGCTTCATAATATTCATATTGTATGAATTTAATGAAGCATGTATACATGTTGAAATACTCTTATTGAAATCTTTTGAGTTCAACATAAGAGATCCATTGTCTTAAGCAATGACTGTTTATAGATTAGAGGAGTGCAGTGGAAGCATGGGTCTGACCCAATTAAGAAGGAAAGTTAAAGAGTTGACTGTACTTCTATGACTTCCGTATAACATCTAAAGAGTTGGATGATTGCCAATACTGCAACAACACAATGTGTCGATAATATGACTATCTAGACTATCTAGGATACTTAGAGAAGGACTCAAATAGTGCATCGGAATAATCTACATCTATATAATCATTGAAATTGACTTGCTTATTTGATATGATCAAAGTCTAACAATTCTGTCACATTCTTCTAATAACACTTGCAATTAGTTTTTATATGTTTTAGAAGACTAAAAAATTTGATCTTAAGGTTTAACAGTCATATAGATGGAAATTGATGCAATTGTTGCAACAATCTCCATTGGATAAATAGACTTCATATTTTCAGTGGGAGAGCACTTAGCCTTAGAGAATGTCTCTATAACCTAGATATTGGAATAGACACATTATTTATTTCTAAATGTTGGAAATAAACATGAATTCTTGAATAGACATATCATAATGATTTATGATGGTTATATTTCAGATAGTAATTTAACATCTAGTCGATTCTACTAAATTAGAATATTAATGAATAGTTCATTAATATTTCTAAATACTGAAAATTAAACCTTAAAAGATCAAGAGGAATATGAAGATCACTTGACAATCATGTGGCATCAAGCCTTTGACATAGGTATGTTGATGAGATCAATAGATAAGTATAAGATGAAACTTTAGAACGTCTGAAATTTCAAATCTTACATGCTTATGAATATTGTATTCAAAATGTCCAATGCACCCTTCTCTGGGAATGGTGTTAGATGCCAAGGTATTCAATATCTCACACATATTGATGTATGTGGATCATCTCTATCTTAGTATACATTAATGATATGTGATATCAATTGATGATTTTTGTGATATGAGATTTCTTTCCATCATATCAGAAACTTTTGAAATGTTCAAAGATTTCACAATTTTAGTTTAGAGTCAAAAGATTGAAGGAAGATGGCATGAATTTGATCTAAGCTAGGTAGTCAGTAAATATTAGATGAATTCATGGAATGCCTTTTAGAAAAGGGAATATCATTCCTATCTCAATCCTCCTAATGCACCAAAACTCAATAGAGTTGTAGGGAGTTACAGTTGGATCATGTGTGACATGATTTGATCAATGATGAATATTAGCATAATTGCCTATTAGTTTTTGGGTATATAAGTAGTAGAGACTACAATACATATCCTTAATAAGATTCCATGCAAATCTAAACCCAAAAATCCTCATAAGCTATGGTTTAGAGCCTAGCCTAGTGTTGGACACTTGAGGATTTAGGGTTGCTTGGTCCATAACTTTGCCATGGATGCAAGTAAACTGGAATATAGCACTAGAGAGTGCTGCTTCATTATGAATATAAAGGATGGTATTGCATACCTACCTTATGACCTTGAGATCCTTAAAAGATCTCATATTTAAGGATATGATTTTTAGTGGATGACTTTATTGGAATCAAGATGAAAATGAAGTGACGGAACAAATTCAAACATAAGAAGATAATGAGGCTTCTCAAATTAAAAAATAAAAGGGAAATTGAAGGTGAAACATTCATACCTCTTCAAATGGTTTTGAGGATGTATTCCATGTGTCAGTTAAGTATGAAAATGACCTGACTTCATATGATGAAGGTTTCAAGGATCATGACATGGAGAGATGGATGTTAGCAATAATGTCTAAAGTATACTTCATATACAAGCATTGTATATTGACCATCGAGGATCCATCTATAAGTGTAAGACCCGATAGGTGTAAATGGATCTTCAAGAGAAAGAGGGAATCTGATGAGAAGGTAGGGAACTTCAATGCATGGCTTGTATCCACAAGATACACATGTAGAGAAGACATCGCTTGAGATGAGAATTTCTCTTCAATGACCATGCTTGAATCCATCAGAATATTACTAACTATAGATACACAACTTGGCTTTGACATCTACAAGATGGAAGTCAATATTGCACTCCTCTATGAATACCCCAACAAGGATACTCAAAAGAAGCATCTACAAGGTTAAAACAATGTGTGCAAGCTGAATAACTCCATCTATGGACTCAAATAAGCTTCTTGTAGTTGGAACACTAGATTTGATGAAATTAAAAAGGTTATGATTTTAGATAGAATCTTGATGAACCATGTAAAGCTTAGTGGGACTGCCATTATGTTCATCATGCTAAATGTAGATGATATCCTAATCATTTGAAATGATATAAGGATAATAGTAAGTGTTTTATAATCTGGTTGTTCCATACCTTGAGAAGAGATCTCAAGGATATCTCTTAGATCTTAGTTCTGAAGTTGTTTAGAAGCAAATAGAAGAGGGCATTGGGACCGTCACATTAGTGGTACACCTTTGAACATGTCCCATTTTGGAAAATTCCAAGTAAGCTTTCTTTCCCTTAACATATGGTACTGATCTATCTGAAGGGATAACACCTCAAAAAGTTGAGGAGGTAAATGCCAAAACTGCTTGCCTTTATGCATCAGTTATGAGAAGCCTGGTATATGCTAGATGTGTACAAAAGTCAAATATCTGCCAAGCAATAGGAGTAGTAACTGTTACAAATTTTACCATGAAGATAAAACACTTGATTGTAGTATTAAAATACCTTCAAAGATAATAAGATTCTGGAGATTGTGATCTCTAAGTCTTATCTTCAAAAGCTTAAGACTTTATATATAGTGATATAAAAGATCTCAAGTACAAATGCTTTATAAGACACAAGACTAGGTCTTGGTCTTAAGAGATAGAGATCTCCATGGTATTCTGATAAGGATGACAGAAATTACATACTGGTTATAACAATTATTGAGTTTTAGTGTCAGAAACACTATAATTGCCTTAAAATTGAGTATTTGTTGCATAAGATGCAACTTTCGCATTGGATGCGAGCACTGTTACTAGGAGATATGCAAGTTTAATAAAAGGACATGGCGTAGTCTCTCAGGAATAGAGTAACTGATCAGCTTACCTAGCTATATTAAATAGCTTATGATTGTCACATGAGTGCAGGTGTAAAGATTATCTATCAATGGCTCTTTGGGCTAGTGGGAGATTTTTGGACATGCAAGGCCACGACGAGCCATTATGCAATAAATGTTATTTTAAATATCATTCCATGATCTGAAATGAAGAATAACTAATATGCATAATAGGTCCCTTAGTACAATTAGGGATATGTACCATGACCATTTTAATGATCATACAACTGTTCATTCATTTGTTGAATCATATAGGTTGGTGCTTGGATCAATATCTAAAGAGTTAGATTGAGGACTCATCAAGCTACATCAATATATTATTAAGAGATGATCTCCAACTTGAGTAGTAGATGGAATCCTTTCTTTTTTCGCTGACATCAGATTGACCTCTTGATGTAGTCCTCAGCATAGGAATAGAGATTCAGAGGTGTCAGATTAGTTAGGTCAAAGAGTTGACTTAACAATATCGAGATAACCAAAGATCTATGTCGTATGCTGTCACGATATAGGCAAGCATCCACTAACCGGAGACAAATGTGTTACTATATATCGGAATATGTACATTCGATAGACCGATAGTTTGATGGCCTAATCAAGGTCTACACACTGGCATGTTGGTGTGCATACAAGGGCATATGAGTAATATGATCTCTTGAAGGGATCATACATGTTCATTACTGAACGGAAGATATGAGCTCACTCATGAGGCATTGGGAATTCAATTCCCTGCACGGTCATCTCACTTTGGATGCTTGACTGAATTTGTAAGGTTTGATATATGCTTTTGGAAAGTGTATGATCAACACCTAGGTATGATATATGCTTTTGGAAATTATATGATTGATACCAACTCCCAATGACCAAATGAGAAACATAATAATGAAACCTTGAAGGAGACAATCTAAATAGATCAAAAACTTCGGGTTTATTCTAGGTCTTCTAATATGCAGGATGTACAAGTATTATGAATACCTAAGGGTGTGAAGGATATGATTAGATCCTCAAGCGCATCACGGAAGCGTGAGCGTCGTATCGAATACGACGAGGAGCGACTAGTCGCACTAGTTGCTCGATGCAACGGAATTTAAAAAAATTTATTACGACGAGACCACATGATCCAAGAACACTTCTCGGATCGTCTCGTCTAAACCACAAACAAGTAATAGGATTACCTCTTGAAGCGTGGTTGCGATCAAGTCTCTAAACGAAGAGACCTCCTGTCTCAAGTCCGATCCGACGGAGGAGACGCTTGCGAGCACGGGGATGAACCGCGTGCTTCTCGCAATCCATGTTGATGATCCAAGCGGCGGATCTCCTGATCTCGACATACGATATCCAATGTCTTCTTCACGAGCGAGATGCACCGAAGAAGACGGAGATCCACGAGCAGAAGAACGGGCAGCATAACGACGATGCCGCGGCGATGGAGAACCTCTCCATGGTATCCATGGTGGACGGCCATGAGAGAGAGAGAGGGCTGACCTCTAGAGAGAAAGAGAGAGGGAGAGAGAGATGCTTCTCAAGCATTATGTGTAAATGAGAGAGCATGGTATGCCTCTCTATTTATAGGGTTTTGGGATCCATGGATCTCAATCCATGTGACATATAAAATCAATGGATGAGATTGATTTATGTCAATCCAATGATCAAGATTGTTGTTGGTAAAAACCAACAACTTGTGATTTAATTTTGATAAAATATATTTGATAAATCAAATAAATATTAATACCAAATTAAATCAATCAAATAAGGAGAGAAAATACAAAGGAGATCAACCTTTCCCCTTTAGAGGGCAATCTCATGGATTCCCATGAGATTGCACATCTCCTTGATTTTCTCTCTACTTATTTTCCAACAACTATTTGTTGGGATTTTTATTCACCAAAATAATTCTCAATTAAATTTGGGAATATTGCAATCTTGACATTGGAATATTGTGAATCATATTCACAACCCAAAACAAGATGTAATTTACATTTTCAATTAATTAGACAATGTGTATCCAATACACATTAATAATTAATCTACAAATATAAATTATATTTAACTCTCTCTAATACATTATAAATCACATTTATAATATATTATGAATAATTAGATATTACTATCCACATTATTGTATCCATAATAATTAAATCACATTTAATTATATTGGATAACTTATTCTCATGTGCTCAAATAATATGAATCACATTCATATTATTTACATCTTTGATAATCAAATCACATTTAATTATCTAAGATAACTCTCCTTATAATATGAATCAAATTCATATTATTCATGATAATTAAATCACATTTAATTATCCATTTTCTCAATGCTCGGATACATATATCAACAATAGAATTATCCATGAACTCTTTCAAGGATAATGCGCTTTCTCCGCGAATACTTGGAGATAAGGACAGGGTGATTGTATTGTTCCACGTATAGTGACATGGATATTGAGATCATATCTCAAATCCAGATCGCGGGCCTCCCATAGATGCTTGATTAAATCAAGACCGCAAATCTAATCTTCTCATTGAATCTGAATCACATTCAGATTAATGTCCAACATTTGGACTAAGATCAGAATACTTCTCTACTGAGAGGAGTCACTAAAATCCAGACCCGTTTCATCACTCCCTAGGAATGGAAGCGTCATGGTTATACAATCGTTTATGATCACATCACCCTCAGGTATTTCTAATACCTGTACATCCTGCATACTGGAAGACTCAGATTAAACCCGAAGTATTGGATCAACTTTATACTGTCTACTTCATGGTTTTATCAGTAAGTTTCTCATTCGATCATTGGGAGTCGGTATTGATTATATACTTTCCAAAATCATATATCATACATAGGTCTTGATCATATACTTTCCAAAAGTATATATCAAACCAACAAATTCAGTCAAGCTTCCAAAGCGAGACGACCGTGCGCACGGAATTTGATTCTTCCCAATATCTCATGAGTGAGCTCATGTCTTCTGGTTCAGTAGTGAACCTGTATGATCCCTTTGAGAGATCGTATTACTCATATGCCCTTATATGCACACCAGCGCGCCGGTGTATAGACCTTGATTAGGCCATCAACCTATTGGTCTGCCAAATGTACATACTTAGACATATAGTAACACATCTGTCTCCGGTCAGAGGATGTGTGCCTATATCATGACAGCATATGATATAGGACTTTGGTTATCTCGATCTCATTAAGTCAACTCTTTGACCTAACTAATCTGACACCTCCGAATCTCTATTCCTATGCAGAGGACCTACATCAAGAAGTCGGTCAGATATCAGCCTAACTGAGAAAGGATTGCCATCTCCTACTCAGGCTGGAGATCATCTCTTAATAATCATTTGACGGTGCTTGATGAGTCCTCAATCTAACTCATTAGATATTCATCTAAGCAACAGCCTCTATGATTCTATAATTGAATCAACAGTTGTATGATCATTAAGATGGCCATGGTACATAACCCTAATTGTACTAAGGGACCTATTATGCAAATTATTTACTCTTTATTTCAGATTAAGGAGTGAATTGCAATAACATTTATTGCATAATGGCTCGTCGTGGGCTCGCATGTCCAACAATCTCCCACTAGCCCAAAGAGCCATTAATGGGCTAATCATTTAAACCCATACTCATGTGACAATCATAGGCTATTTAGAAAATAGCTAGGTAAGTTGATCAGTCACTCCGTTCCCAAGAGACTATGCCAAGTCCTTTTACGGCACTTGCATATCTCCTAGTAATAGTGCTCGCATCCAATGCGAATGTTGCATCTCATGCAACTGATACTCAATTTTGTTGGTTATAGTGTCCTTGACACTACATCTTATTAATTATCATAACCAGTATTCCCATAATCCTAATTAGAATACCTTCATTCTTGGAGATCTCTATCTCCTAAGGTATCTACAGTTAAGACCCTTATAGATCACTATCTACAAGGTCTTAAACCTTTGAAGATAAGACTTTGAGATCACTATCTCTAAGTTTCATCATCTTTGAAGATATTATTATTACTGCAATTAAGTGTTTTATTTCTATAGTAGGATTAGTAACAATTTACTACTCCCACTGCATGGTAGACATCTGGTTCTTGCACACATCTAGAATACATTCAGCTTCTCATAACTGATGCACAAGTGCAAGCAGTTCTAGCATTCACTTCCTCAACTCTTTGAGGTGCTATCCCTTTAGATAGGTCACTACCACATCTTAAGGGAAGGAAGCTTTTCTTGGTATTTTTTTTCAGAAAATGGAATAAGTCCAAGGTGTACTACTAATGTGACGGTCTCAATATCCTCTTCTCTTTATTTCTGAACGACTTCAGAACTAAGATCTAAGAGGTATCCTTGAGATCGTATCTCTAGGTATGAAACAACCAAATTTTAAAACACTTATTATTATCCTTATATCATTCCAAATGATTAGAATAATATCTACATTTAGCATGATGAACGTAATGGCACTCCCACTAAGCTTCACATGGTTCATCAAGATTCTATCTGAAATCATAACATTTATAATTTCATCAAATCTTATGTTCCAACTACAAGAAACTAATTGGAGTCCAAAGATGGAGTTCTTCGGCTAGCACATCTTGCTTTCCTCAACCATGAAGCCCTGGGGCTACTTCATATGAATATCCTCAGAGAGGTATTCATAGAGGAATGCAATCTTGACTCACACCATGAAGATGTCATAGACAAGTTGTGTAGCTATAGTTAGCAATATTCTGATGGATTAAAGCAAGGTCACTGGGGAGCAAGTCTTATCGTAAGCGATGCCTTCTCATCGGTGTGTAGCTTATGGCTACGAACCGTGCTTTGAAGGTCTATACCTTCTCATCAGGTTCCCTCTTTCTCTTGAAGATCCATTTACATCTTACTGGGTCTGACTCATATAGGTGGATCCTCGAGGGTCCATATACAACACTTGTATATGAAGTCTACATTAGACTTTTATTGCTAATATCCATCTTTCCATGTCATGATCCTCAGGAGCTTCATCACATGAAGTCCGATCATTTTCAGATTTAACTGACACGGAATCCATCCTCAAACTTATTTGAAGAGGTATTAATGTTTCATCTTTAATTATCTATTTTAATTTCCGATTTCAGGAGCCTCATTATCTTTTCAAGATTAAATGAGTTCCTTTACTTCATTTTCATCTTGATTCTCAAGAGAGTCATCCTATAAGAATCATATTCTCAAAGATGAGATCTTTTAAGAATCTCAAGGTCATAAAGTAGGTATCCAATACCATCCTTTATTTTCCTAATGAAGTAGCACTCTCTAGTGCTAGATTCCAGCTTACATGCATGGAACCTTATTAAGTATATAATGTAGTCTCTACTACATATATACCTTGGAAACTTAAGAGATAATTATGCTAGAATTAACCATTGATTAAATCATGTCACACATGATCAATTGTATCTCCCTACAACTCCTTTGAGTTAAGGTTCATTAGGAGGATTGAGATAGGAATGATATTCATATCTCCATAAGGTATTTCTTGAATTCATCTAATAGGTACAGGCCACCTTGGTTAGATCAAATTCATTTCATCTTCCTTCAAACTTTGGTTCTAAACCAAAATTGCGAAATCTTTGAACATTTCAAAGTTTTCTAAGTGAAGAAAAGAAATCTCATATCAAATAATCATTAACAGATATCACATATCCAGAATGTTTACTATGATATAGATGATCTGCATACATCAATATGTATGAGATCCTTAATACCTTGACACCTTACACCTTTCCCAAGGAAGGGTGTATTGGACATTTTTACTATGAATACAATATTCACAAGTATGTGAGATTTGATGCTTTAGACAATCTAAAGTTTCATGTCTTACTAGTCCATTGATCTCATCAACAAACATATGTCCAAAATTTGATGTCAGATCATTATCAAATGATCTTTATCCTCCTATTGATCTTTTTAATTCTCAGTATTAAAAAAAACAATGAACCATTCATTAATTTTCTAATTTAATAGAGTCCACTAGATTTTAGATTACTATCTGAAATATCTCCATCATAACTCTTTATGATAGATTTATTACATAATTCATGTTTATATCCAACAATTAGAAATAAACAATGAGTGTATTCTAATATCTAGGCCATAGAGACATTCTCTAAGACTAAGGGCTCCCACTGAAAATATGAAGTCTATTGATCTCATGGAAATTGTTGCAACACTTGCATCACTTTCAACATGGATGACCAATAAACCTTAAGATCAAATTTCTAATACATATGCAACCAATTGCAAGTGTCATTAGAAAATTGAGATACAATTATTAGACTTTATCTTATCAAATAAGTAAGTCAATATCAATGATTATATGTAGATTAATCTGATGCACAATCTGATTCCTTCTCTAAGGATTCTAGATAGATTTGATAGTCATACTATCAACACATCAACTTATTGCAGTATTGGCATTCATTCAACTCTTTGAATGTCATATGGAAGTTACAGAAATACAGTCAATCTTTTGACTATATTTCTTACTTGGGTCCAACCCATGCTTCCACTGTGCTCCCTTTATCTATAAGCAACCATTACTCAAGACTAAAGATCTCTTATATTAAATTCAAAAGAATTTAATGTAAGAGTATTTCAACATTTATACATGCTTCACCCAATTCATATAATATGAATATTATGAAGCTTCATGAATGACTAGAGTATAGACAGTAGAATGATGAAACTCATCATCTACATCCATCTAAACTCTTAAAACATAGGTTCAGGTAGGTATTCAAACAATTTGAATACATTATCTCTAATAGAGCTACCATTCTACATGATGTAGAGAACCATGTCATTCATGATTAAATGTCAAGAGCACATATGTATGCCAGAATATCTTTATTGATTTTATAAGGATTAATTTGATAATTACGATCATCATCGACATGTCACCTCAAAAGTACATTCGATAAGATCAAGACTTATAGAGACATACAAACCCTAGGGTTTTAGTCCTATTGTCTTATTTAATTATCACTTCTCATTATTATGAGGAAACTTGCACATTGCAACCACATACATTATGTGTCCAATCGCAAGTACAATATCTGGATCAAGGGTCCAATCCATGATATTCTACTGGTTATTAATGAGTATAACATTGAGTGGGTTTAATGAAGGATTATCTGAAATAAGTAATTTGCATAAGGGTATATATTTATATATATACACATATTATACTTTGATTTAGGAGTTTTTATATCAAAGTTGTCTTGCCATGTCAACAATGAAAGTTCATTCCCTTAATCACTTTCAATGTAAGAGATATACTTACCATTATATCTCAGCAAGATCTGGGATCTCCTCTTTATCTTTGTTACATCCCAATAATATGAGAAACTGCAACTCCAATAAAGAGAAGCGGGAACACATTCCGCCTTGCAAGTCCAACTTGCATTTCCCAATTCGGTCTTTAACACCCGGGCCCACCACCCCTAAGGTGATGTTGACCCGTCGTTAATTGAACCAACCGTCAACAGGAATAGAACTCGCTATGCGCAATCCAATATCGCCCCAATAATATGAGGATCCGATATTGGGGTCACTACGCATACGGTCTTACTCTTTCGAGAAGCAAAGAGTCCGATCTAGATGCGCTTGCATATAGGAGCTGTCACTTCGTACAGGCGTCTCCTATATACAATCCCTGGCGACAGAAACCCTTCGCCTTGACGGGAGACCATGGATGTCACTTATGTGATCCTCCGCCTCTTATTCAAATTTAATTAATTACTATGAATCACATTCATATAATTAATTCTTCCAAGGGAATTATTAACTCTAATCATATTAGAGTATTCTTAAATGGACATAATTAACTTAATCATATTAAATTAATTATCAATCCAATTCAATCAATCAAACTTAATTTTATGCTTGAATATATATGATATTATTCTCAAAGTACATATTAATTCGTATTTTAATAATTAGAAAAATACATCATAATCCCTCGGACATTATCCCGGCCCTACCCGCTGTCATGGCCAGTACCGACGGGAGTGGGGCGGACCACATACGTTGCAACCCGCTGACCAGCGATCCCCGACTAGACACCATATCCACCTCGGGAAAGGATAACGCCAAATTGATTATTTTGTACTTGAGATGATCATCGGTTCTTCAACCGAAATTATACCATATAGTAATCAAAACAATTTTGATTTTAAGGAAATTTGCTAGGCAAATTCCCAAGTCCTATTCAAGCAAGAAGTTTGATGATTGTAATTCCAATTAAGGTTTAGATCAAATCTAATCAACTAATTGGTTGGGGCCAAGTCAATTAGGCAAATAATCATGTTTCAATATTTCACAAATATTTTTCAAGATTATTTCACGAAATTAACAATTAATTTCACTAATTGACAATCACTTGGTTCTAGATTAGGAAAGCAATTTCAGCAGTGACCCCTACTTACTAAAATTGGCATATCTCAATCATATTAAATCCAAATTAAGCAAAGTCAATTTCTAAAGTTTGCTAATTTGATTTAGGACAGAACCTAAGTGATGTTTCACGCATTTAGAGGCAAGTCTAAACAGTAATTAACATTTTAATCACGTTCAGATTCACAGTTCCCGCAACAGTGCATACATGTTCATTAAAACGACCATATCTCGAGCATACGAAATCCGATTTACGCAAACTCAGATCCTGTGGTTTCCTTATTTAATGGGGAACATAATCCAAGTATAAAATTCGTGTTTAAACAATTTAAACAGTGCCGAATTTATTTACTAAACAGATCTGCGAAATCAAATGCGATGAAAACTTTCGCGACCTTAGCGAACCCAAGTCGTCCTTGGTTAACGAATCACTATTCGAAACCGTCGACCTAAGGCTCTGATACCACTTGAAGGATATGATTAGATACTCAAGCGCATCACGGAAGCGTGAGCGTCGTATCGAATACGACGAGGAGCGACTAGTCGCACTAGTTGCTCGATGCAGCGGAATTTAAAAAATTTTTATTACGACGAGACCACATGATCCAAGAACACTTCTCGGATCGTCTCGTCTAAACCACAAACAAGTAATAGGATTACCTCTTGAAGCGTGGTTGTGATCAAGTCTCTAAACGAAGAGACCTCCTGTCTCAAGTCCGATCCGACGGAGGAGACGCTTGCGAGCGCGGGGATGAACCGCATGCTTCTCGCAATCCATGTTGATGATCCAAGCGGCGGATCTCCTGATCTCGACATACGAGATCCAATGTCTTCTTCACGAGCGAGATGCACCGAAGAAGACGGAGATCCACGAGCAGAAGAACGGGCAGCATAACGACGATGCCGCGGCGATGGAGAACCTCTCCATGGTATCCATGGTGGACGGCCATGAGAGAGAAAGAGGGCTGACCTCTAGAGAGAAAGAGAGAGGGAGAGAGAGATGCTTCTCAAGCATTATGTGTAAATGAGAGAGCATGGTATGCCTCTCTATTTATAGGGTTTTGGGATCCATGGATCTCAATCCATGTGACATATAAAATCAATGGATGAGATTGATTTATGTCAATCCAATGGTCAAGATTGTTGTTGGTAAAAACCAACAACTTGTGATTTAATTTTGATAAAATATATTTGATAAATCAAATAAATATTAATACCAAATTAAATCAATCAAATAAGGAGAGAAAATACAAAGGAGATCAACCTTCCCCTTTAGAGGGCAATCTCATGGATTCCCATGAGATTGCACATCTCCTTGATTTTCTCTCTACTTATTTTCCAACAACTATTTGTTGGGATTTTTATTCACCAAAATAATTCTCAATTAAATTTGGGAATATTGCAATCTTGACATTGGAATATTGTGAATCATATTCACAACCCAAAACAAGATGTAATTTACATTTTCAATTAATTAGACAATGTGTATCCAATACACATTAATAATTAATCTACTAATATAAATTATATTTAACTCTCTCTAATACATTATAAATCACATTTATAATATATTATGAATAATTAGATATTACTATCCACATTATTCGTATCCATAATAATTAAATCACATTTAATTATATTGGATAACTTATTCTTATGTGCTCAAATAATATGAATCACATTCATATTATTTACATCTTTGATAATCAAATCACATTTAATTATCTAAGATAACTCTCCTTATAATATGAATCAAATTCATATTATTCATGATAATTAAATCACATTTAATTATCCATTTTCTCAATGCTCGGATACATATATCAACAATAGAATTATCCATGAACTCTTTCAAGGATAATGCGCTTTCTCCGCGAATACTTGGAGATAAGGACAGGGCGATTGTATTGTTCCACGTATAGTGACATGGATATTGAGATCATATCTCAAATCCAGATCGCGGGCCTCCCATAGATGCTTGATTAAATCAAGACCGCAAATCTAATCTTCTCATTGAATCTGAATCACATTCAGATTAATGTCCAACATTTGGACTAAGATCAGAATACTTCTCTACTGAGAGGAGTCACTAAAATCCAGACCCGTTTCATCACTCCCTAGGAATGGAAGCGTCATGGTTATACAATCGTTTATGATCACATCACCCTCAGGTATTCCTAATACCTGTACATCCTGCATACTGGAAGACTCAGATTAAACCCGAAGTATTGGATCAACTTTATACTGTCTACTTCATGGTTTTATCAATAAGTTTCTCATTCGATCATTGGGAGTCGGTATTGATCATATACTTTCCAAAATCATATATCATACATAGGTCTTGATCATATACTTTCCAAAAGTATATATCAAACCAACAAATTCAGTCAAGCTTCCAAAGCGAGACGACCGTGCGCACGGAATTTGATTCTTCCCAATATCTCATGAGTGAGCTCATGTCTTCCGGTTCAGTAGTGAACCTGTATGATCCCTTTGAGAGATCGTATTACTCATATGCCCTTATATGCACACCAGCGCGCCGGTGTATAGACCTTGATTAGGCCATCAACCTATTGGTCTGCCAAATGTACATACTTAGACATATAGTAACACACCTGTCTCCGGTCAGAGGATGTGTGCCTATATCATGACAGCATATGATATAGGACTTTGGTTATCTCGATCTCATTAAGTCAACTCTTTGACCAAACTAATCTGACACCTCCGAATCTCTATTCCTATGCAGAGGACCTGCATCAAGAAGTCGGTCAGATATCAGCCTAACTGAGAAAGGATTGCCATCTCCTACTCAGGCTGGAGATCATCTCTTAATAATCATTTGACGGTGCTTGATCAGTCCTCAATCTAACTCATTAGATATTCATCTAAGCAACAGCCTCTATGATTCAATAATTGAATCAACAGCTGTATGATCATTAAGATGGCCATGGTACATAACCCTAATTGTACTAAGGGACCTATTATGCAAATTATTTACTCTTTATTTCAGATTAAGGAGTGAATTGCAATAACATTTATTGCATAATGGCTCGCCGTGGGCTCGCATGTCCAACAGGGTGATGTGATAAAGAATGATTGTATAACCATGACGCTTCCATTCCTTGGGAGGAAGTAATCTGATCTTGGTCCAAATGTTGGACAATGATCCTAATGTGATTTAGATGCAATGAAAATATTAGATTTACATTTTTTAATCAAACATCTATGTGATGTCTGCAAGATCTGCATTTGAGATATGATCTCAATATCCAAGTCACTATATGTGGAATGTATAATTGCCATGTCCTTATCTCCAAGTATCTGCGGAGAAATCACATTATTCTTGAAAGAGTTCAAAGATAATTTCATTGTTGATAACGTATAAGAGCATTGCAAAATGGATAATTGAATGTGATTTAATTATCATGAATAATATGAATTTGATTCATATTTTTTTGAAATATAAGGAGAGTTATCTAAGTTAATTAAATGTGATTTAATTATCAAAGATGTGAATAACGTGAATGTGATTCATATTATTTGGGCATATCAGAATATAAATTCAAGATGATTAACAGTGATTTAATTACCATGGATATGTGTAATGTGGATAACACTATCCACATTAATCATATATATTATAATAGTGATTTATAATATATATAAGAGAGATCTATTTGTAAATAACATTTACAATTTAAATGTTTATGTGAATTGTATTCACATTGGACAATTAATTGAGAATGTAATTTACATTTTATTTTGGGTAGTGAATGTGATTCACAAATTTCCAATGTAATGCTTGCAATGTTCACAAAATAATTTTGAATTATTTTTTTGAATAAATTTGCAACAAATATTGTTGCAAATTATGGAGAAAATAATGGAGTAAGTGGCTTCCACGAAATAAGAAAGAGAAAGCCACCTTCCTCATTAAGAGGGTGGACGACCACCATAGTCCTAATTGGATTGGTGGTCATCCCCCCTCTTATGGAAGGAGTCTTGACTCCTTCCTATTATCTCCATGGATAATTGATTTATGTCTCTTGACCTCAGATGATTCATGTCTCTTGACAAGTCTAGAAATGCCATCCTCCAAAATGTCCCATGACAAATCATGGGTGAACTCTGCTCAATTATAGGATACTGCAGAGGATTCGAAGTCTCATACTCAACATACCTTGACACTGGCATGTAGTGTTGGGTCGAGCAGAGACCATCTTTGTGGCAGATATTGGTTGGAGACTCATATGGTGGAGTCAATAAATAAGTAGCTTGTAGATCGAGCTCATGAGTCCATTCCTCTGCTGTGTAGGCTCTCCGAATGTGTGGTATGATGGCAGGTCAAAGTGAGCTTGATCACTAAGTCAATCAAGTATGGAAAATCATAGTGTGCATGCCTCTCCATTCGGTTCATTTGTTTGACCATATGATACCCTAAGGTCTAGTCAAGATGTAAATGTGTATTTTTTGGGCCTATCCCAATAGTCATATGATAAACAGATGACGTGTATGGGGGTAGGTAACTTTGCCAATTATCTGACTCAGTAATTGCTTGCTCTACAAATGGTTCTTGGATTTTATCAAGCGTCTGACTAAAAGATGAATCAACCCAAGATAAAAGTGGATATGGGGTATGAGAATGTCGGATGGGTGCGAAGTGGAAAGAAGCGAGGAAGTCAAGCGAAGTTTTGACTTCTGAATCGTGGTGGGATGGGTGATAAATGTGAAAATTGAGTGGTCTAAAATGAACCTCACAAGGCGAGGACTCAGTTGATGTGACGACCTCTCAATAATCATGTTTAATCAACAATTAATCCACATAGTGTATAGATTAAGCAAAGCAAGCAAGTGTGAATAAAAAATTATTATACCATACAAATAGGTCTATAATAGACAAGTACAATAGGGGTCTAACACAGGAAACAACGGAGGATAGACAATCCATATTAGCAAAGAAAGACATTAAATGGTTTTGGGATTTTTCGTGGTATTTCGATTTTTTGTGGTTTTTTTTATTTTGTATTTTTAATGATTTTAATTGATATATATATATATATTGTTTTTAATTTTATAATTTTACTTATTTATTTTTTTATAAATAACTAATATAGGAATATATAACTATATATATAATGTTGGATAATAGAATAATAAATACAACTAAAATTAATAAAAAATAACATAATAAAATGCTTTTGGGTTTTATATAATTTTCTACTATTTTTATGATTTTTGGGGAATTGTTACTAAATTTTAGGTATTTTTAAAGTAAAATATATCCCAAAACATGGATTAAATTAATAGGCTAAATTGTTTTGGAATTCTAAAATACGAAATAAAGATGAACTTTTCAAAAACTATTTTCAATTAATAATATATAATAAAGGGAAATTTTCAGAGTAGAAATTATTATTTTTCAAGTTTTTGTGATTTTTTTATATTCTGTAAAGGATTTTTGAGATTTTTAATTTTTAGTTTAATTCTTTTTTAGGGATTTTTGGTCTGGAGTTACAAAATACCAAAATACACAATATATTTTTTTTGGTATTTAAAAAAGGGTTTATATTTTTTGGAAATTTTATGAAAATAAGACAAAAACATGCTTTTTGATATCTAATAATAAGAGAAAATATATAAAATGTACAATTAAAAAGTGTAAATGTGTACTTATGAGGCATAATGCCCTATATTTGTGTATTTTTATTGCACGGACAATATAAATGGAAAACATGCACAAAAATACATGTATTGAAAAGGGCATAAATGCAATTAAAAATAAATAACAAGTTGATTCTTTTAATATCCCAAAGTTTTATAACTAATATTAGAAGTTTCAGGACTAAATAAAAAATACAAAACCTGTGAGGGGGTCAATGTAAAATAGCCACCTCACATGGGACCGCATGTAAGGTGACGTGAACTAGACCCAAAAGTGAATAATAGAAAATACAGGGGCTCACTTGCAAATTTTCTCAAAAGTTTTAAACAGAATAAAATAACTACAGATCCAAATGACAAAGACAAAAATGTGGGGGTGGATTTTGCAATTTACCCCCTCATGTGTAGAGTTTGATGGCTCAAGTCTTTTGATTAGTCTACATGTCATCACGACATTTCGTGATACCCCTTCAACTTCAACAGTTGAGATTAGATCCTACCTGAGGATCCGATGGTCGATATGCGACTAATCTGACAGTGCTTGTAGACCTGAGCGAGCATCCTTGATCTAACGACGGGGAGGTGCTCACGAAGAACAATCGTGGAACAACGTGAGGCTGATCTTCGATCCAACCTCCATGGCAGCTATGACCTTCTTCTTCACACCTGAGATGCTCAATGGGTTCCTGGAAGTATCCCGCAACTAATGGGTTCCCCAAAATGGCCGACGGGGCTTTGAACCTAGAGATGCTAAACCTGCTTTGAAGGCCTCTAGGTGGAGGTTCTTTCTCTCTAGTACATGAAGGGTTGTGTTAGCAACAAAAATACAAAACCAAGGATGGCTTCAGGGGTCAGAATGGGCGAGAGAAGAGGTCGGACGATGTTCTTCGATGTGCGGTGGAGGAGGGAGAACGAATCTCTAGATCTATGCGAGGTCGAGGGGAGAGAGGATGTGTGGGATGTTCAGCAAGCGTAGGGGGACAATATGGGGGTGAACGATGAAGCGGGAGTACCCTGTGTTGGTTCGGAACAGGCAATAGAGCCACAGCTCTAGTAAGGGTGAAGTTTTGATTTTATGAAAAATAAAATGAAATTAAATAGAATAGGAGATGGTACTATGATATTGATACGCTAAGGAATGGAAAACACAAGAAAAGGAAGGAAAGCCCACTGGAACTTCATGCATGGAGCAAGCTTCAGGTGGAGGAGTCGACAGAGCTGGATCTCTTGATTCTACACACCAGGAAAATCTCCAAACCTCGTAGAGGGTAGCTGCAATAACCAGGAACATTGATCCAAGAAAGGGATAGGGATTTCTAGAGCGGAAGAGGATCAAATTCAAAAGGAAGTCAGAGGCGAGACTAAATACCCATCTACCTTTGACCCTCGATTCCTCATGCCTCTATGCACCTCAATCCCAACAATCAAGCCCGTGTCAAAATACTTCAATCGAGGAATAAAACTCATGAAGGGATTAAACCAAAAATTTCAAGGATTGGGCACTAAGAGGAAGAGAAATCGAGGCACCAGGCGGTCAGTGATGCTGGCCATTAGGAGATGGGGAGTTGACTTGGGTCAACAAGGGTTGAACCTTGATTGGCCCACGTCATCTCACAAAACACCAAAAATCAATTAAAAAGATTTATAAATTTACAATAAAATAATAAATGAGATAATTAAATAAAACTTATAAAATAAAAATTGTTCATTATTTTATAAAGCATTTTATTATGATTTTTATTTATTTTATGAGTTTGTTTATTACAGATTCCTTCTTAGTGATTTATTTATAGGTATTATTACCTATATATTAGGACTTTTATTTTTTTGATTTTATTATTTTATATAAATATTTTATAATTTTATAACTTATTTTTATATACACAAATATATTTTTATTATATTTTTCTAATGTTATATGTATACTTAAATAAATAGAGGTATATAATATATATATATATAACTATAGGTGTTTCATCTATGTATTTTTGTATATTATTTTCTTTTAAGGTACTTTTTATGGTTTTATTCAATTATAAATATGTACATATATTATAAATAATATTTACAAAATATAAAATTATAAAATTATAAAGAAAAAATAAAATGAATATTTTATTCAGGTATATGATAAAATAGGGGTCCAAAACCAAACTTTTGCATCATAACTCCAAATTGAATTTAATTAACTTTATTAAATAGCTTATAAAAAGTTATATACAATAAAAGTGATTTGGTATTTTTTGAGTTCAATGGAGAAGATAAGGGGCTGGGAAGTTTGAGTTTTTGAATTTTTATTCAAAGTGTAAAAAATATACTGTATATTATTTTTGTGTGAAATCAAATTTTATTTTTCTATGTGTTTTTATCTACAACTTTCATGTACAAAGATTCTTTATTTGAGCCATAAACAATAAAAAAATAAAATATGTCCCAAAATGATATATTGAAGAATATAAATTAGGGGTATATTATTGTTTTTTACCCTTATCCCCCCACTTTATTCCTTGTCAACCCATTCATCAAGATGCCTAAGTCTCGGGGTTTAGGGTCATAAAATATCTTTGCATTTTATTTCCTTTCCTTTTCTTTTATTTTATTTATTCTTTTATTTTGATCTTAACAAAGTATTTTATACAATTTTTATGCAATAAATAATGAATGTTAGTTTATGCAAATTAATGATATTTACATGCATTTAGCTTGGGTTTAAAGGCCAAAATGAAAGAATAAAGGTGATGAAACAGATATTCATCACCCCCTTATACTTGTCTTTGCTAGTACCTAGAAAGCACTTGTGAAATAATTGCAAAGAATAAAAGAAAAGAAAAAGAAAGAACTTGGAATAATTGTCGACCTTTAAACTTCTCTTAATGAAATCAATGTTTAGAGCTCAGAGAAAGCCTTTGGATTAATGGTGTGTTCGGAACCACATAGAAGCTAGGAGGTGTGAGACAACAACCCTTAGGTTATATACTGCTATCATCTAGTACAATTCATATCCAGGTCAGAACCATCCTCATAGTCGCACACTCTTGCTACCTTGAAGTGATGAACCATGTGTGTGAAATTGTTCAGCTCTCCCTAGACAAAATCATTGAACTGTCAAGGTGTATGCTCTTCTGGTAACTCATCCTTGTGGAGACAGATATTCCCTTCTGATGTCAGGTGCTCCCAGTCTTTACAACCTAATGGGGAAGAAGTTAGAAAATGGGAGAAGAAGTGGGAAGGGACCAGTGTAGTCTTCATTCCCTTATGAAGTCGGTCAGTGTAACCGATTCTCCACCAAGAAGTAGGCTTTTTCTGAAGCGCAAATTTTTGTGGGATTTTTTGTTGAGGCTTCTTGGTATATTTCCATTGACTTTGTACAGCTTCTGCATTCTTGCTTATGCCTCGATGGATATAGCATCATTTGTTCCACCAATTTTTTTAGCTCTTAGAAAAAGTTGCGTCGGTAGACCATTCCTCATCCGAAGTATTGTCTCAATCCATATCCAGTCTTTAGATATCATTGTTATCAAAGGAAGTGTCTTAGAGTACCGGTGTCAACAATTCCCAAGAATGGCTCCTGAACCACCCTTGACGAAGCGGCCTTGCATTGTCCCGACATAAACTCCAAGATTTTTCAATAGTCCATTTGAGTTGAGCTAAGTGTTAGGTGTGAGGTTTCCAGTCCAAGTCACTATCTCAAGAGTCTTACAGATGATATGAAAGGTTCTATTTAGGCATATTAAATTGAATCGTGAAGATAGACTTACAGAACCTAAAGAATTAAGTCAAGGCAATCTGAAATATCTCCACTTCCAATCCACAATGGGTTCCTCTAAAATTAAGTGTAGTAAGGACTATTCCAAGCTCCAATCTTTAGACATTATTTGGACTTTTCAATTGTCTAGGTTATTCTGAAAAATACAAATTTTATGCACAATGCGAGGAAATTAATTTTGTGATGTAATTATCTGATTTTTGACTTCTATGGAATTTTGAAAATGGTTTTGTAACATTTTATACAATTTTGAAAACGATTTTGCAAATGTTTTTGGGATTTTTATTTTTGAATTTTTTTAGGATTTTTTTCAAAAAAAATTGGAAAAAGAAGTAGGTACAGATATTTACACGGGATTACCTTTTATTATTTACAAGAATTCGGTTTTTAGGAATTTACGGGCTTGTATAAGTTTGTAAAGGATGTACATGGTTCTCAAAATAATTTGAAAGTACTTTGGCAACATTTTGAAAACTTTATTTTACAAATAAATTTGATAAATAATTTTTACAAACATTTTGCAAAATTTTTGAAATCATATTGCAAAGACTTATCAAACAGTTTATATAGATTTTTTAAAATATTTTCGCAACCATTTTTCAAACCTTTTGCAAATGGATTTTAAAAACATTTTATTTCACATAAAGACAAGAAAATTTTGTAAATAACACATTTTTACAAAGGTTGAAAACATTTTACAAAATATTTTTCCAAATAGTTTTCAAAAGTTATTTCAAAAAGATTTTCAAACCATTTTTCAAACATTTTGCAAAAATTTTTTACCTGATTTATTAATCGGTATATACAAATAATTTAATGAATTTTATACAAATATGTTCTTTGAAGTTAATTACTTGTATTTTACCTATACTTAATGAAGATACGAAAGTACGAGTTATGGGTAAAGTATATACGATCCCTCTAATTCTACATGAGTTATGTCCTCACAGATCAAAGAGGAAAGGAGAAGACATAACTCATACTTAGTATAGAAAAGCATATACTACACTGACTAAAGAATGAACTAATGAGAAGTTGATCGTCCCCCCATACTTAGGATGAAATAGTCTTAAGTATAGCAGACGGTACAAAAGGCAGGGAGGGTCAATGTTGGGAATGTACGAAATAATTAGCTCCAGCTGTCCCCCCTCCCATACTTAGGGTAAAATTTCCCCAAGTATAGACATAGTAACAGAAGTTGAGGGGATAGGTGGGGGATTAGAGACTGAACAATTTAGGTTGATCACCCCCCATATACTTAGGACAAAGTACGTCCTAAGTATAGCAAATGAAAGGGGTGACACCTTCTCTAAAGAAAAAGAAAAATGAGAAGGAAAAGAAGAAAACAAAGATCATTCAAAAATGATGTCTACTTTGTCAACATATGTAGTTGCAGAGGCTTTTAGTTCATCTTCGTATACAACATGAATAGAATCCATGACAGGCAGGAAAGTATGCTATAAGTAAGGCTTCAGTAGCTGCCCATTGACTACAAAGGGTTGTGCGTTAGATGACAATCCAGATATCATCACGATACCATTGTCACGAACATGTTTCAATATAAACGGCCCAGTCTATTTGCTCTTCAATTCTCCTGGAAAAATTTTAAATTTCACATCAAACAACAAAACCCTCTGACTCGACACAAAAGTCTTTTTACGGATGTGCTTGTCATGCCACTTCTTGACATTCTCCTTGTACATCAGGTTGTTGTCGTATGCGTAATCTTTTAATTCGAGTAGTTTGTTTGGATCCACTTTTTGATTCTTCTCGTCTTTCTCAGAGTTAAAATTTCAAACATTGATCCTCCACAAGGATTTATGAATGAGTTTCACAAGCAGGTGGCATGATTGTCCTAGACCAAGCGATAGGGAGACATTCCCAAAGGTGATATGTATGTGGTCCTGTCAGCCCAAAGAACTGTGTCAAGCAACTGAGACTAGTTCTTACGATTTGGATGCACAAGCTTCTGAAGAATTGTTTTAATCTCCCTATTTGAGCACTTAGCCAAGCCATTGGATTGCGGGTGGTAGGGAGAAGCTACAAATGTTCAATGCAAAATTATTGAGTCAGCTTCTTCACCTCTCTGTTGAAAAAATGGCCACCCCATATGAATATGAGTTTCTTCAGAATCCTGAACCTTGCAATTATGTGATCTTTTAGGAAATGACATACAGTACAACTGTCGACGGCTCGAGATGGGATAGAATCCACCCAACAACTAACGTAATCAACAACTAGCAGAATGCTTGTATCCCTAATAGTTTGGAAATGTGCCCATAAATCAATGCCTTAAACATCAAATACATCTGAAATATGAGTAAATTTCAAGGGTATTTTGTCTCTTATTCCAGTGGTTCCACCCATCTTCTGACAGTTAATGTAGTGCTTCACGTAGTCTTATGCATCTTTGAACAAGGTAGGCCACCACAAGTTGCTTTGGAGTACTTTTGCTATAGTTCTTTTGCCTGAGTGATGACCTCAAGATTATCGATCATGACAATACACGAGGACACTTGAAAGTTCCTCCTAAGAGATACACCTTCTCCAAATACAATATGTCCCTCATGTAAGAGATTTAGATCCTCCCATCGATAAAAGTGGATATCGGACAAGAATTTGTCTGCTTTCAGCTTGGGCCAATCTTGTGGAATTCTCTTGGACACAAGATAATTCACAATATAGGCATAACATGGGAGAGAGATGACTGATAGGATTGCCTCATCTGGAAAGGTCTCAGTTATGGGTTGCAGGTTCGACTTAGGAGCTTCGGGCTTAGGAATTCTGGACAAATGATCGGCCACAACATTCTTTACTCCAAAATTATCTTGTATTTCAATATTAAAAACTCCTTTAGCAGAAGGATCCACGTGATGAGACATTGTTTGGCATCCTTCTTTTGCTGTATGTACCGGATGACCGAGTGGTCAGCTTAGATAATCACCTTGGACCCAAGGAGATGGGATCTGAACATTTGCAAGGCAAAAACTACCGCTAGAAGCTCTTTCTCTATAACTATGTAGTTCTCCTGAGCTTCTTCTGGAGTACTGCAAGCATAGTGAATTGCAAATGGAATGTTGCCCTTCCTCTGTCCCCAATACTGCACCGATGCATAATCTGACGCATCTGTCATTATCTCGAACGTAAGTGTCCAATCCGATGATTGCAAGACAAGGGCCTGAGTAATCAAATCCTTCAATTGATTAAAGGATTGGAGCATATGGTCATCAACAATGAAATCTATCTCCTTACCTAAAAATTCGGTCAACGGTCAAGCCAATTTGCTGAAAACTTTGATAAATCATCGATAGAAACCGATGTGCCCTGAGAATGATCGAACTTCCTTGATGGTAGTTGGTGGATCAAGTATGAAATTACCTCCACCTTGTCTAGGTCAACTCCGATGCCACATTTTGATACAACGTAACTGATAAACCCAAAAATCGATCGATCTTGTATTCCTCACAAGGCGGGAACACAGTCGAAGTATTGACCAATCAAGATTTGAATATAATCAACAATTAACCCACACTATAGATATCAAACAATGACAAGCAATGTGAAGTTAAAATTTATTTTTAACTCTACATAAAAGATGTATAGCAAGCAAATATGCAGAGAGTTCGAACACAGGGAGCAAACAGGGTAAATCAAACTAATGTGTGTGAGTGAATGTGAGTGTTGTCTACACTATGCAAGCAAATGTTTTTTTGGGTTTTTAATTTTTTTTAAATTTCTAATTTTGTATTTTGATTTTTAATTTTCTAATTTTATATTTTATATTTTATATATATATTTTATTTTCTTTTTCAATATTGGAATATGTAAACTATGTAATAAAAGGGATGAGTCAATATTTACAAAAATGTGCAAAAATAGCAAAAAATTCAGAAATAAAATCTTTTTGGTATTTTTACAATTTTCTACTATTTTTTTATTTTTGGGTATTTTTCAAATTGTTTTTGGTATTTTTAAAAACTGAAATAAATGGAAACAGTGAGTAGGCTACTGGCTGTGGATAAAACTATGAATGAAAAATATCAATCAGCCACCAAAATTTTCTAATCTAATTTTAAAATAAAGATAATAAAAAGAGGAAACTACAAAACCTGAGTTTGTAATTTTTAGAGATTTCTACAATTTTTTAGATTTTTTTGAAGTTTTTTAGTATTTTCGAATTTTTAAGGTTTATCTTTTGAGATTTTTAATGATTTTTGGACTGACACTAAAGTAGGTTAAAATAGATAGTAGGGAATTTTTTTGGAATTTTTCGAGTATTTTAATATTTTTTGGCATTTTCTAAGCTAGACAGTAGGAAAAAAGCAAGTTTTTGATTTTTAATAAGTATGAAAATGCAATAAAATCAAAAACTAAAATTATGGCGTGGAAGAACAAGCACACAGGAGCTTAACTTGAATTTTTGAGAATTTTTCAATTTAAAATGATGCCCTAATTAAATAGATCAAGCAAGCACAAATGTTACAACCTTGCAGAGGTAAAGTGCAAATATCAAAACATCCAGGGGCATACATGCAATTTTCCACAAAATATTGAACTGAATATTCGAATTTATGGACCAAATACAAATTTCTAAACCCGCGGGGGTGTCGGCGCAAAATGTCCACTAGGGCGCGTGACTTGCACGCGCCTAGCGAGGACTGAAATGTAATTTCAACAAAGCCTGAGGGCTTACATGCAATTTTCCTAAAAAGTTAACACTTAAATTACAAGTTCTGGTATTAAAACGAAATAAATAAAAGGTCGAGGGCCTCTCTGAAAAATGCCCACACCTCACGTGAACAGGTCACGTGAGGTGACGTGGCAGAGGACCTATGTGTAAATAAAACAAGAGCGAGGGCCTATTTGCAAATACAAAAATTTTACACTACAGATGAAAGTTTGTAGACTAAATAGTAAATACAAAATACGCAGGGGTTAAGGTGCAAAATACCCCTTGCGCGTGCGATCTAACCGGCGGAGACTAGGCCACTTATCCACGTGGCGAGCGACGGATGGCCGATGACGCTTCTACAATGCACGGCTGAGATTAGATCTTCTCGAACGATCGGACGGTGAAGGCAAGGGAGGATCGGACGGATGTTGTGCGATCTGGAGCTTCTCCACGATCCAACGGTGCGGAGGCTAGGACCAAGAACAACGAAGAACGCCGGCAAGGGCGAGCTTCGCCGTGCTAGATATTCGTCCTCCGGTGGCGGTTGGGCTTCAAAATGGACGTGGAGACTCCAGAAGTCTCCTCTTCCTCCTAGGGGCGTCAAAATACCACGGCGAAGGCTGGGGTGCTCACAGGTGACCGGTGGAGCTGGGGGGCTTCGCGAGCTCCAGCGAGGCTCCAAAATCGCCTCACAGGCTGGGGGGCTCCATATATTTGGTCTGACCTAAGGTGACAGGAGCTCAAAGATCAACGAAGATTGGAGCAATTGCTGGTCCTCGGCCCAATGTAATCATGAGGCGGGCAAGGTGGATGATCGAGGAAGAGATTTGCAGAAGAAATCGAGTCGAAAGGGTGAAAGGTTTGGTTGCGAAAAAAAGCCAAGAAATTGGCTCGAAAACCAATTCTGACAACGGGAGCAGGAGGGAGACGACCAGTTGACCGGGGTCAACTGGGGGCGCCACCTGGTTGGTCCACGTAGACCAACCAGGAAAAACCCCTCGAAAAACCTTTGTAAATTCAATAAAAATCGAAAATGATTTTATTATTTTTAGGTTATAAAATAAAAAATATTTATTATTTTATGTAGTATTTTATTATGATTTTTAATCATTTTTATGAGATTTATTTTTACAAGTTACTTTTTACACCCTATATAGGTATATTACCTATATGTTTGATTATTTGATTTTTATTTTGTGGTTTTAATTTTATTATTTTTATTTAGTATTTTATAAAATCATAAAATACTTTTATACACATAAATATATTTTTGTTTTATTTTTCTGATTTATTTTGTATAATTAATAAGTTATAAGTTTGTATTATGTAAGTATGTATATAGGTATAATACCTGTGTATTTTATATACATATATTTTTATTTTGAGTCTTATTTGGATTTTTATTCCTGTTTTAATGTACATAATTATTATAAGTAATATTTACATAGTTATAAAAATATAAAAAATATACAAATAATGAATAAATAATAAATTGAATATTTTAATCAGTACAAATATACAGTGAGGGTCCAAAACTCAACTTTCAAACCGTAGCTCCGCAAATGCGAAACCACCGCCATTAAATAGATTATTTTATTCTATATACAATTATAGGTGAGTTTGATGCATTTGGAGTTTTCAGCTGTGAGATACTGGTCTGGGAAGTTGGGATTCTGGATTTTTATTCAGACCATAACTTTTTATCTGTATATTATTTTTCAGTGAAATCATTTTTGTATTTTTCTTTATAAAATTATCTACAACTTTCATATACAAAGTTTCTTTATTTGATGTATACAAAGTGGAACCAAAAATGAGTCCCAAAATGAATAAAGAATGAATAGAATATATTGTATTCTGACCCTTATCTCCCCCTACTTTATTCCTTCTCGACCTATTCATCAAGATGCCTAGGTCTCGGGGTTTGGGTCATAAAATATTTACAATATTTTATTCTTTTTCTTTTCTTTTATTTATTCTATAATTTTGGCTTTAATTATAGTATTTTATACACTATTTACAGGTACATGCATGAATGCTAAGATGTTGTATTTAATGCTATTTACTGGCATTTGCTAGAGTTTTTGGTGCCAAAATGATAGAATAAAGATGATGAAATGTGGATTCATCATCCCCCTATACTTTACCTTTGCAAGTCCCTAGAAAACACTTATGCAATAAGTGCAAAAGAAAAAGAATGAAAAGAAAAAGAAGAAATTTGGATTTTATTTGATCATCAAATTTGTCTTCACAAAATCAAAGTTTGGAGCTTAAGTCGGACCTTTGTAGTTTTAGTGCGGGCAGAATCTTAATGCGACCCGAATTTGAAATCCAACAGTCCCTGAGAATCCCAAAACTCTGTCCAAGTCTCCTCAATAGCCAGGTCAGAAATATTTCAACTCATACGCAAACTCTTACGACTATGAATCTGACTCGTACAACA